>JAJSRV010000012.1:1570127-1938654 GCA_021527715.1 Neoseiulus cucumeris | reverse complement strand
AGCTCAAATCGGTGGGTCGCTCAAATCAGTCCGTCGCTCAGATCGGTAGGTGGCTCAAATCGGTCGCCAGCTCAAATTGGTCGTCCGCTCAGTTCTACCTTCCGCCCAACTCGGTCTCTGGCGCAAATGGGTCTCTCGCGCTAATCGGTTTTACGCCCAAATCGGGCCTTGGCTCTAATCTCTGTCTGGCTCAACTTGATTCGCGCTCAGATCGGCCGGACCGTTGAGGAGGATCCCTCCTCTTCTCCTGTGGGCTAAAATCAAATATTCCGTGAGTCACTTCGATTCCATATGGTCACTGAACATGCCAGACTGGAATGCTGCGTTCGATTTGGAAATGACGAAAACTCTACCTCAAGGGATTCGATCGTTTTTGCGCTCAGTCAAACGAAGTTTGGGGAATTGTCTCGGTGATGACGGCCTCGAACTAGAGCATCTCTGATGACAATCTACAAGACTCTCCCCGGAGTGTTGGACTTTCTCGGAGCTCTGACTCCCGATTTTTCTGGTAAGTGTCGATTGGGTCCCCTTGTGTGACTCCGTGGATTCTAACACTTGTCAGTCAGAAGTCGATAATTTGGCGGTCGCGTTGAACCGAAGAAACACATCATGATGTCTCTTTTAGAAAGTCAGCATCTCGTGAAATCCGAAGACTTTCATTCTCAGTGCGAAGATCTCAAGATCACAGGTGGAGAATGGTCCATTCCCACATAATTATTGGCGGCAAGATCCTTTCTGCCACGGCCATTGCGCAGTTGCCTCGGAAAATGTCTGGCAACATGAGTTCAGACGGGTTCACCAGAAATGCGTGGCATGAGACAGTTTTTGCCGGAATGGCGAGACTCCGGAGTAAAACTCTATGAGACCGATTTGACTTTTTCGAGCGTATCCTCGGCATGCGCGGCCTCTCGGTCATTATCTGCATGATTACATGCGGCGTTCCCGCAATACTCACATAGTTACGGAAACTCTTCTTCAGGGATGGTTCCGCCGCGAATTTGAAGCTGAGCCGTCAAAATTGACCATTGACTCAGGCCCCCAGTGAACGTTACAGAGAACTCGCGCTTTCCAGAAGCTGAGCTCGTTGTTTCGAAACCCTCGAGAATTCTGAAGCCTCGTCAATCTCCCAGAAGACGCTTGCAATTCAATGAGAAATCAATATAATTCCGAACACTCAAGGTTCCTAAACTGATTTCTTTCCAATCCCGGGGACTTCTCCGACTGGGCTGGAATTGCTCGATGCACCACGGTTCAAGCTTTTACACACAAAACCTCTGCTTATTTGTCCAGACGCTTCACATAGCAATGGGGGAAATCGATTCCGATTCCCGATTTCAGATTTATGGTAATATTGAGATCTTTCTGTAGCGTACCGTCTTCGTTGGCCGCCTGCACGACCATGCATTGGAGAGTATGAGCTAAGAGGTTGTAAAAATAGCCCTGTCCGATGGATCGTTTCTCCGTTGTGATCGCCAGACCCATGCCATCACCTAAACACCTCTGGAACTGATATGACCCGCGTGATCGGGAAAGGAACCAAGCGATCAGCTTTCAGAGCTATCACCCCGAAACCGCGATTCCCATGGAATCGGTTTGTCCCCCTGTGGCCGACACCGATCGAATGTTCGATGAGATAGGCACCGAAAGTCAACGAGCAGCCAGCCTAGCTAAAGGGAGATTCATCTAAGTAAGACCATAAGATAGAGAAGGATTATCTATCGGGAGGAAATTGGGAATCACGACCCCGAGTTGCGCTCCTTACCAACGCACCTCGTGGGCGACATCATCTCGGGCTACTTCGATGAGCATAATTCATCCCTTGAACAATCATGCGCATAATTGAACGCACCTAGAGGCAGATTTGAGTATTTTTCGCCCTACGGCTGGCTAGAATCGCCGCTCACGTTCGACACTTTTAGAGCGATTTCTGAACAAATCTTAAACGAAGAGATTGGATTTAGCTCTGCCCTAAACCCCAGTTACGAGAGAGAGTGTCGATATCCATAGGAATGCTTCATCATGCCCTCCACCCTCGTCTGCTTTTCCACTTGAAGCGGCCTTGTGTGCATCACTCTGGAAGCTCTCATTAAATGAGACAGCACACAAATCTCGAATGTAGAGCAGCATATTCCCAAATGCGCGAGGCCATTTCGGCTACGAACGGGAGTCTATTCATTATATGCACCCGTGATACACTCATTTTACTATTACAAAGGTATTTCACAAATAAACGCAGAAGTGCCAACATGACTCGTCAGTGACGGTCGACTGGCCGTCGAGTGCAAGTTTGCCAAAAAGTATTTCGGTTTTCGATGACTGTTCTCATACATGTTTACTATTGCGTGAGAATTACGTGGATAGGAAGGGATCTCCGGTCTACGTTTACTATTAGAATGTTCATCGAATCGAACGACAATAACTTTGCGCACCCATAGATAGCGGTACAGGCAGACAACAGCGTTGACTAAATCAAGTCTAGGGTATACTATATATCGAGACATGACTGCCTGGATCATGGCTATTTATTTATATTAGAATCTTTAGTTAGATACAGTTAATGAGCACCCCTCCGCGCACTGCCTGGATTGAGATCATGCTCAATTTGATCCCTCAATCTTCAGCATTCCTCATCGCCATCAACGAAGTCACGTAGAATACCCAGGAAACGGTCGAAAGTCAAAACAAATGTCCAAGTGGAGAACTCGTTGAGTTTAGGAACTCGTGGCCCTTGGCCCTTTCCGTGAGTCGCTTTCTCTTCTGTTTTTCTGGAGCCGAATCATCAGAAAAACAGAGGAACGCGATTCCTAGGAGCAAGTTATTTTGTCCTCCTTGTCAGCTGATCCCAACCTTTTGATGAAGGTAAGCGACGGGAATCACACGAAAGCTCTCGGTTCTCGAATCGTCAGTGGAGAACCGAATCCAATGACGAACTTCCCAGACAGGAAACCCTTCAGATAACAAACTTTGCAAAAGAGCGAGCTTTCAGATAACAAACCTTTGAGCGTATCAACAAGATTCCGCGGCTTATTCTAATCTATTCCGCACAACAATGTCTGATGAGACACATCGTGGGATCAGCCTCCCGAGCCGCACCGGTCGGTGTCGATCAGCGGAGTCGGAGCATCTAACGGATGAGCTCAGAGATTCGCTACCTGGAAACTTCGTTGTGTGGAGTTTGTTGTCTGACAAGTTTGTTACTTGCGACACTCGTACCGCCCGCGATCCACAAGTCATAGGGGTGAGATTCCTCGGATCGGCCCGCTGTACTTCGCACCAGGCCGTCGTCCGACTTGGAAGCGCAGCTCTTAAGTGTGCGAAGGTGCATGCGAATGACGTGCAGCACATTGACATAGGGAACATGGTCATCTTGTCAACATGTGGAAAGCCGAGTCCATAACGAACTGGGGTTTCCATCGTATCCATTGCACGGAGGGGCTCTTCGCTCAAAGCCTCCAATTCCTGGAGCCATCGATTGTTTCGCTCAATTCCAAGTTTGCAAGCTTTTTTAGTCCAATCGGAAAACCACTCCTGGATGAACCTTAGTTTCTTAGTCATGAGACTTACTCCCTGGAAATGAAGCTTGAGACGAGAGAACAGGAATTCAGATAATGTGATATATGTTTCGCTAGGACCATATGCTTTCTATCCAAAAATGTGGAAGGCCTGAAAAGAAGCCGCGGCCGACCGGGTCGTTTTAAAAGCGTTCAGAAAAGCGTCCACCGAGGCTTCGAATGAAGAGTGTCCTGTGTTAGCAAATCGAGACACGTTGGCAAGTTCGGCCGTTCAAAATGACTGCAGTCTACAGAAGAGCTTGAGAACATATCAGAGAGCGGGCGAGAAATGCTTCAAGGTCTCAATGAAGGTCTTGCAAACTCAAGCAATAGTAAGAATGGAGATACTACGCGCACTGTATCATTCCAGCCGCTGGAATTTTACCTAACGAGAAGAAGCTTCAAATAACTTTCTATTCTTTTTCCGTTTTCTTCCTCCAACGAATCAATGCGGCGCCTCGCGTTCGATTGAAGGAGTCGACTGATACTTTGGCATCTAGGAGGATCTGCCGAAATAGTAGCCATCTCAACACGATTCACGATCGACAAAACCAATACTCCGATATTTCCCTCCTGGAGAATATATCTCGGGAGCAACAGCGATCTTGGGAACTTCTGAAACATTTCCTGCGAGGGCATCGTATTTGGACGGCGCCGGCGGTCGAGATCCTTCGGAAACGGAGAAACACTGAGTCTAGCGTACGAAAATCAATTTTTCATTCGCGAACAATCTGTGAATCGAAGACGAGAGAGCCACGATCGATCACAAATGATGGGTATTGTTTCGCTTTGCATTAGAGAGTATTCTCCATCTTGGTTCTGCCGTGAAGGGGTTCCTCATTTCTCAAGTGGAAAGAACTCTTCGTTGAAATATGATTCGACAAGAGGCCTACGAGACCAACTATCTTGCATCGATCTGGCAGACACCCCTCGATCGAAGAGAGCAGAAATCCGAGTAGATCACTAGTTGAACTTTTCACGAACGAAAACAATGAAATCCGCTCTCCGGGTCGTTCTTTCCGAGGAGGAACACACTAATTGCTGCTCTACGTCCTCCAAATCGGTGACGTCATTTGACAATCGATAATTATTATTCTGACTTTTCTCCTGGAACTTCGAGGCGGCATCCGATTCGATGAGGTCATCAAGCCCTTCGCAAAGTCGAGCTTGCGGCGAAATCAGTGAGAGCGAGCGGCTCACGCGGGACGGTTCTAAAGAGCGAGGAAAAAAATTATAATTCTCTCGACATCGGACGACGTCTCGTGGAGAGCCGCACGGCTTCTGCTGATCTTCGAGATGCCGTTCTGATCCTGACTCTGAGTTCTCGTATGGGAGGCTTTTCTTTTGAAGCAAGCAGGAACGTTTCCCGCTTGCCGGGAATATTGCGCGGCATTATTGATGGCACCTCTTAGTTTCTGAACCGTGGGTTATAAGCTTTTCGGACCCACATATATGTACTTGCCGGCGGTCATTGCCGGGGGATCGGTGGAAAACAGTGCGCTGTGGATTTGTGTTCCGTCGGGAGCACACGTGTGAACGAACGTACAGAGTATTTGCATTCAAAGTCAAAACCCCGGGAAACGAAGCGGAAGAAAAATCGTGTTCGAATCTCTGGTAATCCCGAGCAAGCTCGCGCCCTAACGACGTTTGCTCCCTTGTTGGATTCTCGGATGAAACGCGATCGACTGAAAAAGACGTCTTGTTTTCCCAGCCGATCCTGGACGGCATACAAAGACGCCTCAACGCATGATAATACTCTATCTCGCGTCAGCACGGAGCTCTTCAGACGAAGGTCATCCGCCATCATTGAACGGAGCGAACAACGCTTCTTAAACTCGATAGATTAGTTTGAAAACCATATTCGATCAGCGTTTGTGGAGTCCTTCAATGCTCGTAACATTTCCTTGAGAATTCAAAAGGCCGTGGAACGTCTGGAGGCTCCAGAAACTCGGGGTACGCAGGTTTCAGGGAGGTCATTTAATCGCGAGGTGGCGCCAGAGACCAATGTGCAACGTTCTGGAATTTCGAGCCATGAGCACTCGAATCTTCGATTCACTTCAAGTACGGGAACTCTTGAACAGGATTCCGGGCTAGGGGAACAACGAGGTCCCATGACAACATTCGACATTCCTCCGCGACATGAGCCCCTTCTTCCACTTCGATTCAAGTTTGCTCCAAACTGTTGCCTGTATCAGATCGGGAATCGAGATCATCGCAAACCATAAAGAATTTGCTAATTCAAAAACTGGAATGTTCCTCTTGAAAGAGGTAACACAGGTCGCGTGGATCCGAGTTTAGAATTTGATCGCTTCCCTTGTCGACATTTCCCTGGAAAAAAGCGATCTCGTTCAACGACATCCGATTAGCTGAGCTAAAAATAACAATTGAAGGACAAATCCGCAAGGATCATGGTTACGTAAGGGCGTTAAGCCTTTTGAGATTATCGACGACGAGCTTTGTCGAATCGTTCAAGCCTCCAGACGAGACTCGGATTTTGATTCCAACAGAGAGGTCCGAAGCCGGAAAAGTCGGATATGCTGCCGCTGACGTGACCTAGTAAGCGAGAGCTCGAGTGGCTCTCCGCCGCCCTTTTAGGTGGCTTCTGTATTAACGCTGTTTTCGAGTTTTCTCCTCTCCTTCTCATTTCCTCTCGAGACGTCGAGACAATCCGCCCTTGGGCATGAGTGAGAACGGAAATAACTTTGGAAAAAATTGTTGCCCGTCTTCCTCCGGCCGTCCGCTCAGTCAGTCAGTCAGTCAGTCCGTCGGGCGGTTCCTCCGCTTCTCGGTCTCCTATCCCCAATGGTTTGTCCGCGGTCTTTGTCCAGATCTTCATTATTCGTTCTGTCCTCGAAGATAAAAACCTCCGACGACCTCGAAACGTAGCAGCTGCGGCCGTAGCAAGATCTAAGTGACCTGTGTTCTCTGCTCAGTCGAGCATCGACTTTTCTGTTTCTATTCGTTCGAACGCTCTTTTCTGCTCTTGCGAAACCTCACGACTCGGAAAATTCTCGGTTTTCTTTTCTCGCGCATCCCTCGCGGCGCCGCCGGCTCGTCTGGCGATTGTAATGCAACGATGACACTTTTAGAGCGAGGGCTGGAAGGAAAAACTTTTCAATTGAAATATCTTCCTCTCAGAGAGTGCTGTTCAGAGAAACTGCGGTCAGCGGCACCAGCCGTACGTGGAGGAGAGGGTCTGATTCCTGGCAGTTCTCTGCCAGTAGCCGTCAAACCCAGCAGCAGGATCTCCGAACAGAATTCCCATCAATTTTCAAGATCGAACCCTTCAGTTCCTCGGTGTTTCTGCTGGATGGAACAAGCCCATCAGAACTTTTTGAGCTGAGTTCGCTCTGAAGATCTATTTACTCCAGATTCACCGGTTCCCAATTTTGAGAAACTTTCAAAACTGTTTCTCTGGATTCTCGCCCCTGGGACGAGAATGAAGGGATTCTCGCAACCAAGGTAATAAGGCGAACGTCTAGCCGACTTTGCTCAAGATAAAATTCCGGGAGTCTGTGAACAAAGAGACGATATCTTTGGAATTTCGAACCTTTCACTTGAGTAACGCTGTCTCCGTTATTGAAGGCATATATGTCTTCGTGTCTCCCTCCACAGCCGCCTCCAGAACGGCCCCCACTATCTTATTGTTCCAAAGGCGAAGGCACGAGATCCTTTTATTGAAGCATGAAACAACCAGAGATTTCGAAGAATCGGAGCTCCTTGTTAGACATTTTGGCTACTCGTCATTCATTGATCGAAATCAAGCGATTGGGATGAAGGAACGAACGATTTCCTTCCAAAAACGTCGAATTCGTTTCGCTTATTCGTTCATCGTTTGTGGATTGTGAGTACTAAAGGAGAATCGCTTTACGGAAAAATCGATTCTTTTCGCCGCTCCGCTGGCCGCTCTGAGGGT
This sequence comes from Neoseiulus cucumeris, assembly GCA_021527715.1. NCBI lineage: Eukaryota > Metazoa > Arthropoda > Arachnida > Mesostigmata > Phytoseiidae > Neoseiulus > Neoseiulus cucumeris. Next base: position 1,931,187 of record JAJSRV010000012.1, on the reverse strand, counting down.
CGGGGAGGGCATTCTTCTCTTCTTTCAGTGATAGGGAACTGCACGGAATTTTATCCGCTTTCGGGAATTGATAGCCCACCACCTCGGCGTTCGTTAGACCGCAGCACACTACGGCTCCTTCCGATAGTTTTTCTGCGACTGCTAGTTTCCCGAAGCCATGACCGCCCGACTCAAACGAGACCTGGCCGAAATGGAAGTTTCGGAAAAGGACAAGCTCACCAACAGCGAGGAAAGGTGTTAGCGATGGCGAACGAGAACAATCGAAACGTCGGAAACTTCACGTTCGTAGATCCAAAGTGAGGTGAGTGAGCTTCATCATCAATAAGAACTCCTGAAAGCTCGAACCAATCATTCAGCGAAGCTTCGGGGATTCTCTTCGGGCGATTGATTTGAACTCACAATCAGCCATCGATCGACAAAATAAACAGAACTCGTATTCCGCAAATCTCATCGGAATATTCATTGAGCGCGTTGTCGGATAATTGAAATGGTCGCATCGACCAATCAGGATCTTCGTTTGTTTCGGTGTTTGCTCTCCTCATGAAGAAGGCTTCGTCCCGAGCATGACCTAAATGTCGACTGCTGACAAGGAGGCAGCAACTGGACAACGACTACGACGACTAATGAGCTCCTGTGGAGGAACGTGCAAGAGAGGAATAGCCAAAAACCTTCGGTCATTGTGCCTGGTGTGTGATAGACACCAACGAGCCCCTGCTCTAGATGAAGCCGCCGCCGCCGCCGCCGTCGTTGGTGTAGCGGCTATTGAATAGGCCATCAGTATTAGGGAAGCGGCCGACTTCAGTGACCGACTGAGTGAGTGAGCTGGACGGTATAGAGGAGCTTTACTAGAAGAGCACTCGCGAGCGGACTACGTACGCCAACAGCTTACAAAGGCGATAGCTCTCAATGAATTCGCGTTGTCGAGGGCGAGCAGAATTTACATTTGAATCGAACCGACATGGAGAAAACGTGCGGCTTCGTTCAAACCGGCCACCATACGGGAGTTCTCGGCAAAACAGTGACGGCAATGGAGCGACACTTCCATACGACCGAAGGCTTCCGCAAGCTGTGAAACAGTGATGAAAATTTTCCAAACCATCGAAACAAGACCCCGCAGAGTTCGAGCCACCCGGGAGTGGGATTCAAACTCGAGAATCTCGTGATCCAAAGGAGGGTGGGAGCCATGCGACGCCCATGTCTTCTCTCCAGACTCTATTATAGATTGATTCGTTCCGAAAGCTGCTGGACACACGACAAGGCTCTTCATTTGGATCGCTGGTCCGTCCACTGTCGTAGGTGTGTTTCGAAATTGTCGTTGCAGCCGAAAGTCAACTTCGAGCGCCAATCGACTGATGTTTCGTTGCTGGAAAGGTGTGCGGCACAATGCTTTGAGTGGGTAGGGAACGCGGGGCGAAAAGAGAACCCGCTTGAGGGTTGAGCTCGGTCGCAGTCGAGCCAAGCTAAGCAGCAACAGCCTGTCAATCTATTTCGCTCAAAAGTTAACGCTCCGCTCGTTTGTTGCCTTTGTTGCTCGTTCGAGAGAAGTACTCAACCGCTTGCCTTACATCAGAGCCCGGAAGGCTTCCTCAACTTTCTAACGCCGCCACCGCCTGAGGGTGAATCGAGCCAAGAGGCCTTCAGCCAAGTCAGCGGTCACGTAGGGAAAACTGTCCCCACATGTGATACGATGGTTGATATTCGCATCGACAGCGTGATGAAGTCGCTGATTATTTCGACGCCTGCGACCCCTGATTGTGGGATTCGGGCTAAGGCATATCGTGGGATGTCGGGAGCGAGACTCAGGAAGTGTGTGGGGAAAGGCCATCGGTTGGCGGCGAGGGCCCCACCGGGAAGGAAAGGGAAGGGCCCTACACGAGGAGGATGGAGACTGAACGAAATCCTCCAGATCTACTCAATGCTCGGACGGATGCAGGCGTCCTAGTGTGTCGTGGAGAAAAATGACTGTGCACGAGCCGGATACTGCCCAACATCACCATCGCTAGACGTAGAGGCATGCTACTTATGCTGATAGTGGCCTTCACAACCTTCGCCACTTCAGGCATCCAAGGTACTACTTCTGTCATGACCGTCCACTGATTTCAGCTGATTTCTTCGTGGTATCGAGTTTCACGAACTCTCACATTCCTTCTGCTTGTCGTGGCAAACGAGGTCCGTTTGAGTCAGGTTTTCGTTCGCTTTGCTTGGCTAACGACCAATGGAACGAATATTCTCTGGCTTAAGGTTATCTGTCGTGTGGTAAGATGAGACCAATAAGAGATTACGTTTGAACAGCAGTAAGCATATCAGGTGTTCGCTTGGCTAAAGGCTTTAGCATTCAGTGGGTAATCTCCTTGGACGAAGAACATATTGCTCCGAGTCAACGGAAAGTAATCTGGGAATCGCTGCTGGGATTACTCGACAAACGCTAAACTCAGCTAAGCAACTCTGCTTCCGTTTTTTTTTCCTGCTCACCGTCTTTTCCTGTGCCGTGCCCCGTGCAGCTGTCAGAGTTTCCAGACGCCGAGGTAAAAATTGTCCTTTTCTCCAAAAACAAACACCGTCCCCAGATGAGTGTGAATGAGCCAAAAGACCAGCAGTGGTGCAGAGAAGCGTCCCAGTAGTGGTCAGAATCCCTAAATAAGGTCCAGCTTCTCCTCGAGAGATTGATGGACATCAACTACTTCGCCAAGCCGGGGGGAAGCCGGTGAAAAACGGTGCCGTTTTTTGCCGCTCTGGCCTTAAGACAGCCGAGCACAGTTCTCTGACTTGAGCTCTCTCGGCGCGGCGGTGCTCTATCCGTACTTCACCTCAAGTTGGTGAGTCCGCCGCCGCCGCCGCAGAGCAAATAGAGACTTGGGCCATTAGCTGATTTTATTTGCACTGTTAGCCCGCAGCGTAACAGCGTTTTTGCGCAAAAGCCCGCGGTACGTGCGTGCGCGTATGGCTGACCCCGCGCAACGTTTCGGTCAGTGTTGTTCGAGTGGATTTCGTTTGCGGTGCGTAGGCGGAGGATTTCGAAACAACCCCGCATGAAGTTTTTTGTTCAATTGACGAGAAACGCGGCCGGGCAGATCCACGAGCTGTTACAAAACAGCACTTGAGCCACGAGTGAGATCGCATTCGAGTTCAGTGGATCGAATGCGGAGACGTTTCAGGCCGAAGTTGCTCTTCTGTCTCAGAAATAAATGTTCCTCCACGAGGATTACTTACATCGGCGATCTCTGTGAAGTGACTCGCGAGAAATCGCGGAAGCTACTCCTTCGCCTCTCTCGACTAAAAGAAAACAAACTGCTTTCCGGTGATCTAATGGCGACGTTCTCAAAAATAAATGTCACCTACCCGCGAAAATTGCAACTTGCACTTTCTGGGAAATTTCCACTTCTCGCGAACGTCATGGACCTCCGGGAAAGAAGAGAAAAAACGCCACCTACTATGGATAGGATGATAATCGGCGCTGTCGAGTGAGAGAACTCTATCGCGTGGTGTGGTTCAGACTTGGGGGTACGCTGTCGGGAGAGCCGTCGCTTAGTTAGATGGATGCTGGCTCTCCATCTTGCGTCGGGAGCTCTGGGCGAGAAGAGCTCGCCAAGAAATTCCCGCGTCTCGAGAATTCCGTTTCAAATCGCGAACCCACGTGTTGCTGCAAGAGTGGGTCAACTCGGTGCCGCTGATTCGGGAATGAGCTTAAAATGGATTCTAGGCGATCTTGATTTGACGCATCTTCTCAACCGCTGGACGGTCATGATTGCCGAAAGTTGATTCGAAACACCAAGGTCCCGGAAATCTGACGATGATGTGGCAGGAAATCACGCGTCACGCTTATCGTGATCAAAAATCAGAGACACGTCCTTGTCACTCCTGGCTCTTGTGACCCGATCTGCCTGCGGATAGCATTTATTCAGCAGCAGCAGCAGCGAGCACTATCCTCGCGTGAATCAAGCTCGCGGATTGGCAGCACACCGCATCGGCTCCTCGATCTTCTTTCGATTTTCGGTCATCGCTCAATATGGAAATCATTCTCGGGTTGTTCTGTCACTCGAGAGTCCAGCCGCTTACGAACCCGCGAGACTCCTCAACAGGTCGAACTCGGAGACTTGTTTTGTAAAACAACATCTTGTAACACCATGTTACACGGAGGATTCGAGGGATCCATGTTACCTTTTCGTCATCACTACCGAGGCTTTCTTCGTGTTGTGTCTCGATGCCCAAGATGCTCCATCGCCTCGTTACGCGAGGATCAATGAATCGGACACCTCCTCCGCCGCACCACTGGAATTCGGTCTAAAATGTTTCACCGGGTCCCATGACTCGAGTTCACCATCCTTCCATGCTGAAAGTCAAAGTAGCATCGGTGATTTCGCTGCCCTCTTGGCGTTCGAGAGTTTCGTTTAACAAATTAGTTCCAGACTCACAGCACTATTAATCTTCATTTTGTTCGAACGGTTATCGGTTCGAAGCAAATATTGGAAAATCTATTCGAGACTCGAAGAAGAAGAGAAATTCGATCGCAGACGCATCCGATGCTCGAGTTGCGAGTGGGCTCCGAGTGAATAGCAAACTTTGCTCAACTCGAATGCACAGTTCACAATCAGATGGGACATCACTGCAACTAGATATGGACGGATAAACTGTTTTTGAATTGAATTCTCGCACTCTTTACTTTTGTTTGCCTTCAAGCTGACGCCGCCGTCTTCACAAACTTAAATTCAAGCTTCAGCTGCCACGGCTGTTTATCCGCTGTCAGCCTCGTCAATTTAATCTCTTATTCGTCGTCCCGCACCCCTCCCCTGTCTCTTGACGCGGCGAACGTTTTTCCAAACATTCCCGCGATCCTCGGCCGCATTCCTCCCTCACGTTATTTTACTTCTAGCTTTCCATTTTCTCTGTGGCACTCACATCCCGCTTCCAGGCTAGTGTTTAGAGAGGCGAGGCGGAGGAAAAGTTACACCTGCGGAGTTTTTTTCCCCCCGCAGTGGCGTGTGTGCTTGCTGAGCACTCTTGTTTGCTGGATCTGCCACTTGCCAACACAGTTCTTCGGAGTGCCGTTGCTGGGAATTCAACTCGTAACTTCCACAAGATCCCACGGGGTTTCGACCATGCTTCCAAGTAAAGCGATCCGAGAGATCCGTCGAGGGATCGCGTTTATTTACATCATGGTCGGCATCGCTGACGTTCGCCGTTTGTCAGAAGCCGCCTTGAATGCGACGTCCTTTTGGAGCCACAGGTTGCCCTGAACTTCCCTTCTTGTCATGCCGCGGCTCGGAGCTCGAAACTCGCTTCGAAATATTCGCTCGGCTCGAAGCGAACGGTTGCGTGAGTTTCCTCCTTTTCCAGGAGAACGGATTCAATCAGCTCTTCTCCAATTTCAATCAGATCCAATAGAACTCGTATCGGCTGAAACTTTTGCTCCCGGAGTGGACGTTCGTGCGAATTTGTTTTAGAAGTTCAATATGCTCTCCGAGCGTGCGGCAGTTAGACAACTCGCTCTGTAATCAGCTCGCAAATGAGACCAAATCCTCTACCCACTTTGTCTGACTGAGCTGCGTGCCTGCCTTCACGGAGTTTGGCTGAGCTTGTTTAGTTTCAAATTGTGCTGCTCGCTTAGAGAAATTAAGAGAAGCGCGCTTTGCTGCGGACATGCCTCGGCGTTGCGAGGAATGAACAGCACGGAATGTGAATCAGAACGAAATCCGTGATGATGCTGCTTGCAGGCATTAAAATTTCTGTTTGTGGAGGCGAACGGAAGTTGAATTCAGTGGAGAAGGTGCGGCCCACTTGCGGCAGAAGCGAACGAGCATGGGTTGCACAGTCGGCGATAACGATAAAACGTCTCTCCCTTCTTCCTCCTGCTCCTGTCCGAGAGCGCAGTCCTGCTTGAATTTCCAGAGAAGGCTGCAACAATCTGAAACCGAGAGTTCATTATCATGCGTTCATTACTCTTTCGCGGTTTCGTTGGCGAATCGAATTTCGGAGAGTTGCGAAGATTATTCATGAGAAGTTCATTCGCAAAATGGTCTGATGATCGTTCTAGAAGACCTAGATCAGGCTTCGATTCCTCTCGAAGGCGCAATGCTTCAAACGACAGCTATCCGCTTCGATGCTCAATATTGGACTTCGGGAGTTCCCTCCCAAGGCAGACGCCCCTGGAATGGAATTCCCAGAGATTCGAGAAAGTGGAGTTTGTTCCTCTTCTCCACGCTTTCACGGAAATGAGCCATCATTCCAAAAGAAAGAAAGCGCGGATCAACACAAGAGTCCTCGCCGAGAATCGGCGGACTTCGTAGACGGCTAAAACCCCGAGCGGGCTCAGACTCCGCTTTCTTTCTGTCTATGATCGAGTATGCGTTGAATTAAAGCCAGAAATCCTAAGCAGTCAAGGGAGGCGAACGAACAGAATCAGTTCCATTATTGTGGTGACCGAACTCCGGCTGCGTGCACCTTCGACGAAATTATCGTCCTAACTCGAGTGTTTGATGTTCTCGGAATTTCGATCGAGGATTGAGAGGTTTTGGCAGCGTGAAATTGAACGACAGACCCTCAAAAGCTTCGAGAACAATCGAGATCGCTTCGGCATGGAATCAGTTGGACCTTTGTGCGGCCACTTCCTACGAAAGAAATCAAGAATGAACGTCATCGTGTCGAAGGAACTTTCCCCCGGAATCGCGTTATTCCAGGACTCAAAAACTCGGCTTTCGCGGCCCTCCTTCCCGAATGTTTCCGAATTCCGCATCTCGCCGTCAAAAAACACTGAAGCGGAACATCGATTATCGGTTCGTGTAGGTTGAGTCTATCAAGCGTCATCGACTTCGACTGAATCGGTGGAGCGACCCGATTTTCGTTGGGAGGAGATCTCGTCCGAACTCCTCGCATCCAGCAGTTCCTACAGTCGGCGGAGATAATCCGGCTTGGGGCCGAGCGATTTAGAGGTCGAGCATCCACACAACCGTCAGTCCGTCCGTCCGTCCGTCTGGAAGAGTTGTAATTAGCAGACGGATAAAACCTGCTCAGTGAAATGGCCGCAGCTAGACTATGACCATCAAAACTACGGCTGTTTAGTATCAAGGGTCAAGACCACTGCCACGAGTTTGGGTAACTGGCTCCGCGCCCCTGGTCCGCTCGGAAACGGCGGCTAGAGAGTACTTCCGAGGGAGCGAGCGAGCGAGCGAGCGCGAGGGGTCTCGTTACAGGTCAGAGGGGCTCACCACAGTTTCGTACAGCACTTGCTAGCTGCGAGCTTGCGGAAAATCACTAGAATTGCGCGGTTGCGACTCCGACGCATCTGGCGGGCGGGCGGGTCGGAAGGAAGGAACATGTAGTACATATATACAATACTATGTGCGAAGCTTGGAGTTTTCTCTCCGCGCTATCATCCTAGCTCATATCGGATTGCCGGAAGAGGAAGTGTGTTCGAGACGGGAAAAGCCGTTCGTTTATCAGCTCGTCTATGCACGCAGGCACGAATAGAGTTCGCTATTCTTCTCCTTTTTTCGACGTTGTTGTCAACACACCATAGGAACACAAGTGACAACCTGTCAACCACTTTCAGAGTTAGACATCTACTCGCCGAGCTACCTCCGAGCGAGTTATAATGCGGTCTGGCGCTTCATCCGACTGCTTAAATCTGTTGGACATTCCTTGAGCGGCTGTCACGGAACGGGACTTATTGAAAATCTAATAGTTGTCGTCGAGATTCCTTCTTTTCGCCGTCTCCGCTGCTTTGCCGTAAGGCATTGCCGTCGGGCCTCGCTGGCGGCACTGCTGTCTGGTCGAGGCCATGACAAGGCTATGCAAACCAAACTCTCGACGGGACCGCTTGAAGCTTATCAGGCTGACAAACCAAGTAAGCGGGCCGTCCTGTTTGTAAAAGCCTCCCTGCTGCCTGCTGGTTGTTTGTGCTCGAGCCCGAATTGACGGATGTAACGTCAGCTCTGTTGCCCGCATGTCCCCCAAGGCGGACCGGAGAACCATTGGCCTTCCACTCCGTAAACCCACTGCGTGAGAATCACTTTCGTTCCTGCTCTGTTCAGAGTGAAGTTTCTCCTTGATATCTATCCGGTAGCTCACAGGGCCGTACACGTGGACGAAGAATGATGAAATTGGGCTTTTCTCTTTTACCGAATCGATATTCCGTTACAATGTGCCTGCGGCGGCGGCGGTCCTCGCTGTCCTTGGTTGCTATTTTTTACAGGCTGTTCCTTCGTGATCTCCAACGACAGTGAGCCCTCCCCTAAATCTGTCTCGATGACCGGCTATCGTTGGGAAACCTGTATTTTATTGTCGTAAGCACGGTAGCGTTGTATAATTCATATGATTGGCTATATCAGGATCAAACGGCCGACGTCCTCTCTCGCATGGTTGGCGCACGGATGACACTCTTCTCCTGTCGTCGCCGATAGAAGAGGCGTCAAGTAAATAAAGATAGCTCCTTGAATGAATGCAGGTGGGCATGGCCGGTGGGCCCGTTCGCAGAATGAGCTCTGGGAGCAGCATATATTATCATTAGATTGTTCGTGTTATCGTCGAACTAGTGAACTGCAGTACGTGGGTAGAAGCATCTGCTGCTAACGAACTTTGTGTGATTCACGCGAGCACGCCAGAAGAATGAAGAAATGAAACACACACACACACACATAGAGAGAGAACCCGTCGTTACGGCTCTCGAAACCAGGTGATCTCGCTCTTTATTTCCTTTTCGGCTCCTCCTCCGCACGAAATTTGCATCTGTGGCGTGTGTACACATTCAACGAGGGGTTTCAATCCTGGGGAATGAAACTTCATAGCCTTTGCTCCCGAAGCAGGAGAGACGGCCGGCGCTCTCGATGCTCTTCTCGGAGAAAGAAAACGAACGAACGAACCCAAAACACGAGAGAAACAAAGGCTTCATTCCGTTGCAGGATGTGAACACGACAAGATACTTTCGTGCGTCATGGCCCTCCAGGAAGAGTTGTCCACAACTCGTTTCATTGTAAATATCAACCAGCTCAAAGCCTACTGTGATAAAATGGCCGCTGCTCATTCGTAAGTCTTTCGTTAAAAGTTTTTTCATTGAGACCTTAAAGAGCTCCCGAGAGCCCGTTCGATTTTGAAGGCGGATAGCGTTGGATGGATAATGGATGTGCCATGCGGTCGCTTCCACGGCTTAGGGTCCAGAGGTGCCCACTCGGTGGAGCCGTGTTCGCGGTAGAGTGCTTCTGAAAACGTTTTTTTTTTCCTTCAATTTTTGCAGCTGTATACTCAACCAGTCGCATACATGTCAAAGTGAAGTGCGTTCCTCTTACGCGCATGCTGTTAAAGCCGAGCAAAGTGTAATCCGGGACTTGTGTCGGAAAGGACCTTTCCAAGACGGTGAGTGGAGAACAACGTTGCATTAGCTGAGCTTTCGTGTTGGATTCCAAACGAGCGTGTTGTGTTTCTTTCATCATTGCGATCAGCACTCTCAAAGTCATCATCTTTACTTGTCCGGCAAGAAGTCGCTCAGCGAAGCTGTTCGAGCGGTGTTTAACACCTCCGGAGAGGCATGTTATCTTCTCTGTCTGTTCGTTAGTTTGTTGTTTGATCGCACGCTTTCCATTAATCCACCCTCAATCTTTGATGGATGTCTTTTTTGCTGTGTCGGCATCACCCTCTCCATGGACGTCTTCGTCCATCCGTGCGCTACGTCTCCCTTTGCTGTTGTCCTGTGTGAGCGTTTCTACAAAAGTGGGTTGGCGTGTGTGCTCCTGTCAGTCGGTCTGAGAAGTGGGAGCGTTCGGGCGTTTGGGGAGAAACGCTTTATCCGATGGACAACTAAAAGACGACGTATGGAGAGCGTCGTGTCCAGGAACATGAACGCTTGATTCTCGTTCTTATAGCTAACGCTCATCAATAACAACCTTGGCAAAGCACAAATGGAGGTCACGCTGCACAATTTATCCCTCCCAAAGGTCCCGCGTCGACCGCTTTCGTCTCTTGTGTTCCTCTGCACGGCCGCTGTCAGTGATCGGCCGCTTGTTTCGTCGCATCGATTCCTTATCTTTCGAACGAATCAGCGCCGAGTGCCGATCTCCGCACACTGACGATTGAGATTCATACACTCGAGCCAACCGGGATGGAGGCGGGTGTTCTCCACCCACAACAACAAACTGCACCCACTATCGCCCTCTTCGTTCCCGCTTGCTTTTCTCATCCTTCTTCAGATTCGCTTTTCTGCTTTCTGCTCCATGGTGAACTATTCATGAAGATGATCGGAGCGCTCGCTCGCTCGCTCACACACTCGGCGGCAACAAAGCCCTAGAAGGACGCCCAGAGTATGAAGGATGAAAGTGGCTCTTATTTCACAAACTCCCTCGAAGCCAAACCCCGAAGCCGCCGAGTTCGAGGACTCCGCAGTCTCTAAATTCAAGTCGAGATGAAACGAATCGTTATGGCTGTTCATTCTGAGAGGTCGATCGAGGTTTATGTAAGGAGCGAGGGACTGCGCATTGGATTTGAGTTTCAAAATGGATTTCGCTTTCTTTCTTTCACAGACTATCTTCGGGAAGCCGGATGCATTTCGAGAATATATTCAGAACAAAATCATGGAGTCTGTAGTAGGGACTATTCAAATCTGGTTGCCTACGCGTTCGATGCGAGAAGTCGGGAAAAGATGCACAATCCAACCACGCTGCATAACATGTGTTGGTGAGTATAAATGTACTCACATACGATGGGACACTTTTTTGGCAATGCGTGATTGCTCGGATGGCCCTCGGTGGAGATTCGCGTCGCAGAAGACCCGCCACTGAACCATTCGACCAGAAAAAATATTCTCAGGGAGCCATCAGCAATCCTTGTTTCTCCTCTGTTGAATCGAGCCGAGTAACTGACTGACTGACTGACTGACTGAGTGTGATGACTTCGAGTGGCTATTGTTCGTGGCTTTCTGCCTCTGGATCGAGAGGGACTCTCGTTAGAAGTTCGCACCGTGCCTAATGGCCCGTGCTGGTCATATGGACCTGCGGAGAAGACGTCGCAGGACAAAGATAAACTCAGTAATGTATTGCCCATTAAATGAGCGTTCGCTGGTAGCCCTTTCAAGCGACAAGAGGCGACGGCTGCCACTGTTGCTGCTCGTCTCGGTCTCTCGTATGAAGATGGGCTCATAATAACGAGATCCGTCTCCTGAGCATACTGCCGGTACGGGGCCCTCAGGGGGGGCGAGGGGGGGGGGGGGCTGACGAGCACCTCCGAGGGACGGACGGACGATGTCAAGAGACATCCGAGTCACTTGGCCCGGAAGCGAGGATCTGCCGTGTAATTCTCTCGGTCGGCGACGGCAACAACACTCCATCACAATTAACCCAACGGTTCCGTTTTGTTTCCAGCGCGTACTACGCCGTGTACAAGTGTACCCAGACGCACGCTGGACGCTGTGGGGGACGGACCATGACGAAGAGCCCACTTCGCCAGATCTACCAGGGCCTGGATCACAACTGTCGGCCTTTCAAGGCCATTTGCCAGGACAAGTCAAGTGGGAGCCGAGCGTCCGGAGGTGCTACAGGAGGTGGAGGAAATGCGATTCACAAGCCAAAAAACGTTCCTCACTATCCTCCCGCAAGCAAAATTAGAGGCAACACGGGCCCAGGCAGCACTGGTGTTCCACGTTCGTCGTCAACTCCGAGTGTCGTCTCTCCTCCGAGTCTTTTACTAGCTGTTGTTGCCGCCGCCACCGCCACAACCGCCGCCGCCGCCTCCGCTGTCATATCGCTCGCCGCAACTCCATAGAGGATTCATGACACTGGAAGCCGGCCGGAGCAGGAGATGGGGTATCCTCCTTGGACAACGCCAGGAGGCGAGCGGCGGAAGAAGACAGAGGAAAACGAGGAGGAGGAGAAGGAGGAGTCCAGCTAAAATGCAAATGCAACCTCATTTCCGTGACAAGAAATGACGGAAACTCAAAGCGTGTGCGACACTCCTCCTCGGAGTCAGACTATGGTGATGTTGATGATGCTGCTGATGTAGACGAGGACGTCGGTTGTGCCGGCAGCGTCCGTCGTCCAGAGACCACATGCCAGCAGCCACTCAAACGATAAAGAGAACTTCGAGCTATGAAACCATTTCGAATTTCTCTCTTGTTGAACTTTTTCCCCTGGCTGGAAAGTTTCGCGTTTCGATGTTTGTTCATCAACTTTCGAGCCACGAATCATTGAGCAAACGGAGCAGACGGCTTTCGGAGTGATGAGCCGACTTGTTCAGGTGTACAATTTCTCTCTTTCTATCAGACGACCAAGTTGCGCGCTCTGAGTGATAGCGTTCGAGATTCCGAGTGACGGCTCGCCTTCTCGAGCCATGCTGCTGCTACTCCCTCCCCAGTGTATATGATGTTATTTCTCACAGTTGCTCTCTTATCTTGAGGAATGTTCGCGATTGAGTGAAGTGAACGACTCTCGGACCCGCAGGAGGCCGCGTCCCGTATCGTGGAGGCAGAATCTCGGAGTCTGGGCGTGAAGGCTTATCGTTGAGAGCTGGGTCCGAAGGATGCGGCACCTGATCGAATTTTCTCATCTTTGACGGGGAAATCTGCGACGGAGGAAAAAGTTCGCCGAAGCGGAATTTGCAATGCGGAAAATGTCGTCACATCTGGATGTGAGCGCTAGGAAAACCATTGTTCTTGTTGGAAGTTTACTCTGTGTCTCTTTTTCTCGACTGATGAACCGAATCCGATCTCTTGAGCTGAGTCATCGCTGTCGAAGACGTTCGTCTTCATCACCATACTTTGGATTCGAGCTGACCGAGGGAAGATCGTAACTAGGTATTGTCCGTGAGGGTTTGTGTACTCAAAAATTACCATCGAGATCGACCCGGTTCATCCCGTGCTCGAAAAGAGAAGAAACATCGGAGAAATTCGTTACGAAACGAAGTCCACTGCCCGGAGCCTTGTTGAATACATACTTCGATCCCTATAGCTATATTCGTGCAGACTTGAGAAGCAGTCGGTAACGGAACGATTTTCCAAGTTTTTGACTCCGTCATGGAAGCGATATTCTTGTTAAAAACAGCTCAAAAACCACAAAAACAAGTTTTTTATTCCTGAATGATATATAACCTAATAAATTCCTTGAATTCTTTCAACAATGTCGAGAACCGCTGTGATGTTTTCTTTTGCTCCAGGCGCATACCGTGTATCGTACCCAGCACCTCACACTCGACTTTTTTCCCAGCTTTTAAGCGCAACGCTGAAAACCCGTCCCATGAGTGTCACCATGGCCCCAACTCGGACGAAACGAGCCCGGAGCACGGAAGCCCATCCAGAGGCGAAGCTTCTTCATATTCAGACAGGCTTGGTTTGAATTTCCAATTTCAGCTACTTTTTCACCAGCCTGAGGGCGAATCTGAAGCGAGGGGAAACGAAAGCGGCCTGTCAAGTCACAGAAGTGGATTCATAAGGTTCAAAACTGTGTGATACATCTCCATTAATACCACACGGTGGAACTATGACATCTGACAGGCGCGTGGTTCGGAACTCTCGACATGAAACGAGTTTTCCTCCTCACTATCGATTCAAGCTCGCGAGAACTATCGAATCTAAGAGAAAAACATTCACGACTTTACGACGAAGGTCGGAAATTCAATTTATACTCATCGGGTTATTGTTCCGTTTCCTTCTCTTTCGCCGTTTAAGGTTTCTTCTAATGCAGCTTAATTATTATCGGAGCTGTTGCTCGAAGAATCGGGAGATTCGGCAAAAATCCTCCCAGGCCATCGCCGCGACCTTGACTCGTGGCTGTGGTGAAATCGCTGCGTGTAACGTTGCCGAGCTGGAGGCGGCATTCCTCATTAGCGCGGTTATTTGGGTAAACAGAACGAATCGAATCGAATGTTGTATCCTGATCCTTTTGACCATTAGCGGCGGGCCTTCCGGTTGGCTTTCTGTTAGTCGCTCGCTTTGCTGTTTTTCATCGGCTGCTGGTGACTGTAGATCGGGAGGCAGTCCACTGCCTTCCTTCCTTCCTTCCTGCCTGTCTGCCTGTCTGCTTGCTTGCTTAGCCTCATCAAAGGGGCAACACGTAGCTCGTCCTATCTGAGGATAATTCCAATAAGATTCCAATCGCCGTTAGTATAATGGAGAGAGTGCTTCATCATCCTCCCCTCGACTAACAAAGTTCGCCCACCGCGAAACGAAAGGGCAAACCTTTGAGAAGCTCGAGCTTGTACGACACGATTCGGGCCGAGTTTTTTCCCCTCGTGTAGAGGGAGCTTTGTGTGGGGACAACAGAGGCTCCACGTGAACAACGTATAATTGCCTCGTAGCTCGCTTAACAAGCTTTCCGGCGACCCCGGAGTTGCCTTCCTTCCGAATATTTGCACTCATTCACTCGCGTAGTAATCTTCCGCGAGTCAGACCTTCAATTATGCTTCTGTTTGTTTGCAAGCGTGTTTGAGTACAAGAGGGTTCCCCCGTCGTCTATGTTTGCATTAACAATTTCGCTGTCATCGTTGCTGGGTTCCGGCATAGTCTATGATGAGGACTACTTTCGGGAGGAAGAGCCGCGGAAAAGGTGTCCCTCGGTCGACCGATTTTGACCGAGCTCCATGCTCTTTGTTTCAAACGATCTGTTATTCATCGTAGTTGAAACTCAAGCACAACACTCCCTCCTCTGGAAACTTCTCCTGGAATCCGATCCAACACCATCGAATGCTGACGAAACTCGGCATATCGGCACTCAAAGACTCAACGATTCCTACGTTTCTTCTCTCATTATCTTTCGACGAACACGATCAAAAAGAAGCCGTGTGTGTGTGTGCAGGGACAAACTAGATTACTCGACGTCTGGTGATGTTGGCAGCGCTATCGCAAGAATGAGAGTGTCGTTATGGTAGCGCGTAACGTTGAGTTCTCCTCAGAGATTCCAGCAAAGATAGGTACCACATATCCTCTTTAGTACAACCATTCATATTGTGTTCAAAGAGAGCGTCTCACACCGCTCTTCAACCAGAAGTAGGTAATTAAGGCGTCAAGTAGCCCGCGAGTATCTGATACTGTTACTGCCCGAGTGAATTACGATGCAAATCAAAACGTGCGTCCGCGTCTTAGGAACGAACTCGCCTTCAGTTCGCGGTTGCGAATTGGTTTGTATGCGAATCAGGCTTAAGCGGAAGAAACTGTAGTTCAGGTTGAAAATTGCGGTAAAATCACGTTCCCATCGTCGGCAGCCGTCCGCTGATGGATTCTCGAGGTCAGCGCTCTAAATCACGGATGCGGAACTCGAGACAGCCTCAGAGGAGAAGTGGTTCCATCACGGTTAATCCAACTCCGAGCTCTGTCGAGATGGAAAGTGCTATCGCGTCATACGAAAAGTTTGGATGATCTGAGGATTGAATCTGTGTTGACACCTCGTATCCGAAGGAAGTTTCGGTGCCCAAGCCCCGAGGCCCTTCAAGCACTTGACCCGTTTCCACCGTTCGCACCTTGATGGAAGGGTCTGCAAGGCTACGCGGCTTCTGCGATTTCTTCTCACGCGTTTATTAGCCTGACTCGCCGAGAGACAATGTCCTCTGTTCCTGTCGAGGAAAGCAAAAACAGAGAACTTCCATGTGTGTGCGTGTGTGTGTTGATGGTTCCGTCCGACAGACGGAACATACATTCTCATCCCAAGGAAAGCAGTTGATGTGTTATTTGGCTGCTTGTACCGAATGCTTGTGATTCCGGGCTTTCGGCATAACCGTGTTCATGACATATTATAGCAGAACAGAACGTAAGATCACAGCGAACGAGCTCGACATGGATGCTCGAATAACCAGACTGACAGAGTTCGAGATGAAAGTCATGCTCCCTTACTCAGTCAGTCAGCCGGCTCTTATGCCAGCTACGACGGGTGCGGTGGCCGGCGTGGTGTGAGTATGGCTAGTAAGAATATGAGTAGCAGTCATGTAGTAGCCAACCTTGAGATAGGCAGCAGCAGCAGTAGCGATAGGGGTGAGAGGTGGATCTTCGGGGAGTAATTCGGTGTTGAGGCTGACTCCGGCTGTAGGTTCCCAAGAGCCATCATTACAGCCGAGTATTCACGTGAATATCGTGCGCCCACCCAAATAGCAAATGACAGACCAGCGAAAGAAGAAACTACTCGTGAGAATGGCTGCGTCTGACCAAGATTAGGTATCTTCTTCTTGAATCGCTTGCTGCCCCTCCTAGCCATTCGTCCTCGAACGAGGAGTCGCTCTATTTTCCGGGTCGTCCATTCAGCGGTGCAACTCACGTTTCAAAGTTCCGAAACAGCCCGTGGGAGGGGGAATGTCGCTCGTTCGCTCGTTCGTTCGCTCGCGACCTTTTGTCCCCGAAAGGACGCTCCGACATCTTGCCTACGTGTAATGTCGACAACAACTGTACCTTCGCGCACTGCAGATTGAATCTTTCCTTTGATTAGAGTTCATGTCGTCCACGGAACCTCCAAGAGATGTTTCCTTCGAGGTCGGCAGCAGATCATTACACTCGTATCCCGAGTCGTTCTCCTCGAAACGGAGCCACAAAAGGAGAAAAAGCATCCAATGTTCAATCAGCTTCGCTGAAAGGCTCCGGCTGGAAAGTTTATTTCTCAGTTCTGTGCCTCTCTGATTCGCTGAAGCTGCTTCGTATCGGAATCGGACATTGAGGAAGAAGCCCGGATGAGACCGGAAAGAGACTTCGTTAGCGGTTATTCAAAGCTGAATTCGCGCGTCGTGGCCGAACCAGTCTGTCACTGCCAACTGAAAACAGCAGCTGGCGTGGCTTTTTGAGGTTTGCGTCCATTCAGGGAGAGCGAGTCGAACGACTCTTTGAGTGTCTGGCCATTCTTTCAGTTTTGGAGTGAATTCTCGCGAACGTGGACTCCGCAGTTTTGGTGCGCAACTCCTGGGTTTGAACTGAGCGTTATCGGAACGAAAGCTAGTTGCTCTCGACGAGCGTCATCATCGAATCGGAATGCCTCTCCGATTGCAGTTCTTTCAGTTTTGTGTGCCATTTTCCCGTTCAAACTCACTGAACCCTTGGATTGGATCGTACGATCGCGAATTCGCAACAGGCGTCATGAGCTTCGCGATAGGAGCGGAGACGAAAACGTTTTGCAAATGTATCGGCATCCTCTCCGGTGCAGTGAGCCACTTTCCCGAGCAAATCTTACCGACTCATCCGACGGCGTTGTGTTCTCATCTATTGTGAACGGTCTCGCAAACAAATCCCCTTCCTTGGCCAGGTGCCATTGTCTAGCTTCGCAGACGAGCGAAAAACAATCTCGTATTGGAAGAGCGCGGCCGGTCTGTTCGGAAAGACGCGAGTCCGAACCTCCAGTGGATGGAACGGCACGCGATCGACCCAAGTCATCGAATTTGGCACGCGACGCGAACGCACAAAATAATTGTGAATCATTGGATTTTCGCACGTCCATATAACATCATAATTGTGTGCAGCGTGTACTTCTTCTCGAGTCTTTGTGACCGATGCTAGTTGCGGACCCCAATCGATTTATCGAACTCCCGGGAACAGGACTTCTTTCAAAATCTACTCGCTTCGCGTCATCTGTTTCCTTCTCCTCAGAGGTTTCAGAGCCCATGGGGCTTTGTAGGACTCGGTCAAAATTTCTGTCGAGACGAGGCAGACAAGTCGTCACGAAGCGAGATTGCAGGCATCACAACGAATCATGGTCGAGGCAAAATGTTTGCTTAAGACCCTCGCGTGTCGAGTTTCTTTTCCGCCACGGCGCCGGCGGTTGACTCTGGATTGTTTTTTCTTCCTTCCTTCCTCTCGAGGAGCTTCTCCTCGTGGCAATCCCCATTAAGAGCTCGCTTCGGGTAAACAAACGAAGCAATCACTCTCGAGGCATCGATCGTGTATCGAGAAACACGGCCGCTCGAAGCGGAAGCCATTGCTCGTAGAAAACCAATAAGTTCATTGTTGCATGTCTCTTCTTTTCATCTTCTAAGTACGAGCTCGCGGAAGCGATCGATCGCGAGGAGAAAAGACGTCCGAGGAGATCATATTCGTGCGGGAAGTTTTTGAAAATCTGTCGAGTCCAAACACTCGATGTGGGGACGTAATCGATCCTGCAAAGAGGGGAAAATCCTCAAAGACACCGCCCAGAGAGCGAGAGAGTAGGTTCGATGGAGCAATAGCCAAAGATCCACTTGTCATCGAATCCGCAATCGCGCTCGACCTGAAAACCCCATCATTTCACTCGAGTTGGATTCGTTCGGGTTCGGCATCGCAAACGATCGAGTTCGGAGTGAATTCAAAGAGCGTTGAGGAAAGTCTATGAGTTTTGGATGTTCCCTCGCTTTCTGGTTTGTCGGCCTCATGCGTGGGTGGATTGCCCGTACACTGTCTGCGAGAATCCTGAAAGAAGGAGCGAGGAATTTTCGATTCCTCCTACAAGTATAAACAACTTTCGAGCGATCGATCCACAGGGGAGGGGAAGAAACAGACAAGCGGCAAAGTTTCTCGTGGATGACAACCTCTCGAAGGTCGGAATTCTAAAACGGGGCGCATTTCATTTCAACTCGACCCTTTCTGACTCGGATTCCGTCAGAGGAATCGGAAGACGCAACGTCGGTGAGTTTCCCCGAACTGCTCGTGACTAAGCGTCCTTCTTGTCTGGCTGATATCTCTGAATTTCTAGGGACCCTCATCCTTGGCTTAGTCTCATCCAGGAGGAGACAGGGTACAGAACAAACGACCGACCTCTTGGAAGAGCTCGACTTTCCGGCGAGCTTTCAGCGACTGCGAAAGCCGGGATCGAGGAAGGTGTTCGAGTCGTACAGCTGGATAAACAAAACGCTCAAAGGAGCGATTCCCCCGAGATTCCAGGAGACCCGACGTTCCTTTCCCCGCTGCGACAGCAGTGAGGACAAGTTTTTGGCGCAAAGTCACATCGGTGCACTTCTTTGACAGTCGTCGTGGTTGCCAACAGCACTCTTCGGGAGCTCAGTATGACTGTAACATGAATCTACACAGCGAAGGGGTCGTGTGGGGCTCAAGTTTCCCGCGGAAACCTGCCACGTGGAAAGGCATCCGAAGCTTCAATATTTTTTCGTCGATTTGATTTGTGGGTGTTTGCGCGGCTTCTATTCGACAAGCCAGCGACGATGTTCGTGTTCTACTGAAGTGGAAGACAGTCGATGTAATGGGTCCACGACGTCGGGGATCGCACGACCTATTCAGCTCCACTGCTCGCTTGGTCGGTCGGTCGGCTGGCTGGCTGGCTGGCTAGCAACACTATCTGACAGCCGCGGAAAACAGACTCGAGCAATTTTTGCTCAGTGCGATCCGGTCCTCATTTGTCAGCCATACGCTTCCAACTACGCTCGACTAATGGAACAACTTTTGTGTGATTCGATCATGAAGAACACCAGTGAATCGGCGACGGGGCGAAAATCGACAAGAATAGACGAATCCGCGACGATCCCGGATCGAATGGAAAGAATAGAGAACAACGGCGGCGGCGGCGGCGGCGGCAGTCGGAGCGGTGGGTCTTCGAAAGCAGAAAGGAAACGAACGGGGCGACAACAAGTAGCTGCAGAAGTAGCAAACTGGAAGCAATCTTGAAAAATGTGCCAAAGCGCTGGACCGCTGCGAAGAGAAAGCTGCGCTCGCTGCAGGTGTATCCCGAAAGCGAGACAGCTGGGCCGCCGGGAAATTTCGAGCTTCGAATGCAGCTTGCGAGGCGGAGAAAAACAATGCATTCGATTGCTAGCTAGCAAGACAGGCCTGCTTTTATCGTAGTCGTTTGGTTCCTTTTCTCGGCGTTTCTCCGTTCGCAAAGGGTTGATTCCTCCCTTCGATTTCGGGAGAAACCCTCGTCGGCCAGTCAAAGATCGGTTCCCGCCTGCTCAGTCGTTCGCGAGAAAGGAACTGTTTATCATATTGCAACTCTCGACTCGGCGGCCGAGAGCCTCTTCCGTTTTGCTTCCTACAGCCAGCCGGACCTCTTCCCTGTTTTCCCAAATAACTCGTCGATGCACAAATGCTTCTGCAACTTCTGAGGGAACTAAGACCCTCTTTGCGTCATCTGAGGATCCCGATCGCGGAGACAACTTGCGCAAGACGGATATTCTGCTTCCTTTTCCTTCTCAGTCAGGGGGAATGACTCTTGGTGCGAGAACGAACCTTCGAGAGCTTGAAGGAAAAGAACCAGATCGTCCAATGAAACACGAGAGCGAGGGAATCGTATTTTTTTTTTCTCTCACTTCACAAGGTTTCGCAGGCCAATAGAGCTTTCTGCGCGAATAGTTCAAAACGATGACACATGCACCATTCCATTTTGTCAATTGGTGACTGTGAGCGTAGTTCCGTTTGCAGAGGCAGCATCGACACGGGCGGCAAACGCCGGCGCCGCCCCTACATCACGAGGTCATGACTCCATGGCAAGTGGCGAATGAACGAATGGAACAGCGAAACGCTTGCCGAACAGCTCGCAGGAGCATTTTTGCAACACCAGCACAAGCTATCCAATATGCGAACTCTTGCCAGAAGACGCAATATGTCGTAGCTGAGTGTGTTTGCTGATTTTGCTCTTCATTAAGAACTTCTCATCGCGGCTACCTATCTTTAGATTCGACTCGACGAATAATCATCGGAGTAGTCGTGCCTCTTTCGCAAAAGATCGCCAGTTGAGCTTCGGATGCCTACATCAAAGTGTGCAGAGATCACAACAGATTTGTCAACACCGCTAGATCCGTTTCACCGTGAAGTCGATCGGGCACCGATTGTTGACAGACGGCGTCAGAATCGGCTGTGCATATTTATCGAACTTCTTCCACATGTACACCTTGCGCCACTCGTAGATGTTGTCGAGGTCGTCGTGAATGCGAAAAACGAGAGTGCAAACTCTTCTCTGACTCGCAGGGTAGGTATTCAAGAGAGCCGCGATAAGATACACGCGAAATGTTCCGTCTGATTCCTATGCACACCTGAACACCGAAGGCGTCCGCCGACAGCTGTTTGTCGCTTGCGTGTTGACTTTGGGAGTTGATGTCTCCTCCCACGCCATCGGAGTCCTAACATCTGAATTGCGAAGGGAACAATCGAAACAGAGAGCTCACATAACTGCGAAGCTGGACGAACATCATTTTTTCGATTCAGAACGGACTGACGCGGAACAGGCTTTCGTGAAAACACCGCGACGATCTGCCACCGAAGATGAATTGAGCGGTTCCTTCGCTTATAGTATTCCGAAGTCCCATTTCCGAGCGACGACATTCTGCTCGACAGCGGCGGTTCCATTTGTGGCACACAATCTCTCGCTCTTCATCCATCGTTTCGTTATTATTTCCTTCTCCTTTTGCTGCTGCTGCTGCTGCTGTTTCGTCATCTTTCCTTTCAAAGGATTTCGCTTAGTGACCGAGTCCAACTGAAAGACATCTGGTCATTTCGATTCGGTTTTGTGGTCGCGAGTGTTCGGATGAGGCAGCGAGAGTTGCTCGATCAGAGAATGTGAACTTTCGATCTCTCTCATTGTAATCAATCCCGTTTTCTTCCGCGCTCACTCAGGAGAGACCGCCAACAATGATCCTTAAGCATTCCTTTTGTTAATTAATGACGCTCTTTACCCAAAACGAACGAACGAACGAATGAACGGAGACATCGTTACTGGCGCGTTCAAACACAAAAAGCTGCATAGTAAGCATATGCAAATGTCATGGCTTTCGTCCATCGGTAGCCGTCGAACGAAAGGCCCACTCATCCACTTGGTTACGTCGTCGGTGCATACATAGCACCAAGAAGAAGAAAGTGCGACAAAAGAGCCGATCGCCTCAATCGCTAGGACGCCAGGCACAACGAATCCACCGATGTCGACCACAAACGAGTTGTGGCTTCGCAATACAAGGTAGAGATGGACCTGATTTCGACGGGGCTGTCAGGGAACGCTGTGATTGTCCCGCGGACACATTCAGGGTCACACGTCGGAATGACAACATGTGCGGAATCGCTCGGAGCGAGACTCGTTTTCCTGCAGTGTCGTCACAGGACGGCGGCACAAGCGTCTGTGTGTCAAACATTCAGCCTCCGGTTGCCAGCAGCACTTTCTGCCGACCACTGCGAGCACAACAAATGAATGAGCTTTCCCTGAATGATCGAGGGACACGACGACGCAGTAGTTCCGCTCACAAGGGAGAACGAGCGCGAAAAAGCGCGAAGGTTTACACCTCGAACATTGAGCTTTCGGTTCGCGGAAAAGTGACCGTCTCTCCTGAGCGGTCGAAGGTTTCGGGTTCCGCCGTTCTTCCCCAACCGAGTTGAAGACAAGCATTGACCACAGCGAGCAGCCGTCTTTCGGATAGAAACAAACTTTTCTGGGGCTCTAGGGAGCATCGGAACCTCTCGAGATCCTTGAATTGATGTCAAGCAAATAAAAGATATGGCACGGTATGGGAGTGACACACTCGGCGTCCCGAGGGAGTCGTCTCGCCATTGACTTGATTGCTCCACGCAGCCTTGTTTGTGGAGAAACCTAAGTAAAATATCAATGTCCCGAACAAGGAAATAACACCAGCAAGTGAAAGGGCGCGTGACGGGAGCTCCGACCAATGGATTAGACCCGCGCCGATGGATACCAATTCATTGTATACATCTGCTGGCTTCTCAATACAGCCTCCACATCTTTTTTTCCAGAAGGAGGCGGGGGAAGGGGAATCCCTCCCGCCAACGCCCCCCTCAAAAGTCCATACGCCACGTCTCAGTGCCAAGTCAGCGAAAAAAAGAATTCGCCCTGTGCCTCTTTCTTTGTGAGAATGATTTTGATCTCGACAAAGTTGTGCGAGTCCACGTCCAACCTCATTGCTGATGCCGAGCAGCGGAACGCGTTGACAAAGGCTTCCGACCAAAAACCGTCGGCAGCTTTTTTTTCTCTTTGCTCTAAAGCCGAAAGTTTGACCGCGCGAGCTTTAATCCTCGCTCGGATCCTCCAACTTCGTATTCATAGTCGCCTCGGAGACGGTGACCGCTTCCATCGCTTGGAGTCCACACGATCTTCTCCCCGAGTGATTTCCTCTTTGACTCGTTATTCTCTTATCGAGTAACTTTTTCGATTCCCTCTTCGTTCGACAGTCCGCTCTCCGATGCAGCAACTGTAGATGTATCGCAATTCGATCGCCCGCGCAACTGCACTCAAGACGACTCCAGCTTCCTAATCCATTCCGTTCCGCGCAGGCCGCGACATCGTCCAAGAACTTTCTGGCGAATCGCCGCCGCTGGAAACCGAGTTCGTAATAGAAGCGCGTTGAAACTTGAGCTCGGATTTAGGTTACCAAAGTGCTTGTGTCCGGATTCGTCGGCATCGAGAAACTTCGGAAGCGGCGTTGAATTCCTGTGCACTTCACTGTAAACTAATCACTCTGAGAGGAATGAGCGGATGAGTAAACGAACGAACGAGACCGTGCCTGCGCACGATGCTGTCTATTCCCATTTGTTGTTCGAAGAATCTCCTACAAAAACGTCCTCGACCGAGCTCCTCAGCAGAGCTTTCTTTCTTTCTTTCTCATCCAATTGGGCCTCTATGGCGAATTCCCAGTCCAGATAATTCGATCCATTATCAACCATTTCAAGGAGAGTTTCCCTTATCTCGAATTCTGTGCATGACATTCAGGAACTGAAATTGCGAGCTTGGAACTTACAAGATCCACGAACCGTACCCGTGCCTTGATTTGACCCCGTGTTCCGGAAGTGTCCCGCTGCGGATTTCTTCGTTTTTCGGATCCGAGTGTTGAAGGGCAGAGAAGGTTCAAGGCTTTCGGTCGGATCCGAGTGGGGTTTCTTGCGCTCATCGCTCGCCGTAAGTGATCTCAGGGGAAGAGGGGCTCTCTAACAAGCTACCCACAACCAGATTGCTCTCCTTTCCTTTCGCAGTTGTTTTGTGTAATCAAATGTCAGCTTCCTCTGATTAGACGTCCAAGTGCCTAGGGCAAAGGAATACACGTGTCTAGAATGCATGATCCTTTGCTCGGGTAGTGGTTGAAAATGCTGTCGTAAACGAGCTGCACTGTTCCGGGGGAGTAAGAACCTCAGCGGCGAATTAGGCGAATGTTTGTGTCGCAGGATTTGGAGTTTTTCCAATCTTCAATGATAACACGTTTGGCCTGCCAACGAGCTGGGCAGAAGGAATTCAAGGAATTCATACCTGTCGTAGACGATGGCAACATGGCTCGATATAGTAGAACAGAACTTCCTTTGTCTGATCTGTTGATTGAGTTGAAGAGAAACGTTCGTGCCGATGAACTAGCACGACTCGAGTGTCTGCCAAATTAATGAGCGCCAAGTGTCGAGCTCCGAGGGACGCTCTTTACGTGGAAGAGCAGCGGTAGTTGAGCGTGTTCTCTTTCTTCGTTCGGTTCTTTGGCGATCGTGACATTCTCTTCCAGAGTTCGATTGATGACAGAATACGACATCTTATAACTCAAGTAGCCTAGGCCCTCGTTGCGACTTGCTTCACACAGTCGCGAAATTCGCGGGAAATCCAAGAAAGCGTTTTGCGAAAGAAAGCGGAAACTACTTCAGCAAGTCAGGAACGCGCACAGTTGGCTCGGTTACTCACATCCACGTTCGACTTTCAAGGAGAACGAATTCGGAATGTCGAGCATCTGGACGGGAATTCCTCCGATCGTCGAGGCAGAATTTGAATCTTTTGCTTCCTGCCTCACATTCTGCGATCTAGAAACCGGCCTGGAATTGTTTCAGAAGAGGTAACACAACTCTCTTCGTAGGCAGAGTGGAATCTTCGACTGATTTGATTGAAGGCACTCGAAGTCTAAAGATAGACCAAGAGAAAAGGGTAACATTCTTCGCGATAGCAGACAAGACCTCCAGCAAACTTTATTTCAAAATCTTCGCGGAACGAAAGTGATGTTCAACCCAAAAAGTTAAGTTGCTGCCGTTGTGAACGAAAGAGCTACACTGAGGCGTTCCTGCGCGCTGTATTAACCTCCGTCCTTGCTACAAAGCATTAAACTTTCTTCGCCGTGTGGAGAGTAAACAGCAAAAACAGCGAGAACGAAAAAAAAACTAAATAGCCGTCCATTGCCCTGCCCTCACCTAAAACTCTGGAATTTCATAAGGTTTGCGCTGACTTTGACCATCAAAGCATGCCAAACATTTCTGCCCTTAGGGTTGAATGGGTCCCGGTCATCCTCATATTATTCTGTGACGAACTTTCGGAAATCATTCTTCGTTTTCCTCTCCAGCCTCAAAACTTCTTTCCTGTCTCCTGGAGCATCTTCAGTTCACTAAACGACGTTAAAGTTTTTACCTCGACAATCGGGAGCTTTTCCACCTAGGAAGGCGCTCAAATGATTTAGCGAGAGGCAACATCTCTCTCCGCCAACGTAATGCGGTTGGGAGATGAAAGAAGGGAAAATTACAGTCGAGAAACTCCAAACCGAAGTACGCTCGAGGCAGGTGCAGAAATCAGAAGCAACCGCAACACACAGCGCTGAAGGTACAGAATGAGAATGTCTGCGACCACCTCCGAGATACCAGTCACTCACTCAGTCACCCGGTTCAAAGAGCGGCGACGACAACAGAATGCGACCGCGTAAAAAGCCAGGCAGAAATAAAAAGCTTCAGGACGAAAGTCAAACCACTCTGCGTCTCCGCATTCTCCCTCTCGGTCGGTCGGACCTTCGGTCTCAGCGTCTCAGACACCGAGAACCTGAAGGACGAGGGTCGTCCATTGAAGTCAGTCAGCCAGCCTCATTCAAACGGAAGCCCTAACCAACAAAGCGTTCCTTTCAGTTCTCACGTCCTTTTCTCTTTTTTGCCCTTTAAAGGATTGCTCTTCAACTTCATAACGAGTCGATGGGGCGGGCTCCACTCTTTGAATGTGTTGCCCTCTTTCAGCGCAAGCAAAGCAAAGCAGCACAGCCGGGAATCTGCCTTTTAAAAAGAAAGGGAGAAAAGGTTCTTTTCAGGGAAAAAAGTTTTCTCACGTACCATTGCTCAAACCGAACTCGCTCCAGGTCAAAATCTGAGAGAAACTCACTCAGACAGTTGAGCTCGCAGTCAGAGAGGAGCGAACCCGCGCCATTCAAAATTTTCGACGAACATTTGCGTTTCTTCCCTTTCTCTCTTTCTTGAGTAACCGCTCTCGAGTTTCCTGAACAGGCTCGTCGGATATCCGGAGGGAATTCATTAAGTCGCGCTAATCCACCCGATCGGCTAACATCCCTCGGAAACCACTCCCTGTCCGATGATCGTTCGAATGATTAGAATCCCACGGTGTTGTTCTCCGTGGAGACTCAATTCGACCATCGACTCTTCACATGGTTTCGCAAGCGTGAAGGAGTCTACTGGGCCGTCTGTCCTGAGGGAACCCGACCTCGAGGGACTCACCTGGCACGATGGTGTCTTCTGGTGTACTCTACTCAAGGTGTCGTCCGTGGAAAGGGCTCGCCATCTTACAAATCGTAAAATGAGCGATATAATCGTGGGAAGAAAAGAGGAACGGGACGGAAATGGCTCACGAGAACTAAACGCTTCGAGAATTAGAGCGAAATTTCAAAAATTACAGCCGTCCGCGTTCCATTTGTTGTCGATACGACGCAAAGAGTCCGACTTTTAAAAGTCAGTTCCAACTTTATGGCCTGACGGAGCGAGTAATAAAACTTCCCAACAGTCCCGACATCGAGAACTACAGCGTCGACAACGCCCACGACAACTCGAGCAACAGCTGCGAGTCCTAAAACTCCCAAAAGAAAACTCAAAAACGTGTCGGAATCTCGGAGGTTTCCATCTATGATGAACGTGAGAACTGCTTCAGATTTCAGCGAGTTTCCGCGAGTCTGCCTCTGACAGCAAAAAGCGTTCTGAGAGATTGAATGACAGATATATGGAGTGGGTGCGAGGGAGATGAACTGACTCGAATCATCAAAGGGAATTTCAGTGGAGTCCGAAGAGACGGAAAACAGGAACGGACCGTCATGAAAACTGAATAAGGCAAATGAGAGCATTCATTAGGCGGAATAAAGAACTAAATCGAAGAGGCAAGTTTAAATCTGAAACACATTCATTCATTCATTCAGTCCACACTTAAATGCTAGGGAAAAAATTCCGGCAGAGCGTTTGAAGACGGACGCGAGGCCGATTTCTTATCCAATGGACCGGAACATTGATAAAACGACCGAAAGCTTCGAGGCAGAGGAATGAATCCGAGTCCGATAGTTCAGCTTCAGATGGAGAAATTGTCGTCCATGTCGACAGGCCCGAAGAATGTTTGACTGACTGAGTGAGTGAGTGAACGAGGCACAAATGTTCGCGGACTTGGAAGTTGTAATGTTCTTGCAATGTAATCGGCAGACGCCTCCGTTGACACGAGAGAAGGGGGGAGGAGGGCTGACGATCAATTTTCCACAACGATTTCGATCCGAAATCTTTGCCAACCGCCTATAATAATCAAACGAACTCGAGCCTGTCGCCGGGAAACGCTCCGCTGTAATGCTGGAGGAACCAATAATTTCTACTTCGAGCTTCCCTGTAGGAAAGAAAATTGGTAGCGTGAGAGCCAACCTAGGAATTCCTCCAACGATTTCGTTGTCTGCTTGCACGGTGAGCAAACATGTGCCGGATGAGATTTTGGGCCTGACGTCGGCCGTATTTTGGGCCCATTTTGGCCGGAGTTCTTTCTCATGAGTGATTTTCGAGGACGATTTTCCAGGGAGAGATATTTTCGCATCTACCGGAATATCTGAAAAGTGGCAAATCCTCGGCCACGGGTTTTTCAATTGACTGGACGAAGCAACTCGAAATCCGGTAGAGATTCCAAGACAGGTTCTGGAAATCGCTTTTTCGAGAATGTCACCAAGCAAACTCACTCCGAGCACGTACCGGGAAAGGAAGAATCTCTGATCGATTCCATAAAGATCGTAGAGCAGACCAAGAGAGCAAAGATTCCGAGAATAATTCAGAAACCGCGTTTCGTACTCTGTGGGAAAACCTGAATTCAGATTCGAAGAACGCGAGAATTAAGTCAGAGTGCGGTCGTCCTCTTCCCCCTTTCTGATTATGCGCTCTGTTTCAACAATGTCGCGTACCGTCCAGCTAGCCGCAAACGAAAGAATGGACGACACACGAGGACGACGACAAAACGGTGAACTCGGGTGAAGGCTCGTCGTTTCTGCTTTTGATGCAGACGGAAACTTTCATGAAGATATCGCGCTCCAACGGTGATTGTGGCTCACTAAGGGTCCCTCACTCTCTCCTTCTGCCCTCCTTTCTATCCTGATCTGTCTTTGAGCATCCAAGCTTGTCCTGCTGCACAGCTCTGAGGCCATCGACCGCCATTGATGCCGGTTGGAGGATTTTCGCGACTTTCATTTGACGATGTCGCTTTCTTGACGCTTTGTCTTTTCTGATTGTTTCCTCTTATTCTGCGACCGAGTCCACACGTGGCTGATATCACGCTGACCACCTCAGCGGAAGATGAACTGTCGGACGCTTCGAAGTTTTGGTTTAGTTTGTTTGACGGGCGTTCTGTAGATCGCCTCGAGAATCGGTCGGAGCCGACCGAGTTCGACCGCCACGGAATTCGAACGTCGTTAGAGTGCTGCTGCTGCCGCCGCTGTGTGCAAAGCGTTCCCCTTTCTTCGGAGTTCTGCGAGGGCTCATCTGTTTTTGCCGAATCGGCTTTTTCCATTGGATTAAATTCTCTCGCTCAAATAAAACTTTTCCAAAACTTCTCGTTCTCCTTCGTTGTCTTTCTGAATTCCTCCGTCTCCACTCTTTTTCTTGCTCCTCGCCGCGATATTCCTCTCGGCGCGAGATGCGGTCCGCCAAGAATTGTCACGTTTTCTCAAGTCCTTGAGTTCCGGATTCCTCATCATCGGCCTCGCTCGGAGGAATTCTTTTTGGGAAAGAACTTCCAGAGATGCAGAGATACACAGAAGTCCCCTCGAGCTTTCCTTTCTGCGGGACCTTTCGCAAATATTGAATAATCACTGATTGCGAGTCGGATGGGTTCTGTATATCCGACACTGGAGAATGATCGAGAAACTTAATGCGCTGCGAAGAGATCGGAGAATTTCAACTAAGAGTCTTCAAGTCTTGTTCCCTTGTTATTCTGTTCATCGACTACAAAGCAAGCTCTGGCGGCCCCGTAGATTTCAAAAGAGGTAGTTTTGATACCCTCTCATCTCAGGCCATTTTGGAACATTATCACCTCGAATGTTTTGAGCGTTTGTCCTCCAGCCCCTGGGATTGTGAATTGACGACAAACTGGCGAATTTACTCTCTCGCTGGCGATGCTTTCCATGAGGTGTGTTCCTTTGTCCAAGTCAAATGTCCCGAAACGTTTACTGCACCCTTACTTTTGCTCCGAAACGAATTCCACCGCCGATGGCGATTTCGTCCTCCGGTCACGTCGACTCGAAATCGTCGAAAGCACAACTTCGGATTTTGAGCAACGGTCACAGCAAACAGCGACAAACGTTCTGGCAACCGGCGAGCAGTTTGTTTCTGATTTGTCACCGGTAGCCCGATTGAAGCAAAAGAAACGACCCCTGTCCATGGCGTGTGAACTGAATTCCTGACACCAACCCGCCTCTTAATTCTGGGACAGTCTACTCTGCTTTCGGTGGAGCACCTTGCAAAGTTGATTCGCGGTTCGTTTGTGACCACACGCTGTGCGTTATGCTTAGGAGCAAGCCGCAATGTCAATAAATGCGAGATTTGCATTGGTCGTTGTATGTTGTTCTCGAATCCATTCACTCGCATGCATAAACAGTGGATTTGTTGACATCCGACTGTCGACATCAGCAACGTAACTCCCTGCCCAGTATCCAGCTGAGCGAGTCTCCGCAAACACCCGCTTGCTCGAGAATTCTGCAAAAACTCGATCAATCCAGAGCAGCCTCCTCTATCTCAAGCGAGAGCCTCAGTGAAACCACAAGAAGAACCACCATCGTCATCGTCTATTATTTGCCTGCGTCCGGAATACATTTTGATCCTCGACTCGAAGCTGCTCTCCAGATGAAATCCTTTTCCAAAGTGCTATTCCGCCTCTGAATCTGCGATCGAATCTCATTTCAGAGAATACTCCTACATCTCTGCGAGGCTCAAAGCAGCGTGGACATTGTGGCGAATCCGCAAGAGGACGTTTAGGCTTCGAGGACAGATGACGTTGTTAACGGGTCGCCGGTTTTGCAGATGTCCGTCTCTCCCTCGCTGCTCGGCTCTGACAATATGGTTAGCCAACCGTTTGCAAAATGTTGCTCCGGACGGAGGAAAGCCCTGCTTTTGCTCTGTTGCACCGGAACCCCATCCGGCTCCGCGCGTTGAGTGCCGTGAAGAATGCTCGTTGAAATCTTCTTCTCCCTTTGCGATAGGTAGGAACTCGACGTTTCTGTGACATCGGCGACCCACACCGTTCTGAAGTGAAATGCTCTCTCGTTGCCATTCTTGCGGGGCCATCTCTCTCGTCCGTCGAGAATTTTCATCGAGTTCGCTGTTATGGTTTCTTGAACGACTCCGACGATAAAATGTCATCCATTCCCACCTACCGCCATGGAAAGAGTCCCAGCCACTTGTCGTTTACGCGGCCTGAGCAGCACTGAATAATATCGATATATTGGATCAAACGCCTGATGGTTCCTCTTAAGACGTCCTTGAGACCTACAGCACTCGAGCACCTCGGCGCTCCCTTGTTTACCCAGCCCTACAGGGAGCTGCCGTGGAGGCGCCGCCGCCGCCGCGCCCGCCGTACAGGCTGCCAAACGACGGACTCACTGAACGAGCAAACGAATAGACAACCCATGACTGGGTCGGCGGGATCGGCGGCGCCTGGTCATCTGCCGTAGCAGACTGGCGCATCTGCTGTTGCTGCCGCTTTCTGGTATCACTTTTCTAAGACAAAGTGCAGAAACTCGATCCGAAAGGAAGAACGAGATCCCAAGCGAATCGCTTTCGCGCCGACGGAGAAACGAGAAAAAAAAATAACGACCGACGCCACGAATAAGAGTCGAGGCTTCATCCAATTTCGGATCAAAGAATCGGAGTCCTGACCGACCAGGTGGCGGAGCAGGGCAAGGCAAAACGGAGCAGAGAGACAGCAAGGCGGAATTTCATCAGCACCAACCGGCGGCGAATGAGGAGTACGCGACGGTATCGGCTAAGCATCCGATGCAGGTGTTCGAGCGAACAACGTCTGCCATTGCAGCGGACGTGTCTTTCTGAAAGGTCGGATATCAATTTTCTAACCCTGTGTTGAATCCGAGCCGAAGGTCTCACTGCGCATAATAATTGGATCCCGGGACATCGAAGGACGAGGACTCCGTTCTTTTCGTCTCATTGGATCACGCAATCACGGGAGCTTGATCAAATTTCTCGACGTTGGTTGGATCCCTTCGTCGCCTCAAGTTCAATTTCCGAGCTTGCTGACCTTCCAGGAACGGATCGGATAAAGCCCGATCACTATAGATTGTGAGGACTCCAAAAAGGAGTAGAATAAGAATCAACGACCTTTTCTTCTCCCGCTCCCTTGTTTGTTGAGAAACTCCTCAGCGGTGGAAGACGTAGCTTATTTCCATCCTCGACGTGCAACGCGGTTCGGCGCTTGCGTACATTCAACATTCCCGTTCTTGAGAAACACTGCCTTCGTGTCG
Source organism: Neoseiulus cucumeris (assembly GCA_021527715.1). Classification (NCBI taxonomy): domain Eukaryota; kingdom Metazoa; phylum Arthropoda; class Arachnida; order Mesostigmata; family Phytoseiidae; genus Neoseiulus; species Neoseiulus cucumeris. The sequence continues at coordinate 1,899,618 of JAJSRV010000012.1, read as the reverse complement.
GCTCGGCTTTTCGGAGCGAATTTGTTCGCGAGTTCTATTACGCGGAATCGGCGTCTTCTGAAGCCTGAATGTCGAACGACTCAAAATCAATGCAGCTTGAACGCAATCAAGCTGAGTGAAAGGCAACTCTTGGAGCATCCGATGGCTGGTGGAGGCGGGTGCAAGGCCAAGATAATGTCTCGAGGGAGAGGACCTCAGAATCAACGAGGACAGCGACGACTACAAGTCGCAGATCCGCAGCTAAACTCAACAGTTCTCGTTACAAGGCTTAAATCAGCTTGTTCTGCGAGCGTTATCAGCAGAGCTGTCAACCGAGCTCCTACGATAAATAACTTCTTAGATAGCGGAGTGGAAAATTCCTCCGGGAAACTGCGCAACGCTGTCAAAAGCGAACTTCTTCAAGTCCACTGTCGATAGTCGAGCCGAGGCCGAGCTGAAATGGAACCGATATCGTTCTCCGCTCCATAGCTGGAATTTATCCGAGAAGCGCTTCGTGGTTTCTTGTTTGTCCCCGTCGTTCTTTCGTCGTCGATGTCGAAAGTTCGCAATCGACGTTGGAGACCGACAATTTTATTCCTCGGCAGCGATCCGAAAATAGCGGCTGGATTATCATTCGCCAGAACCGTAATGCCGTTAGACGACCGTGACAGCGGCACGCCGTCTGTTCGTGACACGAAGACATTGATTACGACGCGGGAATTCCCCGCGAAACTCCTTCGAGCAACTCCCGAACAGAACTTCTTATTTCTGACTCACAGGGCCGCCTGAAGAATCGTTTTTTCTTTCGAGTTTTCCGCAAATCATCCGAACATTCAACACTCAATGGGAGAGGAACTGCCAGCCAACAGCGGTGAGGAATTGTCAGTTCAACTGCAGAGGGAGAAGACGAACTTGTTGTTCGTGTTGGTCTGCTACAGCGATGTTGGATCGTTGTGGTAATTCTCCGATACGGTGCGATGAGGAAAATCGATGATATGTGTCTCATCGCTCTCTCCCTCTGCGGACTTTATTGATATCCCATAGTTTAGCTCTGCTGCTGCTGCTGCTGCTGCTGTGGCCGCCGCTACTGTCCAGTACCCGTATCCGCCGCACCGTGACCATCTCTGCACAAACGGCAACTCTATTGCGGATTCCTTCGTCTTCTCCCCCAAGATACGTACTTACCAATGCTTCCTATGAGTCCGTTTCCGTTAGCACTGTGAGCAACGCAGATACAAGTTCATATCTCTACAAGTTGCCGCAGCAGTCGCTACTAAAGTTGGCGAAGCATGAGAGAACGAATGCTGGTTTCCTCGCCAGACATCCTGGAAGCCCAATTCACACCTCAACGAGAATCGGAGTCATACGGAGCTCGCTTGGGTACGGGAGTTCGCCCGATATGCTTTGTTCTCGTCAGGACTTCGTTCCTCTGTTTCCGTCGAAACCTCGTTTCGTCGTGAGTAACGCGACCGAATGAAAACGAGCGCGTGGCAAAGAATATGCAGCACTGCGAGAGCCCCACAGCGTTTCCTGAGCCGCCAGAGTTCGTTGACAACTGTTGCTGACACATGTGCGAACAATGAAACCGCTTCCTCTATCTCTCCGGACATTTCCTACCCTCGGCTGCCTCGGCTGCAACACAAGCATCGGGCTTCGCGTCAACGTCCCGTGTGATGTTTCTCCCGTGTCCGCTAGAGCGAAAATACCCATTATTCTCCAGGGAAACGAAGTCCTGTTATGTTCGAGTTTAAATCTTGTTTTGAACGATTTTCATGTAGATTCCCCGCAGCGCATGGCAACCGATTGTAGTGAGATGACAAGGGCAAGGGAAGAAATCCTTTGCGTCACCGAACGAACAGCCCGGACGGCCGCGCTCGCAGTCAGGGACTCAGTCCGGGTCTCCGCAAGGAGATCCGAATACGAAGCCAGGAAAAGACATCATAAATATGCAGATGATGAAGTGGCCGCGTGTCCAGCCTCAGCCGCCGCGCCGCTGTTGAAGTTGCTCTTGTGAGCGGGAGATGAAGTTGTTGCGAGTTGTCGTCTCCGGCCGGTCCGTCCCTCCGGAGCAGACGGTTCATTCGGGAACGTTTGGGATTTTCAGTCGTCGAGTCGACTTCCGTGCTCGTCAATCGACTAATGACAGGATGCGTAGTATGTATTCGCCAGCCCCATACACAATCAGGTCGTCCCAATCTTTCCACAGACCTTGCGCGCTTGCTGCGAATCATTCCGCGAGAATTTCCGGTAACAAGTGTACAAAAAAATCTGTGGAGACTTCCAACCGGAAGAACGTGCTGCCTTGAGCTTTTTCCGGCAACACAGCGGATGTTTTCTACACTTTCTGCGTTATGCCGAGAATTCCGAGGTCAGCCGTTTCTACACGAGTTGGATCGTCGCTTCATTCTTCGTGAATTTTGCGCTTGAGGAAGTTCGTCGAGAAATCCGAGAGATTCTCTCCACTTCCCAACGTTGAATATGAACGATTTTCGACAAGGCCTCCGAGTTCTTCATCGAGCAAGTACGCGAAGGAGCATGTGTCGGATGAAAAGGAGCTTTTGGGCGAGCTCCAGTCGAACCCCGTTCCTTTTGGTTGGAAGTGTTTATGCACGGGAAAACCACGACGACAAGAGGACGAACGTCTGCTGCATGACGATTTTTGTTGTCACTATGCTGATTCTTTTCCTTGCCCGGTGGAGACGGAAAAACATAAATAGGAAATGTGTGACTTTCCTATGCAACCCCCAACAACGCATCGCCTTCCCCGTCCACAAACATACTCGGCCGCCATCTCTGATGTTCTTCCCAGATGCCACATCGCACAAGCGGTGCCACTCTAAGACCAAGAAGGAAGTTTGACCGGGGAGAAAAAGCAGAGATGCGTCTTAGTGGTCGAGGTGGCTGCCTCACGGACGGTCCATTTCAGCGAGATCCGTGCAACGACCACTTACATGTGGAACTTTGAATGAACTCGGGGTCTTCGGTAGACTGAACGGAGCGATGTGGAGTCTACCTGGTGAGAATGATGGATTCCACGATCTAGGCGGCTCCACTGGAATGCAAGTGCCCTGGAGTCCCGAGAATAAGGAACCTTCTGTGTGTATGCAAAGTTCCTTATATGTTAGTTATTGTGACAATTACTGAAACTTGTTCCTCATAATTCATCCTTCCGCTACAACGTGTGCTCCGAGGTAAGTCGAGTTCTTTCTTACCAGAAATCATTCAGCGCTGTCCACTTTCCTCGGAACCTTTCCTTCTCGTTGCAAAGGTCCCTTGCTGAGGTCTCGCGTTCCTGAAATGAAAGGAACACTGAACTCATATTTCACCACGAGTCTCCCGCACATTTCGGTCCGATGACAGCCGGCGAGACGAATCTCGAGGGATTTTCGCTTCTTAGATTGAGACTCTATAGAGCGGTTTGATCAAGGCAAGCGCGGGGTCGGCCGCTTGAACTTGAATGCGGTAGCGATCCCAGAGTAATCAAACATGACTGCTCCATGAAAGCACGGAGCTCAAGGAACAGACGCCACGGCAGAGCCTCTCAGGGGAACGAACCGAAGCGTCGAAGTTCAATGAAGCATTTCAGCTGCTGCGCGAGTTCGTTTCTTGTTTGGAGCGGGCTCCGAATCCGCGATGGAATTCAAGCTTCCGCTCGGAAATGTCTGTCCGACGGCGTTGTGTTTGCTCACCGCTTTGATGGCTGCTTGACGTGGTTTGCGCACTGGCAAAATGGTCGAGTGGGTGGAATGACGGGCCTCGCTTCCTCCGGCATGCGGTAAAGCCAATGAAGTTGAACGACGACGTCGGTCGGCGCTGACGATGGCGACACCGACAACAAGTCCGACGACGTGCCCACGCAATTCATTCATCATAACTTCGGGCTCGAGGTTCTTGCCTTTGCAAACTACTTCCACTTTTCTCGACCGGTAACAGCGCTCAACGCGTGCTGATCATCATGAGCAACAGTACGTATGAACGCGTTTGTTTCCATCATTCGGAGAGGTCCCACAAGGGGAACATCGGTCGAGTCGAGTCGAGTTTGCGCGCGAGCCACTATCAAATGACAGTTTTCCTGTCATCCATAAATCATGAGATCGAACGTTCGTCTCACGCCCTCACGAGAATCGTATGATTTTCCATTCCTACACGAACACACTCACCTCGAGCCTGGTTTATGTATTCGGAAGGCCATGGAATAAGCCCGCAAGAGAAATTAATTATCCTAATAGCCAACGAGAGCGATATTCGATAGCATGGCTCGTGGTGAGTAGGCTTTCTCGTAATGGTTCTGACAAGTTTGCGCGCTCGCGACATTACGCCCAAATGACCCCGGCAAACCAAGCACTGTAATGCAACTTTAATCTCGTGCTAAATCGACACTCCGAAATCTGAGGCGAGCTGGCAGTTCGTAATTTCTTTTCTAAACTTCCCTCGAATTCGGCTAGAATTCCACTCAGAGCATCGATCCAAATCCACTCGAAGAATTGTATCAAACGTCGGCTCCGGAGACAACGATCTTCCTCGCTTGATCGCTTACGGACTCGATTCCGAGAGGGCGACAGCTGGACGATCCCAACATCCCGCCTATTTGATGACTGCCCCAGGTAGAAAAGAGGACAGTTGTCGTTGTCCTTGTCCTGGCTCGATGGTCTTATCAAGAAAAATGTCACGATGTGACTCGGCAAGCGCTCTTCCCAGAACCCGTCACGGGTTTAGCGGGTTCTAATCATATCGGGTTGTTACTCGAACGTCTTGAGAGTCCGAACCGCTCGAGGACCGTAACGGTGTCTCTTTTCTCTCGATTCTTCCCTTAAGAGCTGACCGCCGCGAAACGAACCACTTTCTTACAGCTGCGCGGGTGGTGGTGGTGGTGGTTAAGCTGTCCGGAGCTCTTGAAAAATGAGAGAATTCTGAAGCACTCTTCGGACCTTGTGACCCCTGAAGATGTCTTGCGGTCGGATGACCTTCGATAAATAAATTGCTGCTCTGTCCCGCTCTTCCGACGTCCTGAGGACAAGGTCCCATCATTTTGTAGCGTTTTTCTCTGCGCAGTTCCGCCCACTCATCGCCTGGGAGAATAGTGGTGTCTCATATCCGTGAAGCGACAGTGGCGGTTTCCGATGTTTGCCCGAATACTCGAAACGGTGCCGGTGTGGGGTCTGGACGCCCCTGCGCTCGTCGTGAATGGAAGTCTGGAAACAGGTTCTATGCCTACTAGAAGTCGTTGGTTGATCGGCGAGAGAGACAAACAAGGGGAAACGGGCGGTAACGACAGATCGACGGATACGGCGCGGCGTAAGGCAATAAGTGCAAGTTGCTCCGAAAGCGCGCACAATGCAACAATCCATCACAAGTATTGGTAGAGGCATCGCAGCAATTCATCAGCGATGTTTATTACCCACTGCACATCTGTGAGCTCGAGTTCGATAACGTATGCACCATGAAACACTCAGAAAGCTCTCTCACTTACTCGTCACTGTTTCTGTCAGGCGTACGATACGACAGCAGCTGAGATGAGTTCTTCGCGTGGATTTTTAGCTAAGAACTTCTCAAACCTTCTCTCGAAGGATTCGCCCCCCCGATGAAAATCGAATTCGTTGTGGATATTCACGAGTGGGAGCTTTCATGACTCCATAAAACTCCGGAGTCGGTGATAACGCCTTGACCTCGATTTATTCTCATGATCTCTGGAAGCCCGTCACGCGTAAGCTTCTAGGATCATTATCCTCATAATTTTCATGTTTTTCGGAAGAATCCGAGGGACGGCAGTCTTCGCATCTGAGGAAGAGTCCGTCGTCGTCGGAAATCATAAAAACGCTCCCCGGAACTTAAGCTCCCCGGCTTCTTCCTCAGAGTGAGTGTTTCTCTCCAGAGAGAAGGATAGATAGAGGGCGGAACACTCGGTTCCGTTCGAACGAACCTCGAGGAACGACATCCAATATTGCACCGGAGCCAATGAGCCACGCAGATGATCGGATTTCAGCCGTAGGCCGGAATTTCCGTGGCATGATCTCGTCAAGTTCTCTCAACCCAATTTGTCGGATGAGCCGGAGACGTCGCCACCAGCGGCCGGTAGAGAGCGTAAGCTCAAATCAGCGCCACGATGAGCTGTGCTTAGGAAGACAGAATCCGGTTTTGATCTGATTGAAGCTTCGTTCCTGAGGAAGCTCTCGGACGGTCGCAAAACTCGTTGTGTGCCCGAACATCCGGTCTGACCGTCGGCCTGTCCGGATGAAGTTCGTTGTTCCAAACAGAGCTTCCATTGTTCCACGTGAAGAAGTCCCGCAGACCAAGAAAAACTAACTTTTCGAAAGAAGCAGAAGCGATGGAAGGTTTCCCGGACGTTTTTGATCGAGAAAAGAAGAGAGAGAAAAAGACGTTTTACAGCTTAAACTGGAGACGCATGTCGTCAAAGTTGACGGTCGTTCGGTATCCCAACGATCGTTGACTTCATTTTTGTTCATTGGAGAGATTTCAGCTGATTCTCGATTCTCGATTTCTCTCAACCTCAAAAATGGGACGCAGACTGTTTGTCCGATCTTGAGACATCGCCTTCCAACTTCGCGCCTCGAGCACTACAGGAAGCAAAATGGAATCAGAGAAATAACTCGAAGGAATGTGCGTCACATGGCGAGGTCGTTTCGTGTCGAGCTCAGTCTATTGCTCTGAAAATCTCTTCTTGACCGCCGGTACACCTTGCCCCCCCCCCCCGGCTTTCTCCTCTTCCTGAGCCGGTCTCGCGCCTATTTCAAAAGGTTTTGCTCGACTGTTCGTTCCGTCGTCGTTAGCCCATAGAACGAAGAAGTCTCGACGACGATGCTGTCCCTTCACCCTCCAGGCTAGCTCCTTTGTGTTCTGTGTCCGACGCTCAACGGTCTTTCAGCTGTGCGGTCGCGGTCTTCCGAGTGGAACGGTGTGTCCGGCGAGGAATCCTATAAACAGAGAGTCTTCTCGCTAGTAGCCCAGAGTATCCTGCACTATGGTCGGTCGCATTGAAGTTGTAGAGTTGCCTCCTTTCAGAGAGTCAGTTACGAGCACGAGGAAAAGAATGAGCATTCTCTCCGAGACGACAGAGCATCTGCGTTGAGTGACAGCACTTACTTTGTAATTATCCAACCACTGTTCGCTCCTTGGTCTCCAGTTGCATGTTAGTGTCCCATTCACTCATCCATCCTTCCATAGATCCGCAAGTTCCTCGGATCTGCCGCTCGTTGGAGCGAATCTCGGAAGCAGGCCGCGAGAACGAAAGATGCAGCCTAAATTAGGAAGAGTTTTTGGTGGAACGAGTCGGGCTACAAGAGCGAAGAGCAACTAAACGTTCAGGATCTTCCATTTGGACAGAGCTGCGTCCTTCCGCTTCGCCTCGTTGTCATTGAATGATGCACGACGCAGGAAACACCGTCCTGAATGAGGAAAGCTCTATTTCCAGGATGATGTCAAGAGCGGGACAGATGGACTCTTCTGCAAATCTTCCGCGTCGTTTGAACGCCGGATAATCGCCGCTAAGCTCCACTGGCGCTGATGTCAACCTGATCCTCAACAAAGTGGACGTCGGAGTGGATTTTGTCTCAGAAACCGATGTTCCTTCAGATCCTCTTCTGTCGTCGTCTCGACAAACAAGCGTTCAGGCAATTGGTAAATTGTATTTTGTCAGAAACGAACGTCAGAAAAGTGGGTGGCTGTCTGCAGAGTGCAATCGACAAAATGTTTTCCGATAATCAATGTTCGGCTCGCTCGCTCGCTCGCTCGGGACACGGCCGCCTCTGACGGACCGTCGTTCAGGTTGACGCTGGAAATGGATACTAAGTTCGCTTTCTCGATCGACAAGTCACCGGCAAGTCGTTCGGTGAGAATTGGCAAACACCCCGAGAATATTTCGTCCTCATGAGCCACCGAGGCTGTGTGTCGACATCTTTCGTTCCTGCCTGTGCTCCTTGGAAGTAGACCTTTGTGTGGAAAACATTTTTTCAATTATCTCTTCCTTTCATGAGCCGAAGTTACAGTCGGATGATGAGTGAAGCTAAAAAAGCCGAGCAGCGGCTTCGTAAAAAGATATTTGAAGTCGAGACTCCACCGAATGATAGGTTGCTTCACAGAAGCGCTTCGTTGCGAGTATTTCGTCGGTCGTTAGACGAACACGCGCGCCGCCAGTGGGGAACTCCGGCGAAGGCGTAGTCTGAAGCTCGAATCTGTTCGGCGCCAAGGGGTGGCCAGGCCGGAAAGCGAGCGACAACGTCGTCCTGGGGGTTTGTAAGGCTCCGTGCTTCGCATAACAAGCGGTCTCAGGAGTATCAATTAGCCGTCCCGACTTGCTGGCTGCTCAGCTGACTTGCCGCTGCTTGGCTTACTCTGTCAGTGTCCAACAAAGACGGCGAAACAGCAAACACTGCGTTCACCTGATTCGATCATTTTATCTTCCTGGTCCGCTTCCAATCTCTCTTTTCTCATAAGCCGATTCGATCGTCTCGTTGGCCCCATTCTAAACTTGTTTCCGGCATGGCATCCGTCCCTCCGCAAACTACCACCCAAGAGCTCCAAGGAGGACCTCACCACCACGACTCGGGAAGCGCGGTCACAGCGAGGAGGGAGATGAGCGCAGTTGATATTTTGGATTCCAGTCCATCATCCATCCATTCATTCACTCCATCGTTCCTCCTCTCGGCTCATTATTATTCATGCGCGCCAATGATGCTCGGTGCGAGAAAACGGCTGAACAGTGTCCTATTGTAGGAAGTCATCAATCATCTAGTTCCTTTGATATCGCGCGTCAAAGTGGACATTTTTCAAATAACACCCACGGCCACAATAGTTGGAGGGCCACAGCCAGAATGAGTGAACGAACGGAGAAGATTCAATCACTCGATCACTTCATTATAGCGATATCGAGCCCGTTTGTTTAAAACGTTTTCGATGCTCCGCACGTTATTTACCGTTCAAGGTATCGGTTATCGACAATCGGAGGTGAACTTTCCTCGTCGACCACAACACTATTCGACTAAGTCTTCGTGCTCGCCGGACAGGGAAAACCTGGAAAAAGGCGTTCGGACGTGCCGCTTTCAGAGTTTCTTGGCCCTAACGTAATCGACGGACGTGTTCACCGGCAGCGCCGGGCAGACAGGCAAAGCAAGCGAGTGAGCGAGCGAGCAAACGAACGGGCAACCCGGAACGGCATGAACGACGCACGTTGAAGAACAGGGCGAGTAATCAGGTTACGCGTGTAAGTTTATGTTCGCAGTAATTTATTGCGTTAGAAGCCACAGAATCCAGATGGGCTATGAACGGCCGCACATCATTCAACTGTAGCTTCCACAAACGGCATTGCATCGACGGGTTGGCAGGCTGCTGCTGCACGCGTCTGTCTCCGAGGGGCTGCGGAGATACATTTGGAAGTATTCACATACCTCACATCGTGCAAGGCCCATGGAGCGAAGTGATCTCGTATGACCCGAATGTCGATTCTAGCGACGGAGCACCGAATCGAGAACAACAAGGAACAATCAACTGGTTCCCGGTCAGGAAATTTGACTTAGGGGATCTGTTAGTTCCCTACATTCGCTGTGAACGAGGGCCAGGATTCACAGGCGCCCGACAACGACGTGCTCACTCAGTAGAGCACCGCTGACTCCCTTGTGAGCATTTCGTTCGAACAAGGACATAGTTGTAACAAGCCGAGTCCAAACGAACCCGCTCTCTCGATTATCTCTGTCTTTCTTATCCTGAAGTCTCTGCTCTCGTCTGTTCCGTCTCCACCACGTATTCGCTGGCTTCATTTTTCCTCACAAGTTCGCTGCCTCAAAGAGCTCCCGAGACGCAGGTGTGATGGCTTTCCTTCCACAGAGTTCAGCCAGACCGCTTCGGAGGAGCTCGAGTGGCTCTCAGAGGAGCTGGAACGATAACTGCCGATGATCGTCAAGCTCCTGGGAAATCTGCTTCGTGAGCTCCACGTTCGAGCCACCTCGAAAAATGAAGGGAAAAAAATGAGTGAGAAAAGAAAGTTATTATCTCGAGCGAGTTAACGAAAGAGAGCCTCTGAACAATCGCTTTCGACTTCGTCCTATTGCCTCGCGGATGCTCTCTCGGTGAGCCATCAGGACCAGAAGAATCCGTTCAAAGTACGAAGCTGTCCGCTGAATGTAGTTTAGGTCTGCTTCCCGGGGCTTCTGTTATTAGGGAGTGGGCGGATGAACAGCAGAATTTGTTATAGACATTGCTCGACGTTAAGCGTAGCCTGAGGCGAATTTCTGCTTCGCATCGATAGCCACGCTAACAAGAGAGATGGGGACACGCTAGATAACCAGCTCCCCTCGAAACAAGTTGCACTCGACTTTCCGACCTAAAACAGAACTCAAACATCTCCGTCCGAGGCTCGAAACGATGATTGATGTCGTTGGGCTCATCGATGGAACTCAGTGACGATCTATGTCCTCTAGAATCGGCTTATTCATAGATATCCGACGTATCCAACAGAAAATAACAAACAGACGCCTCTTCCTCGAATCGATAAATCATTTCATGAGCTGAAGGTTGACCCTAAAACAGTGTATCTAAGCGAGCGAAGGAAGGAAGGAAGGAAGGAAGGAAAGGAGAGAAGAGCACCTAAGAGCAGAATTTCTCTCCGAACGTAAAGAAGAACGAGCTTCGGAAGCAACGGCAACAGCGCTATAACGGAAGAGACGGCGGCGGTGTTCTGAAACTTGCGAAACAGTATAAAGTCAATGGATGGCCGTCCCAATAACCGAACGAGAACACAACGAATGATTTCCTTCGTTCGCAAGTGTTATACTCGTCCTCGCAATAATCGCGAGTGGCTTGCCTCATATGGATAGCGAAGTATTCTTACTCACCGTTCACGTCACGCGCAGATCTTGCAATAGCAGCTCCTGGGAAAGGAGAAAAACGAATACTCCGACGGTCGGAGAACGAGACTCCAGTGACTTGCTATTCTTATAGCGCCACCGATCGCTTGATGATCAAGCGGATGAGGCTCGGGCTTCGTTATGGGGTGATGAGGCTATGCGATGCGACGTGTCGGCAATGTCAACTACAACGACAAGACGAGGTCGAATGCTCAATCAAAAGCGACCGTTTCCAGGGGAACATGCTTTCGGACAGAAACAGAAAGAGACGAATTGACTTTTTTGAGAATCGGTCACTGATTTGCATTGCGCCATTGCAAAAGACTGCCATCCGAACGGGAGAAGTCGCTACCGTTGAAGAGGCGAGCAGACCCGATCTAGCTCGAAACGCCGTCGGCATCTCCCGTGATGTTGAGCAGCGCCCAAAAAGTCAGACCGTGTTTGCTTCAGACTGCATGCACTTTGATCCAGTCAAGAAAAACGAAAGGCGGATTCCTTCCGCATGCAGATTCTTGGCCGAAATCGATGAAAACTCTGAACTCGACATCCTCTAGCAGTATCGCGTGCAGATCACACCGAGAACATTCACTCTTTCATTTATTCTCTGCCGGAGAAATGTACGCTGTCGATTTTCTTCCGGCGTTTAATTTCGCGGATTCTCCGTTCCGCCAATCGAATTGGAAAACCGCGGTGTATGCGCTCGGCTCAGCCAGCCACACAAAAGAAATTCAAAGCTTTTGTAGAGCTAGCAAATCAGTTTCCCCCTGGACGGCTAGTGCTTCCAACGCTTGGAAGCTGTCTTTGGCTAAGTTTAGCCCAGAGCGAAATTCTCTCTTCTGATATTGTGCTTGTACGTGGATGACTCCCGTCTCTGACGAAGAGACTCCTGGATATTTGAGTATGTTTGACTGGTGAAATATTCATTCGTCCGCCGTGTCTCACGACTCATTAACAATTCCAGCGGTAGGCGTGCGACTAACTGTGGAGAATATTATTTCTCTTGATGAGCAGCAACAGCAGCAGGCGGTGGTACACTGATTTACACTCGGAGTGCGAACTCTGAGTCATCCGCCTGCTGATGATCTAAAACTTGGTTGATGGCGTCTTCCAGGGAAACTTCCTAATTATTAGGACTTCATCAGCGGTTCCGAGCAACCCAACATTGAATGTTCGCGGTTAGTTCCGCCTTCACCGAAAACTTGGGCACGCACGAGAGCCCATGGAGCACGCTCGAACGTTTAGCGAGACGATAAGACGGATCCTGTTGAATCGATCGAGGGTTATGGATGAAATCATCTCGGAAGACTACTTGGGGTCGCTTCAACTTCTTGATTTTATCGCTATCGCTCGAGTTTTGTAAACCACGACGATATCAATCAACGGCAGCCCAATGTTGAATAGTGCGGCTGTTAATCAACGTGGGGCTTCGAAGAAAAGTTTGGAGGAGCTTCGAAAGAAACTTTTAGTACCGAGTGGTTCTTTCGATGGAGTTCTAATGTTTCGCACACGACTCCAAGTATGACACGAACAACATCGGCGAAGTGAGTCAGGAAGAGGGCCGCACATCGATGTCCTTCACTCGATCACCAAAACATCGCTAGCTGTGCCTAATTATCAGCTAATAGTGGGAGCAACGTTCGGGGCTGTTCCCGCTGTAGTCAAGCAGCGCTGCGTGCAAAGGGTCAGATATCGTCAATCATAATCCATCTCATAATGATGCTGGTTTATTATCGTTTTAATAATCACGATGCAACAAAGGAGTTTCAATCGATCGAGCCTCGCACAGCCGTTTAATAATATTCGACAAAGCTCCTCGTTCGGCTGTTATTCGTCGCATTAAACCTTCTTCGTTTGAACGTGCAGCAGCCGACGGGCTTGCGGACTGTGTGCTGACGACAGCCGAAGACGAGCGCCACGCCGGCCGCACCACCGTTAATTCCATCGAGCACCCGCTAATCGAACAATCGCGAATGTTCCCTGAAGAATCCCGATCACCATGAGAATGGATACGGGTTGCATAAACGAATTCCGAGGCTACCCTCGAACACAGAATAATGAGTTTCACGTTGCGGGTTGGCGGTCGGTTGAGGTGAGGGAAAACGTCACGCAGATTTGAGGAGACCTCTTTCCGGGATAAGAGAAAGAGAAAGTGGAAAATCACTCGACGGCTTTGCGAGCATCACAAAGAGACGGCGAGATCGACAGACATTCGAAGCAAAAGAAGCAATGGATTGCGAGTCACTAAAGCGATGAGAAAGCCCACTTCTCCTTCAGTCGGTCCGTCCGTGCGCCGGTCAGTCAGTCAGTCAGTCAGTCAGCGAGGGAGCCCTTTGCCAAGCCTACCAACTCTCAACAAAGTCCAGAGCGGATCGCACTCGACGACTGCCAGGCTTGACTTCCGAGCAGCCTTCAGCTGTCAAGCGTCCTGGTCAAAGCGGACTCTTCAATCTTCACTCCATTGGGCTCCGGAGATCGTTGAGTGAGCTCCCAGATTCGAGGCATCCAGTTCTCCGATCCTTTGCCGCGGCCTCCTCTCAAGCTTTCTCTGTGACGCCGTTCTTCGTTCCCATGCTCTGGCCTCAATGTTCTGTGCTCCTAGACTATTTTGTAGCCTTCTCGAAATTGTTTTCTTGCTGCTCCGAGTCAACTCGGCACTCAAGCTCCATCAACCTTTCCGGAGTTGATGGTCGGTCTTATGTACATTTTCAAGGGTTCACATCAGTTCTCTCATTTTGATCGGAGAGTTTCAGCCGAGTGAGCTCAGCGTCCTCCGGATGGGTTTTTGTACTCAGTTGATGAAAGTTTCGAATGTTTCTCGATTTCAGCACAAGTGGAATCAGCCTCGCATTCTGCCAAGACACCTTGTGGAGTTCTCGGTTCATGTACTCTCATAATGAACACGAATTGCTCTCTTTCTAGAGACAGAAACTGTACAATCGAATCGACAGAAAGAGGTCCTTGATGAGAACACTTCCATGTCCCTGAAAGTTGATCGACGCGGAGGTGATTGAAACAGGAGGACCATGTCGTGATTCTATACGGAACTGTCTGTATGTGATTTGGCCGTTTGATAACAGAGCGATTTGGTTGATCTCCTCTGAAACTTTGGAATAGTCGCTTCGTTCCCGACGAACTGTCTATTTCGAAATGTGCGATCTTCAAACAGTCTCATCTCCTGAACCTCCTAAATCAGAACACATCACAATCATGAACTTCATGTGTATTTACATAGTTTCAGTAAAATCGGTGTCTTCGCATCGGGAAACTCTCCCTCGGAGTCGTGGAACGGACTCCGGCGGTTTGGGATGGTAAAGTCTTCCCACGACTTTGTTGTGGTCACGAAATCATCCATTCAGGAAAAAAGGTCCGAGCAGAGCGTTACGGAAGGAAGTTGAAAAAGGCCCGATCTAAAGTCCGTGAAAACATGGACCTCTTCAGAGTGATCACCTCATTCAAACGCCAATACTCCCCATACATCGACAGATCGCAGAGAATTGCACCGAGAATGAGCATCCAGAAGAAGTTTTTCGTTAATCACGTGGAATGTTTCAAAAGTCGCGGGTCATCCCAGGGATTTTCAGGAGAACTCATCGGAATGTGGGTGTTTATCATTTTTACTGGGATTTTTCCCTCTCTTCAACTATGCGATAGCCCTCCTTGACATTTTTGAGGTGTCATCTAGCTCACGACGACACAACTGACAACAGATTCCTCGTTTTGCTTTGATCTCTTTCCCAACAAAGCGGCAAACTGAACAAATATTGAATCCCACGAGCCACTCTTCTCCGCGCAGCGTTCATTGAGTCGATCCATACAGCATACGATGTTTGTCAATGCTTTGCGGAGCTGTGAAGCGTGTACATGAACTGTATGACGTAGTCCCGCTCTTGCTAAGCTCGAAGTCTTAGCTTCGGTTTGTTGCACTCTCGACAATAAGAGCTCGACGAGCGTTTCGCGGAGAGAAAACAATGACGCCAACCTCTAAGAGCGGTTCTCAAAAACTCTGATGCCGCGGTCGGGTAGTCCTTGAGGAACCTCCGAGTCCGTCTGTTCTTGGAATCACCGTCCACTGGGGTTCCATGGTTGCAGTTTTGGAGAAGGCGAAAGCGGGAAAAAGCCGAGCCAAGCCGTTAATGGGCATCTGATCTAGCAGCGCTTTAGCGAAGGAGCGATTTGCGAACATAGCAGTTGGTGTTCAGCCCTTGCGTCGGGGGAGCCCTAAAGCAATCGGGCTCTTGATGGCAGCGGATAAAACTAAATACTCCATAAGGTCTTCATTCGAACCTGGAAAACAACTCAGCCCAAAGATGCAGCCAGTGATTTGGACTGGATTCTCTTGAATGGTTTGTAAGCGAGGGTCCATAGGTTTCTTATCCAGATTGCTCAGTCTGGTAGAGGAACAGTCTCAAGAGGCTCCGGAATGCAGCAGATGCGGAAGTAGCCGACGGAACTCGATGCGCGAGTCGAACTCCATGACCTCTTCAAGATGGAGCCGACTCCGAGTATTTTTCCGAAAGGGAAAATAAGAAAAATTGGAGGTTGCGCTTTGCATCAATTCGTGGAGTTTGGGGACCGCGAAAAAGATGATTACGCCTTTCGACCCCACAAAGAGCATGTCACACTTCAAGGGGACTGACGACGACGCTGTGGATTGCAAATCGCATTTATCTTTAGTGAACTGACTCGTGGTGTTGTGAGCGCGCGCCAAAAGTCGACCTCCAGACGTCGACCTTGTCGCTTCGAAAGACCTGAGGGTAATCAGAGACGACGTGCCGCCGTTCACGTGATTTGTAGTGGAAGGAGCATCCTCTGAGTCCGTTGCTGGAGGCCGATAAGTAATTTTATCGGAAATCCAATGCAACAAGCGGCTCGGCGCCGAGTCCAAAAGCAGACAGACGGCAGAGTGGGAGGAAAAACAGAAAGTTGAGGAACTCAATCGACTTCGGCGATTACTTGGCCGATGCTGGTTCACCCGTTACCGGGCAGCGCGAAATGAAGCGCTGTCCACGCTGACGGGGGCCACAAAAGCAGCAGCAGTAGGACCAAGTTTTTAATCAGTCCCCGCGAAAGGAAAGTGTCTTTCTTGCACATTGCAGGCATTGACGAAAACCTCGTGGCCAGTTACGATAACGAGTAGGAACTCGTCCACGACTTTGTCCTCCATTAGAGCTTGAATTTCCGACGGTTCCTCGTGACGGGTGAGCGGTCTGATGACCAGTCTGGCCGGAGCTATAAATTACAAACGCTAGCTATCCCACAGCAGGTAGTCCTTCATCCAAGCAGCAACGGCTGAACGCTTATAATTCTCTTTCTAGCGTAACTCGAGCCAGCGCCGGAACCGTCTCTCTGCTGTCCCCTCCTCGACCGCGTCTCCACTGATTTCGCAAAGGCGGCTCCCTTAATGGTCCAAACTGCCTGCTACGGTCATGCGAGTGTGAAACGTATAACTTGCATGTCAAGGACACCCATAAACGTGACCTCGAAATACTATATAATCCGTCTGGCAAGATTTACGACCGATCACGAAACGAACTGGCATTCGTTAATCCCGATTGCCGATGAAACTTGAGTGAACAACCCTCGAAAGGAGCCCGACGGACGTTTTTCGAACCTTTGTGGGATGGACGAGCCGACAGTTAACTCAACTAACGAACGTGGATTTGAAACAACAGAGGTGAACTCCGCTGCGCGACGCGACGCTGATCTAACGAGTTCAGACCTACTTCAATCCTGAAAGCAAAGTTTCGTTTTTCGGGTTCGGAATCTGACAGCTTGTTTTGAACGAGAACCGACAGCTGGACATGAGTCGACGTTTTCGTTCTGTGGTCGGCGAGGAACATTGGCCAAACGAGAGAAGAAGATGAAGACGGAAACAGAGGGGAGTAGAGCGAAAACATCGGAGTAGACAAACGGAAAGGTTCACCAGACGGTCACTCGGGCGAACGAACGAACGAGACGCCTGCCAGCAAACGATCCAAAGAAGCGTGGTGAGACTTAACGGAACAAACTCTTGCTCAAAGTGCGCAAATGATTCCAACTATCGACAACAATTTGTCAGACCCTAACCCAAGCTTCGAGCTCCCCGGCTACGCGAGCGCTTCTCCTCTGTCCGGGCCCCGTATCGAGGGGATGTACTGGTGAAAGGGTGGGCAAAGTACGGCCCGCGGACCGCACTCCCCATTGCCAAGCAGCTGATTGCCCACCCCTGTAGTATTGTATATGACCCAAATTTGGAAACGCTGCAATCCGTCTGTTATCGTCAATGAGCAAGTTATCGAGAGATTCTCCAGGAAATGAACATTTTTACTGTACTTATCACTTGGAGTCGATTCCTGAGCCATATTCGAGTTCTTGGGGGTCATCAAACTCGGATAGCTGGCGATTTGCGAGACGTTTTCTTCTGCCAGTCCTTTCTGAAGCTCCTCTGTCGGCATTTCGTATGCGGGTCTCGTCGCCGTGCCCGAGCGCGTCACTGCAGCAGGATCGTCCCAAGATCGACCCCATGTCTTGCATGATCAGCATCAATACCTTACGGCTTTCGTTAAAGGTACACAAGGCAAGATTGACTGCGGTTCCAATTTGTTGGAGCGCACATAGCGTCGATTTCGGTGCGATTCGACAAATGTTGGAATGGAACGACCCGTTGATATTCTGCCTACGGGCACCTATACTTGGTTCCAGCAAATAATAATCTGTCGACAATTCCTTAAATTATAAATAGGCTTCACAGCACTGCTCACTTCTTTCGACCAGCCCAGTGTTCGTTTCTTCTGATTCTCCTCTGGCCTTCGCTTGCTGATAATCACACCAGCTAGTTGCTCCTTCGGGGCAGAAATAATGCTTTGGCTTTTTATAGGTTGCGACTCGATGATAGTAGGTTGCCTATATCGCTTCCCGCATTTTCCTCTCGACGACTCGATAATTGCGTACCCGGGATCTTCGTCAGCGTTTGGAACCACCTGCGGGTTATTCAGCTTTGCCACGTCAGAATTCTATTCCAGCTGCCCATTCCATTGCTTTACTTTACAGCCTAGTATTCACTTTCTCAAACGCTGTTTGGCGCTTCTCTTCTTTTGAAACGTTTCTCCGCTAGATTCCGTCTCCTAGCAACCGAGCCAGCCGCTGAGCCGCCCAGATGGCGGTCAACAGCGCCTCTGAAAATGCGTTCATTGCCACAACATCCGAGCCTTACCTCCTTTACCAGATGACACATGCTTCCGACATGCCTTAAAGTAGTGGTTCCGAAATTTTCGGCGCTCGCGGACCCCTTCCGATCAAATATGACTTGCCGTGGACCCCTTCCTCAATTTAGTGTTCATTGCACGTTCAGTATACATACTTGCTCAACTTGACAGCGAACAGAAGTTTCTCCTCGAGTGTTTTTGAGCGTGGTTGCGCAGAAGGTCCAGGAAAGGTAAAGTTCAGTTCAAGGAATCTAGGATGATTGCGGAAGGAAGAGATAGAGCTTTTCGGATCTAGTTCATTGCGATGTCCATCATCCCGAAAACCCGATTCCATTTCATTCATTCGCCACCAGGAAAATCTCTGATTTATGACGATTTCCGAAAAATCTGTGGATTTGAGGAATTTTCGTCACACAAGTCGGAGAGACCAGAACAGTACCTAAAGCGAGCTTGAAAATCAATGAAATAACAGAGGCCTCGAACGCGCCATCGTGAATACTTGACTGTTGAGCTTCCAGCGATTTCGTTTTAAGCGCGCGCGGAAGTCAATAGCGTCTTCCAGTTTCTCCGTTGTGACTGGCCGTTTCTATTCTTACTTCCCCAATCCAACGATCTCACTCATCGATACCAACAGCACTCGAAGACATGTACACTGAACAAAAAGCAACCACGAAGACTTAGAAGGTCATCAGCACACTTCATCCCTAACTACTCGGCGAATCGTCCCCTCTTCCCGAACCGACTAGACCAGCACTTCTACTATGAGAAGAACTACGGATATTCAATGAAGAGAGCAGAACAGTAGTACGACTTGTGCGCCGGTAATAATCGCGACTCCCGTGTCCTTCTTTTTCGTGAACCAGCTATTCACCGTCGGCACTTCTACACGGTGACCGCAACACTACAACAGATATGTTAAGTCTGTCATGGCGCTGATTTTCCGAACTTCGGATCTGCATATGCTGCGTTTTGAAGAGGTACTTGTGAATTTTTTTTGTCTATCAAACAGAAACTCGAATTTTTGAAACCTCTACACTCGCCTGTCCCCTCAGGATCTGTTATATGACATGTCAAGAATATATCACATTCAATTCGATGGGTAGGAGATCGGAGCTGGGCTGCTTGGCTGGAGAGGGTTCCATGACGGAATCCTCGGACTCCTCGGACTCAGATGCTCTTGCAAGAACATTTGTTAACTCCCTAATTAAGAATTTCAGAAACTGTGTATATTTTTCGTTTCAACGTTGTGTGCATTTTCAAATAATCGGACTTACATCCTTCTTGGATACGTCTCGAAATAAACATTCATTCATTCATTCATTCATTCCCCAAAACGGCCTTCACTCCCCGATTCTCCAGAGCCCCCTCGACAATCACGCCCCAATCGGAGCTCGGTCACACCGTCTTCGAGCTGTCAGGCGGCTCCCAAGCGCCACTTTCCTGAAGCAAGCGAAGCTCCTGTGTGTTTTTTCACTGTAGTTCAGGTTCAGTTCGTCAAAGCCCCGATCACGCGGTTCCAACGTTGAGCAGCGGTCAACTTTCGAGTTGTTTCGACTGGATTTCGTACACAGATATTTAACGCCTGCTCTTTCGAGGATTGAATCGAATACAATAATGAATTGATTGTCAGCCGGTACTAAGTGGTATGTTTGGATACCGGGGACGAGAAGTAGACTGACGAGATGGCTCAGTGGGCTAAACGGTGTGCACATTTGCGTAGCCACAATGACGTTGTCTAGAGCGGGAGGTCGCTGGTTCGTATCTCGTTTTCTGGTACTAGAAGGCCGACCTCTCGAGAGATGGTTTCCTCTCTAATGAAGCGAAAACCACACAGGCGAAGAGGCGGAGGGGAAAGGGTAGGCAAAGTAAAAAGAAACACACCTAGAACTCAAGGAGTAGTGCCATGACAAAACCACTGTGTCCGTTCAGGGAGGTTCTGGAACTGGGCGAACCAGTGTAGAGTAAGGAGACTACAGATCCAAAGTGAAGACTTTGTGTGAGCTTTCCAGAAATGTCCAGTGGAAGGCTTGGGGGACCTAGATGGCGGTTTTCAAATGGTTGGTGACTTGCTACAATCCTTGACTTTTGTTATGGCGGTGGGGGCCAGCTCTCCAAGCCTGCTTGGCCTTGAGTGGGTGAGTATTAGAATCTTCATGCTGACCCGGCCTCCTCCCAAACCTCCCGGACCGACCACTAAGGTTTTGTCATCAATATCGCCCGCTATCCGACGGACGTGGACGCAATACCGGTCTAGCAGTGAACCTCACAACGTTGACTTGTTGGTATGAAACACACTCAAATCTTCCACGATGGACCTGTTATCAATTTCCCTCCGATAGCCGTCGACCATCGCAATCCGATGGATGACAGTAATCCTACGGCGGCACACCTTACGGCCGACATCGATTTCCTCCACAGCCTGGTTATCCGACACAAATCTGGCCGCTGGAGGCTGTCCAAGTGCAAAGATATCCGTAATCACTTTTAGAGTTCGTCAGGGATGCAACTAGATGAAACACATCCTTATCTCTCAGAAGAATCGTCCATCCGTCTTGAGAATGGCACCAAAGTTTCCTGAAGCAATTTGAAATAACAGGGTGCCTCCTCAGCTTCATGCGTGTCCACCTCGTTGAGGCGGTGAAGTTGAATTTTGATGATTTCCCAAATTCCCATAACAAACGCCGATTTCACTGGTTTCCCCCTTCTTCCGCCTTCGGCAATCAAAACTGGCTTTTCTGATCATTTTCCAAATCACGATTTAGTTTGGAGCTCATTTCTAAAAGAGAGCGTTTCACCTTTGATACTGCAGGATAGGGACATTTTCTCAGAGCAGGAAAGCATTTCGTCAAGTCTAAGCCTGAGAAGCCCGCTTGCGCGGAACAACAGAAATCACGTGATTACGATTTCTGAACACACCAACTATCGAGATCGTTGGGATTTCGCTAACTCACGTTTGGTTTTCAGGCTGTTTTGCGGCGAGGCTGTGCAAGTTATTTTCTCCTGGGGGGGATCCTGCGGTAGTCCGGCACTGTGAAGCCGAGTCATTTTTCCCTCTCGGCTACACAGTGCCGGACTTCCTTGGATCCCCAAAACAAACTTCGCATTCCACGCCGCAGGATGGCCAATGAACATTGGACGCCGTGTGAATTTCCCTGTGAATATTGTTTCCATACCTGCTTGCTTCATCGTAGTGTTCTTACTCGGCAAAGTTCTCGAACTCCTCCCAATGACCTTCGAGCAGTTCTCGTGTCAACGCAATCTGTAAACAACACACCCATGTCTAGCTCTATCGTAAAGGTCCCACTTTCACAGCAAGCGCTAAATTTTGCACTTTCTTACGCGACCTCATTCAATTTCGCTCAAGCTCTTTCCCAGGAGTCTACTTCCTAAGGCTTCGAAGGGAACGCACTGTTCTCATTGGTTAAAAATCAGCTCTGTCGAACGCTCTAGCGTTCTCCACGACTCGCTGCTCATTGTATTGCTTCCTCATGATACAGCGCTCAATGTGTGACATCCTTGATCTGTCCATTTGCATATTCATTTCGAAAAAATCGCTTAGGGGTGCGCATCGCCCTGAGATGTTTCCTTTTATTTCGACGGTGGCATGGGTCAGCCCGACTGCCTAAGCGTTTTCAGAATGGCACCGTTCGCGTGCTTCCATAGATTCGTCATGAGTTACTTCGACGACCAGCTCGAGGACCCCGAAATATGCACAATCAAAGGTTTGTGTTCAAGTTTGTTGTTCAGATATCTTAGAAAAAAGATTGCTTTGCGTCGGTAACGTTGAACGTAATGTTGTCTTGTTTTCAGGGAATCTTTGTCGGCAGAACGAGAATTCTTTGAAAAACCGCTTCCAGGGAGAAAAGTCACTTTCGGCGAAGAGATTATCATAAAATCGGCAGTCTAACCTAGCAGGGTCTTCATGTCCCTAGAATGAGTGGACCGTCTGTGTTTGGAGGGTGTGACAATCAATAAACAGCTCAGTTGACCCTCGCTATACGGACGAGACACACCGGTATCTTTCATCAGATCCTTTGAAGTGCTTCCATTGCATATTCTCATTAAACTGGTGGTGGAATTTTTGCCCTAATGTGCAACACAAAAGGAGGTCAACTCATCAGTCATGCCTGACGCGGAAAATTTGAATCGGTCGAGAGCCACAAGCGATCGTATGCTGAGGCCCTCATCCCTCAAAACATCCATCGCTGTTGTCAAATGTGTATCACAATCGTTGTCTCAAGGACGAAACTTGTGGACAACTTCCATCGAAATTTCGTTACGTTAAGGACGATGTTCGATCAAACTGTATTTCCAGTCTTGAAGGAAATACGTTTCCACGTCAAGAACAAAATGCAGCCTATTTCATTCAAGTTTCAAATGATTTGAAAATTCCGAAAGGTCTGAAACTTGGCCGAACGAAGAAAAGCTTTTGAAAGTTCAGAAACTTTTGAACAACGTTTGCGAATCACTGCCGTCGCGCGGTAAGTTGGGAATCTTTTGAAGCTCACTTTCAGCTTCCGAGTTCTCGTACCGAATGGTTCTTCGACTAAGAAAGAATCTAAAAAACAACTTACATAGTTCAAGGTCTCTGGTATGGATGCCGACCATTTGTGGGGAATCGATGCGAAAATCAAAAAACTTTCCGTATGCTGTCGTCGAATCCAAGTTGACGTCAGTGGCCGGGAACGAAATTCGTCAAAACGCGAAGGAAACTGCTGGTGTTCAACGTGGTTCCTTTTTCAGTCCAATTCCGTTTTCGATTCAATATCTCATTTAAAAAAAGTCTTTAGAACACATCATCGAGAAACCAAGATAAAACGCGATAGGGTCTACGGTTTGTAACCCGAAACTTAAACCACCATCTGTTAGTCTGCAGAATTTCCAACGCAAACAGAGTGTTTTCGCTGACTCGTTCGTCCAGACAACGGTTGTCGTGGATCCTTCGAATCGAGCAGCGGATCAAGCGACAGTTCTCAAGTTTTCTATTACACTATATGTCGACTGGAGGAGTTGGATGACTCCGAGCAACATCACGGAGGGGTTTCCGGCATATTTTTGTTACGCTCCAACCCCTCAATTACTACTTGCACTAAAAAGTAAATTTACTCCTCTGAGCGAGTCATTGAGGCGCAATTTACGTCGTTTTCTCGAGGACATCCTGAGAGTATCTGTTTGCGCTCAAGCTGATTTCTCCTCCACAGACATCCTGGATTATAAGGAGAAGAAGTTACCTGGTATCGTGTTGATAGCATCTGCCGCAGTGTTCTCTGCTGTTATTTACATTTTTTGGAGGATGCTGCTCCTGCTCCTTCGACCTCTCGTTCCTTGCATTGGAGTGCGACGGTGGATTCCTGTCGAAGATGCATCCCTATTAGGCTCTAGAGTCGCATATTTTCGATGCAAGTGATTTGATCGCGGTCGCGGGTTTTACTCTTGAGCGTCCTACTATGCGGATCCACCTTGAGTATTACGATTGTGCTCATAACCGTCAAATGTCTGAGGTCGATCAGTCAAGGAATACACAAGGATGCTTCCGAAATTGTAGTCCAGGTTTTTCTCATTTCTATCAGCGGTGCTTCGGAGCTAGCTGAAGCAGGCCCCCTTGGCTCGCAAAAAGCTTTGCATCAACGCATTCGAGAATCGAGACAGCTTGTTTTTGCTTGTCGGGGGAAACTCTGCGCATAATAATCCGAGCGTGCATAAGCGATCAAGATCACATAAGCTGACAAGTATAGATACTCATCCATTCAGACTGAAGCTTCGAGAGAACTCCTCATCCTCCCGAACTCGAGCGAGGAAGCCGTCTCGTAAGGAGCACGTTTCAGTTCTATTTACATAGGATCTCCGAACAAACCTCTTCTTCCTGCCGTACTATTATATCCGTTTCTTGTCCGGAGGTTCTTTAACCGGGTTCGGCTGCTCTCCGGAAGTCAAAAATCTCCGTGAACGTTCGCCTAGGAAATGCAACGCGAGAACTATGAGGTGATTTATTTATTGCCTGGCCTTATGCAAATCAGTAGAGACATCGATTCTCCGCAATCGGCACCTTGGCCGCAAATCTATCATGGAACGTTCCGGGGGATGAGAATAAATAACATGAAGCTAATAACTCAAGAAATCTACAGAGTGAAGAACATCGCAACTTTTTGTCCTCAACGAATCCATTCGAGTGGTGAGGTACAGTCGAACAAAATTAACAATCATCGAGGTAGATTTTCCGGCTGAAGCCCAAAACACAGAGGCAAAGAATCTTGCTTTTCTAACTAGAACACTTGGTGCTGATAGTGGATGACATTCCTAGGAGAGCGGAAAGTGCATTGTGCTCATTCAGCCAATTTCGGGAACCACTCAACTTGAAGACAAGCCCTAGCTGTGATCACTCTGTGGCCCACTTGATCTTCGGTGAACAGAAGTTCGACGTTGAAACATCCGGGGCTTTCAGCACCGCCTAATATCCTATTGTGTTTTGCCTGCAAGGAGAAAAGGACCGAGGAGTCACCGATTGCGTACATCTCATGATAGTGGATAACAGTTAGCTCCCGAACTGACTGAGGCCCTCTTACCCTCGCATATACATGCAGTCTATGCAGGCCCGAACAGAGTGCGATCATCAACGATCATCGATAACCGGGGCAATCACGGAGAAAGATTGCTAGCAACCGGAGGAAAGCGAACTCACCTGACCAACAATTTTTTCCTTAATGAAAATGCCCATCACTGTTTTCCGATAGGCTAATGATATTTTGGGCTCGCTCCCAGGATGCAAGTCCAGCAGTATCCTCGAGCACCTCCCACTGAAATGTGTGCCGTGTATTGTGGTCAATTTTCCTCCATAATCAATCACCACGCGACAGTCTCTGACCTTGGCGTCTGTGAACACTTCTAGAGATAGAGGCAACACCATGGCCTGGCCGACGAAATTCTTCAGATCGTCTCGGACAGCATCAACTTGGCCTTGAAGATCGGCCAAGGCCCGGCGCGACCCGTCGAACATCACACTTTTCAGGAGTTCGTTAACTTTTGAGCGGTATACATCGAGAACAGGGAGAACAGTGTTCGCGGTGAGGCCTCCGCCGATGTAAGTGGCTCCTAGGCATGCGTAGACCCCCAGCAGATCGCGACCCACCTCCAGGTGACACCGCATGGCTAACAGCGTTTGTTCGAGAGATGCCAGAGTCTTAACGCACTCTTCCTCGTTTCGAACCCTATCGAACTTCCGGGACTTGAACTGCTCATTGTAGAACTGACGAATCTTCTTACGCAGAACTCGGTTTTGAACGGATCTAGACGTTTGCCTCATGGCGATTCGATCACTTTCGTCAAGTCTCACGAGGAGCGCTGTCCGAGATCCGCTCTCTACGTTCTACCGCTGCCGGAGATGCAGAGCTGTGATCCTCGAGGTTGTTGACTACGGACTGAGGCGGCGTGCGGAATCGAAGCCCGAAGAAATCAACAAACTTCGAAATCACGTGTATCTCTATGGATGACATCACGTTTGAAAGACGTGTCTGTAATCTGACGTGCATGGATCGGCGCTCTCGCTATGACTTGGCTTCGTTGCCGAGCTCAAGCTAGGATCTCTTGAACCTTCGGGATGAATCAACTTTTTTCAGGATTTGTAACCACTGGGAATCATCGACTCTAAAATCATGTTAGAGAATTCGTCTATTCATATAACCGGACTCTCGAGATCGCTCTGCGAGATATCCCGACATTTTCCATGAATCGTATAATGTTAGAAAGGAACGATTCCTAGAGAATCGAAGTACGAAAACAAGAGTCATGGCACGTGGATGCTGAAACGTCGATATCTTCTCGGATTTGACGATCTGTATGCGAGATGGAGAACATCGAGACTTCGCGGGTCCCAGGATGTGCAGACGACTCGAGATGAGGTTTGTTCCACGAGCTTCCTCTCCGCTCTATCAGCTCCCCTTGGCTCCTCTGGGGAAATGAATCAGAGTGGCAGAGTTTCCTCTTTTGTCTCAACGAACGAACGAACTCGATCTTCGACCGAAAGAATGCGAGTACGGGCCGGCGATAGAAGGGAGTCACGGTCGTCTGTTCCTCTCAGTTGCCACGTTGGATGAACAATGTCGGCGGTGGAGCTGTCTGGGGAAAACTGCAAATGAATCGAATGATCTACGCGCCCACCCGAAAGTTTCAATCAATGTTCATCTCAGTCGAGTTGATCTTTCCTGTGTGCACTAAAGCGACTGAACCTTGAGTCCCATTGATGTATCGACCTTGGCAGGGGGAACTATTCAGACAATCTTCGCCGCATCTCGCTCCTAACAAACCGAACCGTCTCCACGAAGACTTCACTTTGGGCAGAATCAGTGTTCGCCGGCTCAATTAATTGGAGAAACACTACACGGCTCTGGAATTAAGAGAGATCGCTGCAGTGGTCCCTTGCCAGCCTCTCCGATCCATGATTAATATGTCAGGAGGACGGCTCCTATCTGAAGGTTTGAGCCATAACTACTAATTAGAACCCGTGGAGCCGGAGCTTGCCATTCTTCGAGAACATTCAATCAACACATGACAGGGAACGACTCATTCAGATGAAATCGTTGGTTTTCGCTCGCATGGAACGCGACAGAATGTGTATTCGGTATGTCAAGACTAATTTCGAGGAGTTCACTCCGTATTCTGAGCATGGCGGATGTGGACTCTCGAGTTCCTGGAAGGAAGAGTTTTCCACAACCGACGCTCATCCTCGATTGATTCCTGTGAACTCTATCTGTCGCTGAAACTTACACCACTGGAAATTGTGTATTGAAACTGAAATAGGATCAGACGCTTCACGTAATATACCCGCGTAGCGCAGCATTGTGGCCTCATTATTCCGACTCGGTGAAATCCTTGTCAAGGAAAGTTACATTTCGAACTGATTCCGTCAAAGATTGTAAAAAGAACAAGAAGTTTGGGAAAATATCTGGGTTTCTCGATCGAGCTTCCCAAGTTTCTTTTTTTGATCTCCTCCGTCGCCCTACCATGCGACCTTCACCACGAATGGTTCACTTTATCACATTTATCGCAAGAAGATTTTTTGGGATAGAGAAATTTGCTCGATGGAAGTTTTCTAGAGTTCCTGCTTGAGATCCGTGCCGTCGTGTCTATTGGCGTTTTCTGCCCAAAACTCTCCTGGCAGAAGTCCGAGGAAATGTTCCGAGTTCTGAACAATGTCGGTTCGAGTGAGTTTTGTATCGCGGTCCTGATCGGCGAACGAAATAAAACGCCAAGCCTCGCCCTCTTCGCGGTCATAGTTCGGAATGACCCAGTCCTTCATTTCCTGCCGATCGAGGCTTCCGTCCTTGTTTTTATCCAGATATGTCGTAAAATGAGCTTGTTGCTCCTTGAGCCAGCCATCATCGTTTTTCTCCGGGCCCGCCACACTCTTCAGATGGTCCATGTACTCACTGAGGGCGATTATCTGTAGAAAGGACGAAACTCGTTACGCCCGTGCATTACGTTACAAGTCAAAGGAAAGTCCCTGAGCCCGACCGATATTTTTGCGAACTCCGCACAAATCTAATTTACCTTATCGCCATCTGTGTCCATCATCTCTATGGCTTCAGTCACAACGATATCGTTCTTGGCAGGGTCCTCCTCTGGATGCAAGAACGCTCTGAACTCTGCCTTGGTCAGCAGTCCATCGCCGTTGTCGTCGGCGTGGGCCCACCGGCGTTCTGAATCCGATTACGAGAACGTTTAGAACTAGACCGAGAGTCGATGATAGAAACAGACACAACAGTGACGTTTTCTTTGGAGTTATCTGATTTCCAATCAGAGATCGGATGGAATCAATTACCTGTTCTCGTCAGCTGATCGTTGTAATGCTTCTTCTCCTCTTCGGACATCGAGGCTGTCTCGCCGTCGCTGAACGTCACTTTACGATATTCTTCCCAAGGCAGGGAACCGTCTTTCAGTTTATCCGCGAAGTAATCCCATTGCCTGTCGATGTTGTCATTGATCATCGAACCGTGCACGATCTGGAAGAGCCGGTCAATAGGCGAGTGCATTCGATTCAACGTAAAACTCGAATCAGACTGGAAAACGAGACTCGATTCGAGCCACTGCTGCTCCAATCTAAGACAGTTGGCAACATCGACATGCAATTCCAGACATGTAGCATTCGATGTCTAGATAGGCATCTTAATCCCTGCAGAACTTTGCTTGTACATGGTGAGGGCTAATCCTACGGGACCACAACGACTTGACAAAAGACTACGTGACATTTGACCGCATGACCTCGGGCGAAGGAGAAGCCTCGGATAGAACGCAATCGACAGCTGAGCAGAAGAATTCTCGTTCTCGACGTGTGGTCACCGATGGGATTTTGGGTGAGCGAGAGGTAACCGCACCATGGAAGGGTAAAAACGATTCTCAAAACAAATGAACTGTTCCTAGAAATTGTGACAGGACGAAAGTGTCTTAGGTCGATTCTCTGACATGCAAAAGCCTCCTCTGTTGAATGAGGAATTGGCTCTCTTCTTCTCACAGGCCGAACAGCGATGCAGGAGGTACATTGACAATTCAACTGTAGCCAATCGAGTACCCGAAATAGTTGGGAACTGTCTCTCTGGGCGACTTGCATGCGCCGCGGCCGTCAAGACCCGCTGGATATTTATACAGCTCATGTGTCAAGTCAAGACCGCTGAAATGAGAGCTGTTTCGTCTTCCTCTAGAGCTCGCGGGCCAACGCTTTACGAAATATGAAGACTCGCGGAAGGTTCGTTCCCGTGATTGTTTTGCTTACCTTGAGCCAGGCCTTCATCTCTCCGGCATCGAGGTAGTTGTCCTGATTGGTATCGAGCTTCTCGAAAAGATTGCCCAAAGCTTCCTTAACTTTCTTCGGGTCGGGCTGTTGATAGTACTGAGGCACGTCGTGAGAGTGTTCCTGCTTCGTTGGGTCGCTATTGCCTGGTGGAGGGCTCTGGGCCGTGACCGAAGCCACGCAGAACGCGAACACCACAGCGAGCAACATCCTGAATCACAAAAATTACAGAACATCAATCGTCTTACCGAGAGCGATGAACACTATGGAACCGCGTAGAAAATATCTGAACAAAGTTCACACCGTACCTTCCTGTACAATCGAACGAATTCGCGTTGTTCCCTTTTTTGTTTGGGACGCTTCCCGAATCGAACCTCGCTACTTACACGTCAGATGAAGAGCCCGTTGTACCACGTCACAGAAGCACACGGTTGGGCTACGGAGGAGTCAAATTTACCTCTCCCACTTCAGTTTGCTTGATAGTGACGCGGGCGACACGGCTCCACCAGAAATTCGTTTCTAGCTGCTCTCACGCACCCGCTGCGAAGTGATGATTTCGCGTAGCTCTGTCAGTTTCGGGTCATTTGGATTTAAATTTCAGGTGACAGGATGACAATTTTCACGGAACAGAACTCAGAACCGATCGAGATGTGAAAAACAACACTTCTCGTGCCGGCGAGGTGTGTGTGGCTCGGAGAAATTTCCTGTACAGGACACTTCAAGGAGAGCCCTCGTCACATCTCGGTGGAAAAGGTCAGCGATTCCACGGCCGCCGATACCCTCAGACCATTCTAGATAACCCCGGCTCCAGCTCTTCAGCCTATGAAGACGGGAGCGAGACAGGGAGTTTTTACCATTCGTCGATTATTTGATCTTATTCGTAGTTAAATTCATTCGCAGCTCAGACCGACGGACACGAGCTGGGGAATCAGCGTAAACTTGATCCGTGGAGTCACCGGAAATCAGACTTCCTGCAATTAGGGATAATCTTATGCTTTGAGCTCTTATCTGAGCTTTTCGGTACGCTGGAGCTCGCGTATCAAACACTAGCATGTCTACCCGTGCTCCGCCACGGATTTGCTGTGTATGCGATTTTGAGGGAAGTCAGACTTCCAGGACGCGAATTTTGAAACCCTGAACCATCGCGCAGGAGCAAAAATACTCGAAAGGAATGCTGAAAGACGGAGAAACGATCGAGATCACTTTAAACTTTTGTTATGAAGCTCTTTGCAAAACTTTATATGACGGACTGTGCCCTGCCCTACAACGCAAAGCAAAACTCATGTGGATTCGAACAATCGTGCGGAAGTTGATTGAGAAAAAACGCAGAAAAAAACGGAAAAACGACCAAAACCACCCCAGACTTTTACTAGAAAGCTCTCTGCGAAACTTCACATGGCGGATGGTGCCCTGCCCATGTAGCCTACGACCATCCGGGGGGCTGCCCTACAACGCAAAAAAAAAATTATGCGAATCCGATCAATGACTACGATTTGTATAAGGAGCGAACACACAAACAAACATAATCCCATTTTTAAATATTAGTATAGAAGTATAGACTAGTATAGATTGCTGGCGACTGCTGCTAAAAAGTTTGGAGCCAAGTAACGACTCCTGGAGCCGAATCCTGGCTATGCCCCCTGCCCACAAGCGACCTCAGATCCATGACATCCACTGGTTCACCCTCAAGCGTCCCATACCAGAGAACAAGGCAGCCCTACTTCTATCGGCAGACCGACCTCGTTCTCCGTTGAGAGAAGAACGATTCTAGTCTGAAATCGTTGATCTTTGATTCTAAATCGACACCGAAAACAAATTACCACGGGAAATCTGTGATTCATGGGAGTCGTTTGCGGAGGGCACAGACGGAGTTTCAACAACATTGAAGACAAGGAGGTTCGACAGCTCATATAGCCTACATTCTTCTCTCTCGTCTGCGAGGATTTCTCATCACATTGAGAAACTACCCGTTCCACCTCCTCAGTTACCTGGTCAGACCTCCTCAAAACTTCTGAAACGCCCGCTTCTTCCCCTCTCTCTCAACCAATGTGTGTCAAGGAGATATGCAATTGTTTACCGCAGTCTCATGAAATGCTCTCCTGAATAGAGAAATCCCAGTTTGAGTGAATTCAAAGCGAGGTGATACGTAGGTATGAAAAAGGTTTCACTTCTTTCTACAGTTTTCTCAGTCTTTCACAGTGTTCACGGCGGACCTTGGAACCATAATAAGGTAGTGTCATCGTCCTCACAAATTATCGAAGCAATTCTAGATTCACGGAAGACTCGGTTCATAAAGTAGCATTCATCCCTCCGGACAGATCAGTTTTATTCTCGGTCCCGTCAAATTCGGTAACAGGAGTTGCTGCCCGCACATACTCTGCTGTTCCCAAAGTGGTCAAACTTGAAATTTTACAAAATATCACAAGGGTCACCAGAAATAGACCATTCCTTCATCCTGAAAACATGCTCACTGCACCTTTAGCTTCATCTCTGAAACTCCAGGTGCATGACTGCTTGCCATTACCATCACGAATTACGTTCAATGTTCTCTAAGTTCAAGCTATCTGTTTAAAGAGGAAACTCTGCAAATGTGTTGAGAAATATGTCATGAGCCGTATCTTGTTTTTTTTTCAACTTCGGGTGGCATCATCTCTCCACCATTTTTCCCTGAGAATCACATGGAATCTCATAAAACATAGTGGATGAACAGAACAGTCAATCGAAAAACCCAGCTTCCTAAACCATCGCAAATCGGTGATCATTCGTATTGTATCCATAAAGTAATTGATTCATCCTAGATCGCCCGCGAACCCACTTGCAACTCTCATTTCTTCAGCTTTTCCCGAATGTGTCTCTGTAGAAAGTTTCCGACGTGATAGTTGTAGGTTCCAGGGAATTTCCGGAACGCGAAGTGTGAGCCTCGTTCGAAGCAGACAACTTCCGGCAACTCATAGTTCGAAACACCCTGCAGTCAAGGAAATCCGATTACATCTCTTGTTTCTGGTTTTTGTGGAAGCTTACGACATCGTAATGGCACGGACATGTTAAGAAGGGTGAATACGGCGGAATTTCGACTTACTTCAACAGCCATTGTCGCTTGCGTGTCATCGTCGCCCTTGTAGACGTAATAGGTTTCTTTGTGGGGATTTCCTACGAAAGCGGCCATCTCCTCCGAGATGGCAACGTCGATCAACTTGTCTCGTTTTCCGTAAAGGAGCAAGGAAGGAATTCCTGAATGAGAGAAAGAGACTCTTAGCCGATTCGAAACCTCCAGGTTCTATCTAAATCCTAGAAGGAGATCTTGGTTGAATCGGTCCTTCCCTATCTTTCCGTTTATGGGATACTCCGTTTGCGGTTCAAGCTCACCTCGTTTAGGGAGCTCCCGACACCAAGGCTCCGCATCGTCGTAACCGCTCTGAACCATTGTGATCATGGAGCCAACGGTTCCGATTGTATCGCTCGAGGGCTTGGAGTATGCTTTTATGATGCCTACAGCCATTGCCATCATGATTTTTTGTAATTGAGGTTTTCGGAAATGCTTGTTGTACCAATGAAATAGCGGAAGCGGACTCAGCTGCGTGAGTTGGCGACAGCCAGCCGGCGCGAAAAACACCAGAGAATTAACTTTGATATCCGAGTTGAGAGCGACTTGGATCGCCGAGTACATTGCCGAGGAGTGGCATATCAGAACATCCACCTGTCGTACGAAGCGAAACGAATTACTTCCTAAATTCCACGGAGATCCGATTTCTCATGAACTAGACCAATGGTCAATTAGGTGACAAGTAAGTGACTCCATTCATGATGGCTGCGAGGATATATTGAAGCTTCGAATTCCCCCACTGACCTCGTTGACACCGAGGGTTTGAAGATACTTTTGAAGCAGATCAGTCTTCTCCTCCAGGGAGTGCCAAAAGTTTTGCGTTTGCATAGAGTACCGGAGATCTGCAAACGGGACGAGAATTAGAGAGCGAAAGGCCGGGTCATCGACCTCAGTTTCAAAGTTCATTGCCACAAACACAGCCTACTAGAATGTCAAGGAGAGCGTTTTTGAGACGTTTGACCCGTAACTGGAATTCAGATGATGTCAGGACAGATATGATCCCACAATCTAGGGTGAGCGAGGCAATGGGATTTCTGAGATCCGTTCATCGAACTGAGAAACTCCATCGGGACGTGCCAGTCGATGAATGTTCTCAACATCATCCGACCATAACCAACGAGAAGTAATCGGCAACTCGTGTTATTACTCGCTGCTACTACGTGCTCAGCGGTATTCGAAGAGCCACAGAGAACGGATCGGGCGACCGAATGAGGTCTCAATCATATTTCGTTTCCTACTCTTGCAGAACGGTCAGCGGACGCGATGGAATTTCGGAGATTCAGCCTGGATCTGGATTCACGGAACACTCACCCGGAAATGTAGGCACAATAACATTGGCTCCTATATGATCCATCGCTGGAATCAATCCATCAAAGTCTCGATGGGTACCAGGCGACCCGTGGATCGCGACGATCGTTGGACCTCCTCTGCGTTCTCTGTCAAGACCGGTGTGAATGAAAGGCACCTGTAATCGTGGCGCGAAAACTGACGTAGACTGTTGGACTAGCGTCTCATCTTAGATGACTCAAATCGTATAAAGCATAAGGAAGGACGCGATTCTGTGTGAAAATCAGACTCACGTCGAGCTCAAAGCCATTCGGGTTTACGTGTTCCCATCCAGGCTTGTTGTATTTCCAGTCTGCGTATAGTTCTTTACAGGCGTGCACCTGCAAAACCAAAAGATGCTCACACTTAGCAAAACGATAGGAAGCGAATAACTCTACGTTGTGGACTCGAACAGAAAAAAGCTGTGGCACATTTCCAATCGTTCACTGACAACCTGCCGTAGTTTTCACTTCGTTTTACTTCTGCTCGCGAACTAGAAACGCATATGTCGGGCGAAAGCTGTAGAGAAGCTCCATCAATTAAAACTTTGATAGAGATAGGTTATAAATAGGAACACTGAACCGCTTCGCGATAGTTGGAGGGGAAGAGCTGACTTCTAGATCTTTCGAATATTCGTCAAAAGCACCCGAGCATAACTCGAAGAAATCACTCCAGATCGAGAGTTTTTGAAGAAACAGTTTCGAGACTTGCGTGGATTTCAAGTGGAACAAAATTCACTTCCGGGTCGGGCAACATCACCACTTTCAGACTGAAGCATACGGAAAGTCATCTGAGACGCCATAGCCTGCGATGACCGAACACTCATGGAGATCAGTTGCTCATTGAATCCGGGACAGATGATTTTACTTGAGACCTCTATCATTCAGTTACCAACCTGGGCAGGGCAAAACCAACAGAAACAGAGGGTCGTCCGAGTAACTAGGGACCGAAAAATACGGCGACTAACGATAAGACAAGAACTTCCGAGCTTTTTCCAGTGGAGAACTCACTTTTATGACGCGCTCCTTGTAGAACACGGGTTTCTTTTCCGTGTGGAGTTCCTTGATTGGGCGCATGTGATATTTCCTCTCTTCGTTCAGCGGCGCCACTCTTGGCTTCGCGACGGTCTGAGCTGCGTTGGCACTTCGGGAGATCGTCCGAGCCGAATTGCCCAGTATGAGTGTGATGTGCATCTTTCCTCGTGTTGTGCACTGTCTTCCGAGACAATTCCTGAAAGCACCCAAGGAGTTTGACAGCCGGAACCAAGAATCTTTGAACCCGTTAGATAACTCGGGGCAACTTCAAAAGTCCAACTCGTATCACTTCTATGGCCGTGGCGCGACCAACTGAGATCGAAGGTTAACACTTCTGAGCCGAATTCCATGCGTGGGTGAATCCTATCGACCTTGGAGGTAATTTTGCGCGACAGTTCCCTGTCTTTGGATGTACACTAGCGGTCTTTTCCAAGCGATGTAAATCTCGAACCGTCAATCGCTCTAACTGATCTCACGTTAACCTTCATGGAGGCGTGAAAATAGAAATACCGAAATAGGGTTCAAGGTCAGCTGATGGCGATAAGGTCTTGGCAGGCGACCAGCTAACCGAGATACTCCCGGAAGATATCCACAGTAATTTGCGATATCAGCTCCCGATAATCGGATTCGATTCCTAATTTTACTCCTGGATTACTGGACTCCACGGAAAATACTCTAGCGATAGATAGCGAGCACCCTCGAGCTCAAGTGATTTACGGAGCCTGCCTACAATGAGAACCGAATAATCGAGTTGCAGCTCTTGATTTTTTGTCTCGGCGCTTCAGAATTAACTGCAGTTGCGAAAGCTGTTGTCCAACAGCCTTGGCCGCTCGTCTAGATGTTCGCTGACGTTTTTCTACTCTGCTCATATATGCTCATGTTCGTCGAACTATCATTTTGATGCCAGCGTTAATATTGCCGATCCGATTACGGCTCATGAGTCCGTGCGCTTGGGAGGAAGAATCGATCTGCTGAGAGGTTATTGAGACCTCGAGTAGAAGTAAACGATTACGTCAAACAATACGGAACCCGTCCTAGAAAACGCGCGTCTTGCATTACGGCTGCTAACCACGAAGAAGCATCACGCAAGCGATACTCGGATCGAGCGCCTGATTCCACCGATGAATAAAAGTTTCCTTTCTCACAACAAGATGTCATACTATGACGCAAATGCGCAGCGTTCCAGACTGACATGAGCGATATAGCGCTGTCTCGGACCGAAGGCTTTAGCTGGCAACGCTCCAGCTGATACACTGATCGGGGGCATGTTTTTGTTTTAAAGGTCCCCCAACACCGAGTTCGAGTCTCCAACGTCTGAGCTGATTGCGGAAGACAGTCACTTCTTCGCAGCGCTCTGGAAACCTTTAGATTGGCTTGTCTCTGAGACACAGAACTGAGCATACTGCCGTCTTCTCTCAAACGACGTCGAAGTGTCAGTCGAATGGACAGAGTTCCTTCCAGAATTCTGAGTAGTTGCCGAAATCCAACGATCTGGAGCGCTCCAGGTATTCCGATTTTGGTGGCGTCGTAGTAAACAAATGAAACTACCGACACTCACCAATACTATCACTTGCAAACTTCACCGGTTTCAACTGATTGCTAGTAGTTGTGGAAAAAGATTTGTGTATTTCAGCCGCGGGAACTACAGTGGCCCGCTGCCGTGTGGAGTGGAGAGGGAATCGAGACATCACACCATCGTTCGAAGCGCCCTCTGGTGCCTCTGTTCGGAAACTTCCTGCCCACCACAACAGACGTCATCGCTGTTTTCGATGACGCCGCGCGCGAATCGAGAATCGAGCCTGTAATCCCAAGAATTCGATCGGGACGAACTCCGCTCGTTCGATTCCCGACTCTACACTGATTGAGTAGACCTTCCAAAGGAGCTGTCGTACTCCCAGCAAGGTCTGAGATGACCAGATGAATTCTAGAACTAAGAAAAAACTCATCTCGAAACTTCCTACGTTCCGCGAACTTTGAAATCATCCTGGCATGGTCGATTGATCCTGATTGGTTAACCTGTCTTAACACTATCTCGATCGAAAGCTACGAATACTTTCACGTGTCTGAATATCATGAGACGGGGGAAAAAGCCTCGTAGTGCGTGGTCGATCGACCTCCCGATAGCCACCCGCAATCACTGTGTTCGAGCTTCGGGACGTCGACGAGTGGCTGACCTACTGAGCGAAGAGCTCCTTGAGGGTCTCAGCTAATCGATGGTCAATGAGACTTTGTGGCGCTGATTGGGGGAATAAGCTCAGCCTGATCCGGATTAACGATAAGGACTCAGTGACCACTGTGTCTTGATCGGCTTTTTCATGACACAGGTCGAGGTATCCGGGGCTCAAATCTGCATCAGGCGAAGACGCCTCTTGTAAAGTGTTTCCTCCGATCGGCTCAGGATATGCTGATACAGAAAGGAGACGGGAATCCCGGAGGGCGATATGTGGGCAATCATCCATGTTCGACAAGAGCATGAATGCGGATCCGGCTTCGAAAAGATCAATACGCGAGAAAGGATTTCTTGCAAGGGTTTTCATGATGCCAGGGAATGAGCTACGATGATGGTCGCTCACTTGAGTTTATTCAACTCGAACGAATTCCTGATAAGGGGCAG
Organism: Neoseiulus cucumeris; assembly: GCA_021527715.1. Lineage (NCBI taxonomy): Eukaryota > Metazoa > Arthropoda > Arachnida > Mesostigmata > Phytoseiidae > Neoseiulus > Neoseiulus cucumeris. Next base: position 1,862,742 of record JAJSRV010000012.1, on the reverse strand, counting down.
AAAATGTCAGAAACGAGAACACGAGGAGCTAGGAAGTATCTTCACTCAAGCTAGATCTGTTTGAGGTCAAAGGTCTCCGTGGAGTGGCCCTGTCTGCCCTTTAAGTCCCGAATTCCAAGTTTTTCTAATAGAACGCAGGAACCCTCTGTGCCATGGTGTTCATTTGTGAAATCTTGTCATAGAGTAAAGTTCACGGGTCTCATTGTCAGAGTGGGGTCTACCGACGTGACGTTACAGTTTGACGGGTGCAAACAACGCCATCAATGCACCTGAAGATCCATGGTTTGTGTTCTTCTAGAACGATCGCAAAAACGGGAATCCGCTGCTTGTGCGCAGTCTTCAACGGTTCCACGAGAGGCAATGTCACTACTTCCTGAGGTGAGGTGCTATAACCTAAGACCGTTTGGATTTGGATCCCTCTCGAATCGTAGGGAGGAGCGTGTCCAGGTTCTCATGAACTCTCTCGAGGGAATGTGTTCAGCGAGATCGCCCTCAATCCGAAGCAGAATATGAGCATAGAGCCCTTTGCTGTTATTGGATCCGCACGAAATAACCGACAGCACGGTAACACCCGAACAAATTGAATGATTTCGCAAATGACGGGATCCTCACTCACGAGATGCGGCCGATTGTTAAGTTTTTCGAATATTTTATTTACTGGATTTCATTCATCAGAGTCAAGAAAGTTCGTACTAGTCGAACAGCATTCAGGACCGAGCTCCAAACAATAACCCAGTTTCACTGTCTATATTCATCATCTCAATACTTTCTTCGGTCAAACCATCTTCATGGTGTTTGCCGAGTTTTCAAAGACGATCCGATCGACACCAATGTTGTATTATTTGTTCAATGCTTGCTCTATTAGAAACCGCAACCAAGCCTCCTACAACAGACTTTTGCACATAGCCCTGAAGAGCTCTGAAGGACTAGAATTCCAGGTCGCGCGACGCCGCGTCGCGATCGGTGCAGCTTTCCACCTGATGAGTGAGACGGTTGCGACAACGAACGGCACGAGGTCTTGCGTCGATGCAGGTTCCAGCCACTCTCACCAGATCGAGTGAACTCGTGCGAATCGACATCGTGCAATCTACTCAGCTCAGTTCGATGATGAATACAGTGGAAACGATCGCCAGTGTGTGCTCTTTCAGATCCGATTTCGGGCAGTGAATCAGCCCGTTTGTGACGACCGATTTCTCTACAACTAGATGATCGAATCATCACTCGGCTGGAGCTCTTATGCAACACTCACACGAAGTATTCAACACTTTCCCACAGCTCTTTGTGTCCAACATCAGTAGTCTTCAAGGGCTTTGCGTCGCGAAGTTAGATTTCAGCGATCGAAGGATCTCTCGAAATCGATTTATAAGTGCGAGTTTGTTGTATACCTTTTCGTCTTCGAGAGCTGTCCAAACTTTTCCGCTCCTTCAGCGTCGCACAACAATCTCCGGAACTTGACATTCTGAGGGCTGTCGAGACCATCGACAGCGTGGCCGCCGTCCTGCAGCACCGAACAAACGTTGCCGAATCACATTTCACGGAACTTTTTGAAGATGTTGCTGTCGTCTGTTCCACAGTAGACATCGATATCAAGTTTCGAGTAGGATATTCAACATAGAGAGAGAGAATCATGGCTCCCAAACCGTGTGAGCGTATTTCAGGATCACAATGTCCAATCAACCGCTACTGATGTATGCGACAGTGGGTTCGTAGCATCCGGTTCGTAATCTCAAACTTGTTCATAATAAACGAAAGAGCTTTGCGTCGCTTCCTGTACGATTCCTCTCTCATCTAGGAGTGGGATGATAATATCCGGCTTCTATCTCAAAATCAGAATCGCCCGTTAGGGTGATGTTGATCATTCATGCGGCCCCTTCCCGACGAAAAAGTCCTTTATATCCTCCTGTTTTCGTTCCCATATCTGAGTGGGTTGATTGCGCCGGACCGGTTCCTGAGCTTTTCCATCAACATGAGTCGACCCTCCCGTCGAAGTAGGTGGGTGAATATGATCTTTGACAATGGTTTTTCGTCGAGATCGCCGTTGGCGAGCACCTTTTGGTCTTCTCTGCCTTTGTTCGAATGTCTCCGATCGACTCGAAATTCTCATCCGTGTCGCGTTCCTCGTCGACGGACCGATATCTCGTCGCTTCGGATGCATCGCAAGGAAAAGAATATGCTACGGAGTTTCTTCTTTAACGTTGTTTCGACTGCTCGTGAGGTTTCAGGGCGCGCAAGGTGCAGCCTCAGTAGGACTTCGTTTTCGATGTCGGAAAACGCTGTGCTCGACCTCTTCGCTACATATATGACCCAACAACGAAGTTGCTTCAGAGTCGTTCGTGACCCCATTTAGACCCCGGAAGTCTATAGTCTCCTCCTCCTATTATTCCCCTATTTATCTATATCATCATATGTCCCTCATTGAATTTCCGTTCACCGTTTCACGGAAAATGGGGTCTATTCGTGATTACGACATTTTGGTGATTTCATCCGGAACCAGTGCAGTGTTTTGACAGCGATTTCCGAGAAAGCACGATCTGATGAGACTTCTTCGTCGCAGCCTTTCGGTCGCCAAAACTCGACACCGTCTTGAGCGATAATGAAGGATCTATATTTGACTGGAAGCTTGAAGAAAATCCGTACATTTTCCGGCACTTCATGTCGTTCATATATAACACGATTGACTTGATCTTGAAAAAGAGGACTCATCCCAAGTAAAAACCATTTTCGTGACTTCTCACGTGCGTTCACCTGATATCTTCGCCTCGAATGACGTCTAGAACTCCATAACTTATTATATACAATCTATGTGAAGTTCAGAACAGAACGTACGAGCGAATCAAAGGCTCCGTTCGCAATGCGCGCATCTGATGAAGGGTACATCGTTGCACCGGTCCACGACAAGCTGATCGGAGCAGAATTCTCTTGGAGACACCCATAGGCCCCCTCGTTTGTCCTCGTTTGTGTAACCCGCCTTGTTGAAGGCGCATTCAATCATGTTCATGGAACGTGGCACACTAAACTGGTACGGAGCAAAGGACTGTAGGGCCGAAATCTTGTCCCAAAGAGTAAATTGGGTCCTGTCTTGTCGATAACTGAAGCTCAGAGCTTGACAAAAATTGCATAAAATAAGTGAAAGTTGGATCTTCAGGCATTGCTATAGCGAAGTTAAACGCCAGGTCGGTGAAGATGAAATGAGACACTTTTTGTACCGTATGCCATCCCAGCGCATGGAGCGCGAGCGGGAGGCATCAGTCGTCATTTTGAAGCGGGCATCTCTGGCTAAAGAATGACGTCAGAACCAGACGCCTCCCTCACTATCTGACGATTTGAGAGCTTGCGTTCAAACTGCTGAACGGAGAACCGCCATATTTCTAATTGGGTTGGTCTCCTGGCGACTTATTCCTGCGCGTAAACACAAGGATGGCGGCTGCGGCGAAAATAATGTCTGCGTAATTCATGGGTCTGCGATGGCTGTAGGTGGTGAAGTCTGAACCATGCGGTCCGCGAGCGTAGCGAGCGGCTCGCGCTAGCAGATGCCTGCTGGGGATCAACCCAAAAAATTCCGGAAGCGGATTTTTGGTTCTATTTGGATTGATCCCTTGGCGACTTGGGATCAACCCGAAAAATTCCGAGACTCAATGGTGATCGATGTCGAATTTTTCGAAAAATCGAGAAGTGGTCCCAGATAGATTCTGAGGATTTTCAGAAACTTCATCCATCACACTTTTTTCTCTAGGAGGCTTAGTTTTCGATAGAAACCCCAAAAATCGTCCCCGAAGATCGTCCCCGAAAGTTCAACATCGATCACCATTGAATCTCGGGATTTTTCGAGAAATCGAAAAGTGGTCCCAGACGTATTTTGTTAGGCTTATCGGACGTGAAATCGAATTCCCAAAAACGTCATCCATTATGTTTCTTTCTCTAGGAGGCTTAGATTTTGAGAAAAAACCCAAAAATCGTCCCGCGGACCACCCTGTATATTTTCCAGGGTATGCATGAACGAGGAGTGCGGCGAGTACAGGATACTCTGCAGAAAAGCTGCCCGCGATATCTTCTGGGCTGTAGATGAGGTTGGGTACCTTACTACGACAAAGCTCAGGAGGCAAGTCATTGTGTTCCAATCTGAAGTTTGAGTTTTAAAGGAAAGTTGAAGTAATAGGAACGATTTGAGGAACTCAAGGGAAACCACAACATCGACCAACCCTACTCATGCTCTTTTTGCGGTCTTGCATCGAATTTCAAAGTCCGAATGAAATGTTGTTCAGGTTCAGAGGCGGCTGTACAACGCTTGATTGCAAGGCATTGCCGTTCATTCGCTGCATATATTGCAGCAAAGTCCTATGTATCGCTTGTTTCTATGTGAACTATCATATGTGCAACAGAGAAGGGAGTGTCCCGCAGTGAAATAAATCATTCTGATTCGATCTTAGGATCCTAACCACACACTTCTTGCATCATTTTCGGGTTTTTTTTTGCGTCTTTTCAGCCATTTCCCCATATTTTCGGTCCCAAAACGACTCACTGTGCGCCGCCGCCGCACCGTGGAATCTCGGGGGCCATCTCGCAACCTAACGCCACCGATTATTCTGCGAGGAATTGGAGTTCATAGCGGAGTTCAGCCGATTTTAGCGTAAAAAGCCTTAAAGCCTTAAATAGCGCTATAAGCCCAAAATGTACGCATTTGCCGATAAGTCGGGTGGCATATTTCATGCTTCGCGGGCCTCTTCACGATCCGCACCCGCTCGTCCCGAAACTCGAGCTTCACTTCTGAAACTTCCCTTGTAAGTTTCGTTGCTTGGTTCGTGAATGCTGGTACAGTGGTGGACATTGGAATAAGGCCACCCACATTTTCGGCGATTTCTTGACGGTTTTAATAACTGGAGCCCAGAGACTATGCCGGAATATGTCTTCCACAATGTCTCGACCGTGAGAAAAATTGGAGAGAGAAAGAAGTCGTTTTCAGGAAGTTACTCCCGAAAAACTAATTCTTGGCCTGGACATTGAGATAAGGCCGGCCATGGATTCTGATTGAAAACTCAGGATTGCGCGGCAGATCGTTGAATATTTGTATTGTTCAATATTTAGTAATCCTCCCTTGGCCTAACAAGACACCCCTAAGACGCGCAGGCATCGAATTTATGAGGGCTTGAATGGTGGGAAGCTCTATTTGTCGCCAACACTCTTCTATCGACTCCTTCAGTTCCGAAATCGAATTATATTGTTTCCCATTGGCGTAAACTGATCATCTTGCAAGTATACCCCAACAGTTCTCTATCGGATTCAAGTCCGGGCTCAGGGCGGGGTGGTCCAATAATAGCATTCGCTTGCTCTCAAACCACCGATTTGTCAAGGCCGACTTGTGGATTGAAGCATTATCCTGCATGAAGATGAATTCTCCGCCATGACAGCGATCTCCGAAGGGTACGAGGAAGCTCTCTAGGGTCGATAGATAATCTTCAGACTTCTGCCGCCCAGAAAGGAAGGCGATATCTGACTTGCCGTTGAACGAGATCGCAGCCCAGATCATGACCGATCCGCCGCCGAAGTTGCGGCTCCAAATTCGTCGCGGTTCCCGTCTTAGATCTCTCCAGTAGTGATGGAATCCGTCGGGGCCGTCGAGATTGAACTTCTTTTCGTCGGAAAAGATCACCGTTCGCCATTTTTGACCCATTTCTAGACCTGAAGTCGCATAATTGATTCGGTCCTTCATATGACGCTCGGTCAACTTCGGGGTTCTCTTCATCTTCTGCCACGCAAAGTGTTTCTCGCCCCTGAGAAGCCTCCGCACATGCCGGGATGAGACCGGGAGGTCAAGATCATCCCTCAGCTCTCTCGAACTAACCCCAGATTTCGATGCTCGACTGAAGAGTCGCCTTCGATCTCTAACTGACAACTTCCGATTGCCTTTTCTATTGAAATTCTTGCCATAGGTCTCGGGATTTTTGAGAAAATTCTGGATGGCGCACCTGGAGCGGTTCAACCTTCGAGCGATCTCGTTCATCGAAACGCCATTTTGTTGATGGCTGAGGATTGAGGCTTTCTCGATGTCACTGAGATCCTTCTTCCTTCCCATGATCACAAGAACGATTGAACTCGAGCGATGGAACGAAGAACGGCTCACTTTAGGGATAACGAAGCGCCCGATTGAAAAATCTTCGTTGTCGTTCCCATTCGGACCAATAGGGCGACGCTCCACCGCGAAATTCGGGAGTGGCCTTATTTCAATGTCCATGCTGAAATCTCAATTTCCTTCAAAAATCAATTCTAATCGTGCACAATCGAGTTGAGAACAGTGGGTGACTAATTTCATGCCTCAACTATTCCTTGGGAGGACGCGGGAGACGCTCCAGACGTTTTTTCGCTTGGAAATTTCGAAAAAACTGGGTGGCCTTATCTCAATGTCCACCACTGTACAGAGAAAGAATATCACAGGAGCAGCTTTCCTAGGAAAGCAGTAGAAATCATCGAGCGGACATGCGCAACCGTCAGTTTGGTGACTTGTCTCAGATTGCACTGTACATATACAGTCAGGAGTGTCTCCAAGCAAGTCGGGGAGACATTTTTTCAGAGCAGTGAGAAGCTTTTATTTGTTCTTATAATGTAGTTATACTTTTACAGGTGCTCGCTGGGAACCCGTGGGCTCGTACTGCGGTTGCACCGAAAATCAGCAGTCATTCGTCAGCTCTCGAATGATCGGAAATTACAAATGGTTTGGGGAATACTCCCGCCAGCAGACTCTATTAGAGGTTTTGAGGAGGACTGTTTTCAAGTTTTCATCGCTGGGGATGGCATTGATACCTAATTTTCGTGCGGTCTTTTTTTGCGGTCAACCGCAACCGCGGTTCCCCCAGTGATGAGAGAAAAGACAAATCTACTTGAGGAATTTATTGGAGGAATTTAGATAGGATTTAGATTTAGATATCGAAGGGAAACAGAAACTTCAGATAAATTGTTGTGTTTTGTTTTTCGAAAAAATTCGGCGCGTATTCCATGTCGTACGTTGACAGATGTTCGACTTGAGCAGATATGCCTTTCCGGCAGTTTCAGAACAGGTTTCAGCATTGTAGGCCAGCTCCTTTGAGAATCTCGTGCGAGTTCGACTCCCTTCACCCGAGGCTCGATTCTTATGATGCGCCGATTGTTAAAAAAAATAAGGTGCCCAAAGTTGAGAGATTCACCGATCTCGAGAACTTTATCCAAGTATATCACTAACGCAGTTTGAATGCATAGTCATATTTTCAACCTGAGCGCCCCGAAGAGACGAACCGGAGGTTCTCGTTCCATGTCATATTAGTCCATCACTAACTCAGTTTGAATTCACAGTCATACTCCAAATCGGAGTTCTTCTGGTCTCATCGACTAGTCCTCTGAACGAACCGCGGTGTAGATTACTGCCGCTGCATACGGAGAAAGACCGGAGGTTGCCCAGCAAGAGCTATTTCATTGCAGGTAATTCATCTGTTGTCCTTTTCCTTTTGTTTGAAATGATATTCGATGCCACCTCTCCGTGAAATCGATATTGCATGGAGGTGCAGTGCGGGGGCGTATCCAGGATTTTTTTTGGGGGGAGGGGTCTGATTTTTTTTCTATTTTTTCGCAAACTTTTCGACTCAATTGGAGCATCCACATTCAAGCGCTTATGCGAAAGGACGGAAGGAGGGAGGCGGGCACAGCTTGCTGTCGCTGTTACGCAGAAGAATAAAGTCTCAACATTCCTATTCCATTCCTTCGTTCAATGAAACGTTGTTCCGACCTGGAAAAATTTAGGGGGGGGGGGCGAACGGGGCCTAGCAGAGCGATTTCCCCAGGAACACGCATGCTTCCGAATCTGAAGCGTTGATTTTCTTCATTCCTTTTCGACTGTTGATCGGGTGGAGATGGAGACTCACCAGAACATCTGTTGAATTCGAGAACATCTGCGATTGAAGTGGTACCGAGCACGGCGTACAGAGGGTCGCAGACCGGAAACGAGATTCGGCATTTGGATGATAAGTTGATTCCAAGCGGTTCTAGAGGAAATACATGACGGGGCCCGAGTCTGAACTTGCACACATTATTCATGCAGCCAATATCCACTCCTGGATGAAGCCTGTACTCGTAATTTGGGTCGTATTGTCTCCCATCCCACTTCAAATCAATGAATCTCGAGCGTCTAATCTCGAGCGTCCGCAAACCCTCCGCGGTGTACCCGAAGGGCTACAGCCTAGCCTCACTGTCGTTCCCGACCTCCCCGTAACTTTCGTTCTCTCAACGTGTTTGTCGTTCGCGAGTTATAACCTCACAAAAACCGGTGCGGACGTTCGGATTTATTGGTTTATATAGAATGATGATGATGATCACGGATTCACAGAGAACCGAAGTCCCCGCTCCTGGAGCCTGGGGAGCGGCCTCTGTTTTGACGGTTGCGAAGCGACGCTTGGGAACTTCCAGACATGGCCCTCGGCTCGGTTTCGGATTGGAACATCCGATTCGTATCCAGTATCCAGGGGCCTCGGGCGCCGCGGAACGCGGAAATAATTCCCGTCCCCGGCGCCGCGGAAATTATTTCCGTATCCAATAGCCTGGGGCGCCACGGAACTCGGGAACAATTTCTGCGCCTCAGAAAACGGAAATCAATTCCGCGGAAATCGATCGATCTTTATAAACAACTCGACAACAATAGTTGAGCGGCTTCCCGTGAATGGAATGCTCATCGCTCTTTCGTCTGACAGGGATTTCGACTAGAAACATTCAAACAGCGACATTTCCTTTTAACGAACATGGGACTCAACGGGTGACGATGATGCAAGAGCGTCAACGAGAACATCGCATGATGTTTTAAACCAAGGATCCCCAGAGACGGCTCAGTCTCCGTTATTTCTCCGACGCGATTATGGGAGCTAGGAGCTGAAGTTGCGCTCATTTCTCTTTCCAGTGACATCTACGCGAACGAGGCGTGTCGGTGGCGAGAGCTCAGTTTGTATAAGTGGGATCCATGTTTCCACATCGATGGAGCTTCAGGAGTAACCTCGTGGCTGAGATGGATCCGTGAAGCATTTACTGGATATGGATGAATAAGGTATTCCGAATAAAATATCTCATGAATTTCGTGTAACAAACGACCTTTCTCTCCAGTCGAACTCTTGGTACATTCTGAAAGCATCACAGAAGTTTACTCTTACAATGATTTCGTCAGCTGTGGTCAACACGCAATCTGCTCAAGTCAGAGACATATTCAGACTATGGCAACATGGCTTTCTTAGATGATACATGACTCTCTCAGAGGGCTGAATTCATTCACAGTTTGGGCGGAACTCTGCTTTCTCCTTTTTCTTGACTGAGTTCATCTGTTCTCATCGTTCCGAGTTTGATTTCAGGATAAAGGATCTACCACCCTGCTCGATGAAGATCCACAAGTGCCATTGATGTGTTTTGTGTATGTTCCTCGATCGCAATCGGCTTCCTTCCTCTAATCGAATCAGATGACTTCGATGAAGTGAAGACCTCTTATCTAAACGTTTTCAGGAGCGAAACGATATGGAAGTCATCTTTGGTTTGTTCGAAATACTTCTTCCCTCGCATCTCGAAGCGATTGACATCGATGTTCGCCACCCGATTGAAGTCTTGATAGTTTTCCATGATAATCTGAAAACGGGCAAAAGTGATTTTCCATCGTTCGTCGACGATTTTGACGCAGGAATCGCATCTCGGATGAAATATGATCCAAGATATCATTCAAGTCACCTGAGTGAAAACGTGTGAGGCGTGAGTGAGGCACGCATGATATCCGGAGTTCTCCGCGGCCGTTTGCTCGATGATTTCGTCGGTGAGAAGTTTAATTATTACGACGTTCTCCTCACGGCTCAGCTCGAGATCGGATGCGACTTGGAAGATATAAGCGACTTTCGAGTCCTTGAACGCCTCCCGTAGCCGTCGATCAACTTGATCGTGAAGTTCAAGAACTGCTTCGAATTCGTCAGAAAGACCTTCAATCTGGGCAGAGGAACACATTTAGCCTTGAAATACCGGTGTAGTTGGATGGGTGAAACGAGTAGCTGTACTCTCCTCACGATTCCACACAGAGTACGTATGAATCAATGGAAGTTCCTTCTTCTGGACAACATTTCAAGATATGCTTACCTCAGCTTCAACGGAAAAATCGAGCGCCGTCATGACAGCTAAGACTTTTTGCGTTTGGTAATCGACGACGACTTTGCCGAGACATTGTTGAACGATGTCCTCCCACAGCTGGTGATTCAACTTGACATGCTGCGAGCGGGTCGATCCACTGATAGATTCTGAAGAAAAATGATCGTCCTATTCGAAGTGGCACATCAAATTTACTCGTAGAACGATGTTGTCGCCGGCTTCGTCGCACTCGGCTGCGCCTCAGAGCGAAAATTCTGCTCTCCGAGCAAACTACCCGGAATCTCATCGTCGGCTTTTTGTTCGCGCCCGAGGGACCTCGTTGTGCACATTACGAGAATTCGCCTGAGGCTACGGGCCGTGAAATTACGTCAAGCTTCTACCGAGCCACTCACCGATGCATTTATCGAGCCAGTTTTTCTTCGAAAAAGCATCTGCGATAATATCGACACATTCCTCCATCTCCACAGACTCATCGAGTATTCGGACGAGGAACTGCCGATCCTCCGGGCCCACCGATCTGATGGGCAGCGTCTGGCGGATGATGTCGCAGATGCAGAGAGTCCTGTGAGAAATTCATTCGATATCTATTACATTGCTCGAGTGGTAGTCGGTGTTGAGAGAATTGGAATCGGATAATCGATGTTCGGAATAACGCTTGCGTCGGCAGGAATCAACGATTCGATGGCAGGTTTAACGCTGAGTGAATTTCTCCTTGTTCCCCTAACCTGTCTTGCACGAACATGCCGATGAATCCCATCTTCTCGAAATCCTCGGCGATCAAACTCAGCTGGTCGACTGTTGCGCCGTATTCGCTCAGCGATTTGTCTACTTCAAAGTCATCGATGCTCACGTCGTCTAGTCGTGCGGCCATGGCGAATAACATTTTGGCGCCTTCGAACGAGCATGCAGTTACAGGCATTTCACCAAGCTTCGTGACGCTCTCCCTGTAATCGTAGGAATTTCCTATGAGAACTTGATAGAGTGCTTGACATGGAGAGGAAGAAATTCCTGAATTCTCAGACCCTCGTTCGTCGAGTTTTAACATATTATCTCGATGCGTTATTCTGCCCACCTGTAATCCTCGATGTACTGATTTGGTGTCCACGGTCGTTGGCCCATGATGGGGAATAGTTTTGGGTTCTCTTCTGTTTTGAGCACTTTGTAGAGTTTGTTGAAGAGGACTGGCCAATAGGCGTCGTGTTGCCGATAGAAACATATAAGTCCCCCGCGAAACGTGTCTCTGAACACGGCGACTTCATTGTGTCCTGGAATCAGCGTCAACGCCTAAAGATCTTTCCTTGGCGGCATGGAAAGAGACAAATCCTGAGAGGACCACGGTACGTGCGGGAAAAGGTTCGTTTTTTTGCTCGATCCATTCTCTCACCTAAAATATCTGCCACCGCATCTTGGATTCTCTGTAGAGGAGTCCAGTTCGCAACAACATCGGAATAGAAGACACAATCTCCACTGCCGTTTCCTCCGAGTCCCGTTTTCATCTTATGGGTGTCACTCGACAGTTGCAACTCCCCGCGTTCGACCACAGCATGACAAGTCTCGATTGGAATACACTTCTGAGATTCAGGTAGACCCACACAAGCGATTTCGGTAGTTTCCTGGCTCGTGAGCATGAAGATAACCTGAAAGCGATACGATACGATATGCTAAGTGTCGCGAGGAAGAAATGTCCCCCTTTCCACCAAAGGATTTGAGACTCCATCCGCAGAAGGGATGGAGGTTGAAGGCCCAAGCTTGCCGTTTTTGTTCGAGTCGTGCGCCTGTCCGTTCACTCGGACGACTAGAATAGCTCACCTCTGTGTCCACTCCCGAGAACGAAGACATGACGTCCTGGTAGGTAGTCCGCATCGGAAGGGTATCGCCCGAACAGGTGATGCGTTTTATGCTTTTGAGGAAGATGTGCTTAGCCAACGGAGTCGTCACTCGAAAGTAGGTCGCCAAATCGCTAAGCTCGTCGGGGCTCACGAACAAATGGCTTATTTTCTTCTCGCTACAGAAATCAGCGATCTCCAAGAAGTTTCCTGAAAGGATTCGAGAAAACGAGTCAAACACCGATGGACGACATCTTGAGTGATTCGTTTCTTAGGCGGGCAGGCAGGCATTCAGGCGGTATACTCGGCGAAGCGACGCTATTTTCGCTTCCAGTCGCTTGGGCTCTCCACCTTTCGGGTAATGGAATTCTATTTATCCACAGCAAATACCGAGTGAGTCGTGTTTGTCAGGGAACTGTACGACTATGTCGCCCTAACTGTTCTAGTGAAAGCTTTCGGTAAATAACGAACTGCTTTACCGCTTTCTGCGAGCGACGAAAGCCTGCGATTTGGAGGCTGCATCGTTACAGCTAAACTCATATTTCTGATCCCCAAACGGACGTCTATAGACGATGCAGAAAGATGTTGACGTGCGTTTAGGTTTAGGAATACAGACATGGCATTCTCGCCGCAACGCCACAAAGATTGTCCCTCGGACCTGCGGTGAATTTTTCGCGCGGAGCTTTCCTTTCCGATAGAGCAGGCCTTTATTTAGACTCGTTGGCAGTCTTAGAAGGCGACTCGGTGTTGAGAGCCGGCCGGCCACGCCATCTTCTCGAAATAGTGCTTCAACTGGTCACGTCTGCGGACAACTCCACCTACGATGGAGCGGTCTGGCACACCCCGTTCGAGCGACGAGAAAAGATGATATCGTCCATTTAACTCGAGAGAATCATGCCCTTGCAATCCATCCTGACGGGACTCGGTCAAACTGACACGGTATCCGAAGGATCACCAGACATACTTCCTGGAGGGAGCGCAATACAGAACAAAATGAGATCTCTTCTCATCGATGTACCTAAATATTGTCATTCAGGATCTGGATCAGAGTCCCTGGAAGCTCTAGCAACGCTTCGAAGTGAAAAACGGGCAGAGAATCCGAAACTTTGGAATCTGAGCGTCTGTCTACTGAGATTTGAAACGCCATAGCGGGGGTAGCGTCCCGCTGGCGCCGCCACTAAACGAGACAAGGGATCCAACACAAAGTGTTACAAACTTTCTAGGTCTGCAGTTCAGCGAGTATGAGAGTGTTGGCATCCGTGTGCCGAGATTCATCACTCATCAAAGCTAAGAGCGTGAGTTCTGTCGTTACATTTTCAAATAACAAAGCTGCTCCTCCGGCGCTTTCGGAGCGGAAAGAAGGCATCGACTCGGAGGCGCCCAGGAACTCCGTTCGGAGAGAGAGGGCTTTCTTTAATGCTTGGATTTCTGTTCTTCCGCGGACCACTGGCGCCTTGACACATCGACTTAGAACAAGAGACTGTTTCTTGGACAACGTTATGATCGAAATTACAGAGGTTGCGCATCAGTTTTCAGTATTGAATGATCTCCACCAAGAGAGATGAGCTTCATCTTTCTTCTGACTGCAAATCCGGACTGACCCAAACTACCTTTGCTCAACGAAATCAGTTTAGTCGGAAAAATTCTCGAAAAGATAGTCTTCGCAGCCTTTCAAATCCAACGACCGATTGCGATCAGCAGATCGTGAGAGCCCGTATCCCTCAGCCTCAAATCATGAGCCTGGAATGTGGTTCTAGTACCCCGATAATAGGATCGGTGAATCGAGTATGCTCCCGGGTAAAATATAAGATTCTTTCTCGGAAAAGTCGTCGAGGATCCCATTCATCTAAAACGAGAAACTCCTACAGTCGCACAAGCCTCGGTAGGCGATGACCGGTCGGACTTTTGATGAGGGTTAGCAATACAAACGGCCGGGGGTTAGTTGTAGTTCTTATTCGTTTGAGCCTCACGACTGTTGGCCGCGGATTCAGTTCATCCGTTTCTGCCATTGAAGCCGTATATGTCGAGATCGTGTCCGGGAAAGCGAACCTCGCTCGTGGCGATCGCCTCGTGTCGCGTCACGCTTCCCGGCGGCCGCTTTCGCTCCTTCGAGGATCAGACTTGCAGAACACACTTCTCTTATGCCGATGTTATTGTTGAGAGAAGCTGTGTGTGAATATGTACTTGCAACAAAAATAACGAAGATTCTTCCCAAATTCAGATTTCCTCGACGGCAAATATCCAACGGCTCTACTTCAAACGATATGATATACCAAGAAATGGCTGCGTTGTTCGGTCTTGGAAGTCTTTTGACCTTAGGTTTCACGAAAACAAAGCCACCGTTTCGTTATGCGTTCCCGATGCTTGGGGCTATAGTGGCGTACTTCCTCATGGACGACCGACGGGGTAAACCGAAGAATTTCAGGAATATCGACTCCTATCCGGAACCCTTGATTGACGAATCCTTCGTAATGACATCGACGGGGTCGAACCCAACGGGCTCCTTCTTGTTTCTGTCGGATCGAATGAAAGACACGAGATCTAAACGGTACACCATGAAGCCTTCCACTAACAAAGCCTCAACTAAACACCGCTCTACGTTCTTGGATGACAATGAATAAATTTAGATTCACTCCGCGCACAAAAGTGGTTCTCGAACAGTTTCTCAGCGCTTGAACGCCGAGAGATTTCGTCCCTCGATTTCGTGTTGCACCCTAACCTGTTTGAAGAAGTTCCGCCTCGATCCTTGGAATCTCGAGAAATCACTTTTGATTCCAGAAACAGAGCTGGGCGCCGTCAGCAGCAGCCGACAATTCACACAGTGCTACTGGTGGCACAGATTCGGAACGCCTCGAAAACTCGCGAGTGAATTCGGAAGCGCTGAGGAAAACTCTGTCGGTTCCGCTCGGGAGTTCCAGGAGACGGCTCTGCGTGCAGACAACGCTCAAATTTGAGGGAGGACGCCGTTTTCGAGACGGCAACCGAGGCAACAGACGAGAAAGCAAAGGAAGGAGGATGGCGAGGAATGAGCAAAAGCCTGATTTGCATCCCGCAAGCGACGTCTTATTGAGTTACCCCAGTTTGCTGCTTTCTCCTCGCAATCGAGTTGCCTTCTGTTGCCGAGTTTTGACTCGCTAGCTTTCTGGGGAGGAAAAAGAAGAAAAAAGACAACGCTGACGAACGAAGATCAAAGCAGTCGCTGAGTTCCCTCGGGATTTTTCGTCAAGTCAATCGCGAGGAGTACATCCTGCAGGGCATTGCAGGATGCACTACGCACTGCCGTGGGCGAGAACGTTTGCGGCAAGATTCGAGCCAACACGCAGTCGGACCTCCGGTCGGTATACGCGATCGTGGATCTAGTGAGAGTTTCTGAATTCCTGCGGCGACTCCAGACACGACGATGGTACCCGCTGAGGCGACAAGAAGTTTTCGTGTTCCACGGCTTCAAACTCGCCGTTTCGACGTCATCCTTGACAGTAATTGTGTCACAAGGAGGCATCGTCGGAGAGCGTCGAGCAATCGATGCTCGGACACGACCGACAAACTCCATGCTGGGTGGAGTCGTTTGTGAGAAGTGTGAACTCACGCACAGGGTCCGGAGCTCTAGCCCCGAGGTATGCAGCAGCTCGAGCGACTATAATTACGCGAACCGACCTTGGATGCACTCATGGAGCCGATTCGCCATCAATTTATTGGTTAACTTCGCCATCGCTACTCCGATGAGGAAAGCTCATTAAGTCCTCCGTTGAGCAATACACCAGTGCGGCCAAGCGGCCGGCTATACTGGCTTCCTACTTTCACTTTGATAATGATGACGGCAACGACAGGAACACTCCTGAGTAGCCGTAGATCTCCAGCAACCGGCTTCGCCTCGTTGATTCGGAGGTGTTGTTCTCTACCGAAGTTGCCCCTCGGGAGCCCTTTCGGCGCCCGTTCGGAAAAGTCTGCCAGGCAGGTCTTGCAACATCAGCAACGAGGAAAGAGTTTGATCAAAGGACAAATGAGGCCTCTTGATTGTGACCGAGAGAGAGAGGCGGTACGCAATTACGTGCCGTGTGAGATCTCGCTCTCCGAGAAGCCAAATCAGAAGAATGTTGGAGTCTCGAGGCTCTAAGATCTGAGAAGTTTTGTGATCTGGTGAAACCTTGTCGTTTCGAACTCACCTCGGATAGAATACGGGGGCAACACAAGAGGTGCGCCCTTCAGCATTGCCGAAAGCACGTGAACCCAGAAGTCGAGGTCGTGGGTTGGTTTCAGGGTGAGCGCATTGTCCTGGGCCGAGAATGCGTATTGTTTCCATTCCCATTCAAGTCGGTTATGGAGATCGGTCATGGGAACAGTTGATCCGCTAGGGGTGACGCAGAAGTCGTCGAGAGCGATTCCGGTCAGCAGCGACAGAGGAATGCCGTTCGGGTTGTCCTGAAATTCCAAACACCTCTCAATGGTCTCGTTCAACACATCATCGACTGGCTCTCTTGCCGTTCGCTCGCTTTTCAGAGAAAAGAAAGGAATTCCCCCAATCGGTGGGCCCGCCATCAGCAACAAAGCCACAGCAAAGATTAGCTGGATAAAAGAGGACGGGAGAGAATTTGGGTGAATAATTCAAGTCCGTGGTCAACGAAGTCCACCTGGAAGCGTCACCGGATTGAAGACTGAATTATTCCACCATTTGTGCGGGAGAGTTCTACACAACGTTCCGTTATGGAAGCGAGCTCTGAGTGAGAGGAATGACATTGTCGCACCGTGAATGATATGCCCTCCCCCGAACACTGTGAGACAAAACCCAGGCGTCAACCGCAGAGCTTCCCAAAAGAACGACTCCCCCTCGGCTCGACGGATCTTTTCGCCGTTCCGCTGCTGGCAACAGACCTGATGTTCGTTGCCCGTGTTGAAATCCATAATGTCACCGATAACGAGCACGTTGCTTCCTTCGATACTGCAGGAGTCTGTCACGAGTATCGAGTTCGCCTCGAGATCCGATAGGAGACCTTTTTTCTTGCTCGTGTAGTGTTTGAGTTTCGGAGTGCGTCCTGGAATCATAAATCAAGAATCTAATCAGAGAGGGTTGCTCAAATGACAGCTATAAGGTTTCCGATAGCCATGATGGTATCTCCTCCACGCGCTGTCAATTATGTGTTTCGGTGGTTATCTTTGACAACGAAGCTTCGATACGAAGCAAAACACTCCGCGTGAAGTGCCGCGAGGAAGGAGTAATGCTCCAGCAATCGTTTGGTGTCATCCGGTATTTCCATCCGAAATCCGTTGGAATCGAGGCAAAACGACGATAAAGTTGGTCGGTAGAGCCGAGAATTTCCTGCACGCACGACGCTGCTGTCGCAGAAGAGAGATGATCGTTAGATCTGTCGGATATACTGGCGGCCGCTGAATCAGCGGTGGCTGATCATTAGAACGATAGCTGGCACAGATCTTCGTTGGCAACGCGAGAGAGTCACGAGTCTATTAGTTGCACCTCGTCCGCCTCGGGCTGACGCGACAGTTTGCGAGGGATTCTGCTGTTGAAACCAATCGGATCGGATGGTGGGTTGCGACGCGACGGTCGTTGCGGATGCAGAATCCAATTGTTATGACGGATCCCCGTCTGATCTCGTGCCGGACGGAGCCGTCATGCGACCGTCTGCGGCGAAAAGCAACGGTCTTCGTTTCTGACGTCAACCGAATCCACTAATATCGACTGCAGGCAAATGTTGCCCTCGACGATAAACAAACGCCAGCGGGCGCGCACGCCAACTCGTTGGAGGATGTCTACCAACTGCTGCTAGTCTGAGGGTGAAGCAACCGAACGGAAAGGAACAAGAACGACGCTTGCGGAAGCAAACTCCAAGTGGGCTTAGTAGGTCTCCTCGTGCTTGCTTGCTTACTTATTCGTTAACTCCTCTCGGCGGGCAGGCAAGCAGGCAGGCGGATGCTTGCTTGCTTGCTTGATTGGTTGGTTGGTCGCTCTGTCGGTCGCTTGCGGGGAGAGGCACGCCGTCGGAAAAGTTTTGAAATTGGATCCGCAAAGTGGGTTGTTGCAAGTGTCGAGCGGCGACCACTTAGAGAGATCCTGCGGCTCAGGGTGTTTGCACGTTTGCGTCGTGTCTCTGGAAACTGTTGCGCGAGTGAGCAACTCCCTCGTCGCCGGTAGCGCAGTCGCGCGAATCGAGAATCGTCAACCTCCGATCCCGCAGAGCTCGGTCTGTGGGAAGAACCCCGACGTCGAGAACCGAGCCAACCCCGAGCAGCCTTCGTTTCTTCGGTTGTGGAAAACGGTATCTTCAACTCCTTGGCGACAGAAGGCACGCTTGACAGAAACATTGCAAATGATTCCCAGCCGACTTGAGAGAGAAAACGATGGTTCTGCGACGCTTCTCCGACTTCCTGCTCCGCATGCGCGCAAGTATTTGTCTCTTATGCGGAGCACGAAAGTGAAAGGAGTTCGTTAGCGAGTCGTCCAAGTTCGCAAAGTCCCTGACTGAAGCCCGCTTGCGATTTTTTGAAATCAGATCCTTGTGCTCCTCTTCCGTCTAGATCGCGGTGACGGATCGCTTCGGATCCAAATGTCTAGAAATCGATCCACGAAGTCGTACACGATAAGCCAAGCCTGGAGTTGATGACTGAAAGTCTGGCTGTGCGACATTTCGAGGTTTCAACTTTTCTCCTCCGGCCGAAACGGGAGAAACGAAGCAAACTGAAACGCCAGCCAGAGGAACAGGAGGGCGAACTTGGGCTGCGGCGTAAGGAAAACGTTGAGGGAATAGCTATTTCCAGCACGGAATAACGTGATATCGGTCAAATTTTCTTTCGCATATCGTCTCCCAGACCCGCACTTCACGACGAATTTTTCGAGTGGGCTTTCCAAGTTGTTCGCTCTATTCAAACTCGACGGAAACGCAAAGCAGAAGAGAGTGAGCGTGTCTCTTTGGTACAACGGAGCCGCGACGCGGGGTTCAAGGCTCTTTCGAAGGTCGCGAGAACTTTGAAACCGAACTTCAAGAAGCAGACGGTTTTGGAGGCGGGTTCTAGACTGCCTCTGGATCTCTTTTCATCGAATCGGAAGTTGTCGAAGGTGGTAGTCGTGCTCCTGATGTAATCTCATGAAGTGTTCGATAATGGTGGTCGTAACACTCCAAGGGAGCTCTATGGATACCGGATGTGAAGCCGGCGACGGAGCACTGCATCCAACAGATCAAAGCCGTAGCAGTGATCGGAGCGTTCGCATCGAGGAGGAATGACCGCGACTTTCCGACATGGTGGGAAACGTTTTCGTAGTTTGCCAAGATCGGTATCGTTTGGCTGAACTATTGCGGCTCCTGTGGAGGACGTGCAAATTGTGCTCACCTAATTTCCAAGCAGCGAGCATGGTGCATATGGCAGCGTCGGATGGCGGAAGACAAATGAAGATGTTCTCGTAGGAGCTTAATTTGTCCGCCAGATTATGCGTCACTCGACCGAGATCTTCGTAAGTCAGTTCTCGATCGTCGTAGAACATGGCCGTTATTTTTGGCGAAGTCCGTACCATTGACGTGAAGTGGTCGTACATATTCGTTGACGAGCACATTGTCCCTCTGCGGCCCGTCTGAAATGGAAGCGAAACGAGGAATTAGAACTCAATGACTCATCAAAACTATTTCACCAAAAAGCAAACTCGGAGTTTTGCAATCGCTTCATGTCCGCAGGATCTCCCTGGTAGAACACAGCTCGATCCTTTTTCTTTCGAACTGAATTGTTTGGGTTCCGCACGGCGCAAAAGCCTCGCTCCGACTCGTCGTCGGTCGTTTCACTCAGCGAGTTCGCAAAGCTGACTCTCGCAGATCAGAATAAGCTCTTTATTTTGAAAGGAAACGTTTGTTTAAGGCTTCAACTCCCCGTAGCCAGACGAAAGCCAATGAGGACGACGTCGCCGCAGACTAAAAAAGGCTGGAGACTCAATCACTTGAGTAGTTTCACGCCTCGCACTGCTCTCGATGTGGAATTACGACGGGAGAGTCGTCGTAAAGTCTCTTAAGGTGGATATCCGAACGTTCGAAAAAGGTTCCACTCTCGGGCCGTAGACGAAGTTTCCATTCCTCGCGTACAAATGCCACCGAAGCTAAAGCAGAATGAGCGCGAGCAGAAGATTCTCCGGGGGATTCCTTCGCAGAAAGATAATGCAAGCTGAATTTCCGAGTCAACCTTTAGTTGAAAGATGAGGATGTTGTTCCCATCACGAAAACATTTCTGGGTCGAAACGGAAATCGGAAGCTTACTTCCAGATTCCATCATTCTCTCGGGCAGATTGAATAATCTGATGTGAGTGATGCAGATCCTTTTGTCAGAGGAACTTTTCGGTGAAATTTTCCGCTTTGGCTCAGACCTTTTATCTCACGAAGGAAACAACGAACACACTTCGAGGCTTTTACGATGGATTGTGAATTCTCTTGTTCATCGCTCAGTCGACTCTACGAGGAAAGTGAAGGTTGCCCGCCGACGCAAATATCAGTGGACGATGTTTTGCGAAACTGCTCCTTGGATGGCCTTCCGCGATTATCGTCTCGCGGAGCCGATTGGCGAGCCAGCCGTCGTCCGACTGATAATAATCAGGATGGCAGGCTCAAGGGAAAATCAAAAGTCTGGCAAGGTCGTCAGCCTCGTTCACTTCCTTGTCGTCTTTTCCAGCTTTTTTTTTCCGGCGAAGCTCTGCTGGAGGGCTCTTCTTTGAGCAGGAGTAGCAGGGGTGGCAGCTCTGAATGGGTGGATGGATGGATTCTCGTGTCTTCTGCAGTACCAAACATTGAACAGGCGCTCTCCCAAAGCTTCGTAGTTTATTCAAGCTTTCCGAGAGGAAAAAAAATTCTTTAGGATGATAGCAAGCCCTGTTGCCGGCTTCGGTTTTTCCGTGTCGCAGCAGCTGTCCTGGAAACACTCCCACGGGTCGTTCCCGACGAAATCTGCGAAAAGATCAAGGAATAATCGGGAAGCAGAGGAATGGGGAGCTTAAAGCTTGAATCGCGTGACCTCCGAACTGCGAAGGTAGACAGGTAGGCGACGGCGGCGGAAAACTTGACTCGTTTTTCAGTCGCTTGGGCTGGTTACGTTTTCTTCGACTTGGTGCCTGCGTAATGACCGGAGAGAATTCACCGAAGCCGCGGGAACTCCTTTCTCCCGATGCTCAAGCACAGCCTCCGTTCGCCGCGCGTTGCCCGTGCCGCTCCCCGTGGACTTCGGTTTGTGCCTGTAGGCCACACACGTCCACTGGAGATGTCACCTTTAATTATGCTTAGCCTGGGGCGTGTCTGCAATTTTTTTACTCTTTTACTGTACGGCTTCGCCGGTCGGCGCAGGTGTGCCACGTCGATGCACTAAAGTAGACCAACAGCGCGCGAGAAGGGAAGCTCGATAGGAATCAGTGAAGCTTCATTTAATGAAAGCACGCCGCCTTAGCCGTTAGCTCGAGCAACGATGAAAGCGGCGGCGGCGGTGACAACAGCAGCAGCAGCAGCAGTTTCACCTCTTTATAATGACTAGAGCTTGGAAGTTCAGGCATTAATCACTTTTGAACCTCCATCAATCAATATGAATTGATGGATATATGGTGAAATAGCGCCTGCTTGTTCTTGCCCACTACTTTGTTGGGCGAATATCATGGAATGATCCGCCTCCGATCAATCTATCCATGGATTGATAGAGGGTGATTAATGAATAATGCCTGAACTTCCAAGCTCTAATAATGACGGATTGGCTGGGATTAGGTGCTCTCTAGTCGACATTGTTCTCCTTCTAACGCCGGAGCGCGAGACGAAAAATTCACTGGACTGACTCGGAACATCAACTCGATAGAAGTACGCCACTCTGCGAGCATCGTTAGGCTTGTGAGAAGTCCTCATCAATGGAAGCAATTACGACGTGGCGCCGCTGTTCGATGTGAGGCCTGAAGATTCAGGAAATCCATCGAGAGGAAAAAATGAGAACGGGAGAGACACTCACTTCGATTGGAATGGCGGCGGCGGCGGCGGCGACGACGACGACACAAGACGCTTTCCAGATGGAGAATATTCGAGAAAGAAAGGTGGTTGGAATGTTTCGCACGTGAGTCTGTCTGTTTGGAGAATAAGGCGCTCTCCTCGTGACTCCGACAGCGGCAACAGAGCGACAAACTGACGAGTTTGTTGCCGCCGTGTTTTTATCAACGAGTTCATTCCTGGCCCGCTTTCGAGAGCGTCTTAATACATTCTTTAAAGACTGGGAGAGCACCCAGACTAGTCTAGCTCGATGAGCTCGTTCGTGACGATGGTATTTTTCTTCTTTGTTCGCGAGAATAACCTTCCTATCTACGCGGCTTACGAGGATGTTCTGCTTCGCATTTAACGAAGCGATGGCGATTACATAAGAATGAAGAGATTCGAAATCAGACGATCGATCTTTTTCCTGATGGTTTCGCGCATTTATTCAACTCGATCGATCCGGAAGATGGAAAACTATTTCAGGAAACGTTGTGCTTTGAAGTTATGGAATAGAGCGTTCTCACAGTTGCTGACAACGATGGGACAAGGACATTGCAAGCTGCGCGGAAAGTGTCATTAGTTGCGATGACGTAATCAACAGGCTGTGAGCGGATATCCAGGAACAGCTCGCAATAAAAAAAAGCAACAACACGAGAATAAAAACAACACGGCCGCCGGACGGATGCTTCGCTTCGTCACAGGCACAAGCGTGAGGATTCGCAATTCAAGGGAGAATATGTTCTATGTGTTTTTCCGGCTGACGACCGACCGACGTCGAGCGTGCGAGGGAGCCCGTCCGTCGAGTTCATCAGTGCCTCTGTCAACAAACCGGTCAGATGTCTGAGTGAGTTAGACTGATATGGGCTGAGGTGCAAACCGAAAACGAACGAACAGACGTAGCCACTTTCTCCTCGAGACGGAGACAGGAATCGCGACAAAAATACCGCTCGAACCTCGAACAACCCTCCGGCCCGACAAAGCGAGCGACAGTGTGCGCTGTTTCTCAGTCGGGTGAGCAGATCCTCCGCTTCGTCTGACCGCACATTCATCCTCTATTTCGAGCTCTCCGATCCTTCGTTGTTTCCCTTCGAGAAATATCACTGCCCTGAGACTCTCCGAAGTCGAGCAGCATCGCGCGAAGTCAAATCCTCTCTGTTGACGATGCGGGAATCCACTGTGTTCGGAGACACGAACAACAGCAGAAACCATAGTTGCGTGGTCGTTGGGAAACGCAGTTGCGCTACTTTTCGCAAGCCGAGAATTCCGACACGCGATCGAACCTATCTTTGATAAGTTTCGCAAACACCGTAATGGAGGGTTTTGGCCGGAATCGGTGGACGTTGCCATCGTTGCTCGTTCGCCGGAGCGAAGCAGACAGAGAAGAGATAAACGAAGAGACAGATGAGCGGTACAAAAGAGATCTCCTCCCTTGTAAGTCGGTCCGACGCCGCGCGGTTTCGATTTCCAATGGATTCTTCCTGCGAGGACTGTTTTACTCCATCTTTCCATCCACGTCGCTGAGAATACTCCTCCAGGCTGACCCACTTTAGCGCAACCCTTGCTCTTTCCCTGCTCCACTTTAGTCTTCTCGATATCAAGTCCCGGAGCCATCGCAAACCCCCTTTGCACCGGAGATTCAATCCCGGTGTTTTATCCGGTATCTCATATTTCGTTCAGTGAGTAATGGATGCAGCCGCACCTCATTGGCTTGGACAATACCTTTCCCATCCTTTGCCTTGGAGCTTGAAGCAGATCAACCGAGGCAGTTTTACGGGTTTTCTTCTTCCGAGATCCAGGATCCATCGCTGATTGGAGCGATGTGTACCTTCCTTCCTCCAAGGCCAGGTTTCAAACCGCGCGAGAGTCCGCTCGGCTCTAATTAAACTTTCAGCCTCTTTGTTCCGGCGGGAAAGCGTCATTGTTCGCCTGGAAAACGTGTCTGATGATGATGATGCCTCACTGAGGCGTTTTCTCGCCTCATCCATTTTTCGTCGTCACCGACACAAAACGGAGTCCTGCTGCCTCAGTTCCATGGTGTGCGTTCGCTTTCGTAAATCCTGAAATGTCGGATCGAGTCTTGCGTGCGTTCCCCACCACCGACCTATATCGACCGAAGGGCTGTGATTTGACGCCGACTCCGTTCAGTTTGGAACAGTCATCTGATTCTTGCGGAGGCTCAACTCGAAAGACAGTCCAGCTGGGGCCCGTCCTCAGGAACTCGAGGATGTTTCATAATCATTGGGAGAAGCTCCTCCTTCCTTGACAACCTGAGCCTCGACTGAAGGTTCAGTCGAGCGTGCCTCACTTTCGCCTGAGGTAACTGAGACACTGAAACTGAGGTAGTGGGAACCTTCTCCATGAATTTCAATACTCGAACTTTATTGGATTCCACCGAATCAGGAGAACAAATCTCTCAATATCTGGACTCCGGCTGTCCCAAGTTCCTAGGCTTCCAGTTAGGCTTTGTTTTGAGCGTTTCAATCTCCCTAGAGCTCCCGAGCCCTACAATTCTAGATCCCTCTACCCTTATTCTAGATCTCAATTTTTCCAAAGGTCAGACTCGTGTTTCGAATCAGAATCGGGTCTCTGGAACGAATTCCACGTCGTCTCGAGACTTATCGGTGAAGGCGATGGCATCGATGGCAATTAGGAATTCAAATCGAAGGATTTCTCTCTTTTGCGCGGTAGAAAATGAACGAATAAAACACTGAAGCTCGATAGAACGGGAATTCGTATCACGTTCCATCGTGCGGTCTCCTCTCGTTACACCGTTATGACGGGCACGTACATACATGGATCAAGCGCGAGGGAAACTCCCATGCAACGTATAGCGTGAGGTCAGAGGAAAAGATAGAGAACGTGGAGGCTCGGGCTTATTGCATCTCCGTGGTGGATTTGGCAACAGATTAGGAAAGCGCCAAAGTCGCTTGACGGCCGGAATATATTAATCAAAATGACAGCCACAAGCAAGGATTGATATAGCGAGCGGACGACGGCGAAAGATCCGGTTACTGCTCTGCCGACGGCCTTCCCGCGATCGTCGGTCGTCTCACGAGTCAGATGGATAGTTGCTTCGACCGGAAAGGAATAGAGGAATACTCATTTTTCGTAGGGTGAACACGGTTTCGGTCGTTGTACGACTTCGTCGAGGCACGTTCAGTCTCTGACGATGAAAATAAGTGATTCGAGATGATCGATCCACGATCGTGGAGTCCGACAGCATCGGCGACGCCCTCCAAAACCTCGGCATCGTCCCGGACTCCACCGCGGACCTTGTTCTTCAACCGGCGCTCTCCAAGGTGCCGTTAAGACGCCCTAGAGGGGCAAACTAACGGGCGCGGTGCTAGCTCCTTCGGCCAAACTATTCACTGCGACTAAACGGCGTCGAAATTTACGCCTTCGAAGCCTCGCTCCGACATTGAACTCGGGAGCGATACTCAACAGCGAAATCATGAAATATGAACGCGCTTCCAGCAACGAGCGCTCTCTTCAAGAGAATGAAAAATCGCGGGTCGTTGACCGAAAATTTATGTGGACTAAGCTCTCTACCTCGCGGATGTAAGCTGCGGGAAACACTCCAGAAATTGACGACGAGCTCGACGACACGTGCACCAATATCCTCATCATCGATCCTCGACAGCAGAGCTAATGAGCTCGAGGCAGGCTGTTGACATCGGTTTTGGAGTTTCGGAGGGATCGATAAATTTTCGCAAGAGCCACAAGGTGGAAACGAGCAACGAGAGGAAGACAGAAATCGTTCCGCCACTCAACAGACTCCTTGGCAGCTCGGTAGCCGAGGTGGTTTCTTTTGGTTATTTTTCGTTCTGCTCGTCCTCTGAGTCGGCCCGAAGCACTCACTCGCCATCGACTCGAGGGAATACTCGAGGATATTTTTGAGACCGCCCTGACCGACCGACCGTTCGTTCATCTGTCCATCTGTTCTTCTCTTCTCTGGAAGGCGGGAGACTCTGAAACTCGACGCTACGCGAAGTTTCCCAGCTCAGTGGTGTCGTGAGAAAGAGTTCGCGTGTTCGTTACAGTAGCTCCTCATTTGCTCCTTCCAAGCGCGCGATCTCGACTGCGAACCTGCGGAGGCCTCCTCGCCAAAACCCAGGACGACGAGAAAATTCATTCGTTCCGTTGGTTCGCTTCCTTTCCTGCTCGTTTATTCGCTAGATTGGACCGTCTATCGCAAAGGCTTGCGGCATATCAGCCCGAATAAATCGTTCCAATCTACGTTCCCAGGATGCGGGACGGCTTATCGCATTTGAATAGGATCAGCGCAGCGGTTCCCTTTCTCCGCTTTTCCACGAAATGATGTATCGAGTGGCACTCCAACCCAGCCAAGAGCAGAATATTACAGGCGACGAGCCGGAGTTCAAACATCGGACGTTTTCGGTTCCGGAATGAATGGAATACGGAAATCAATACAAAGCCACATTTTAGTTGCTGATGCAGAGCAGCGTTAGTTGACTCCGATCCGATCGTTTCGTCGTCAGAAAATAGGAGCTATTTGTTGGAAACCTGCGGGAAGTAATCCGCGCAGCTCACCACCGCTGACTCAGCCTCTAATTAGCTGACTGAGCTTAGAAGCAACAAAGTTATGAAGTCTGACATTTGCTTTTGTTCAACAAAATTTCATTCGACAGTGACGAAGCTCCTCAAACGACCTTTCGTCGTCCCGGGAATCGGTCTTCCTGTTCGTCAGCGAACTTTTACGATTGTTGTGTCGATTTAGTTCCCGCAGCGTGTTCGCACGAGCGCGAATTCTACGCATTCCACAGATATTTCGTCCGGGCAAATACGACCGTGTGCGGATGGTGGGTACACAGAACGACTTTGTGCCGAAGTTAGCTGAACAGCTTTCAACACGAGAACGTTCGACGTGCTGAGGTCGTTCATTTTTTCGTTACGCTTCAGTTTTTATGCGCGGATGATCCGAGCAGTTTCCTCCTCCGAGCGGAAGGCAACCTGTCCGAACAAGCGGAAACCGAAGCGAATCCTCTTTGCCGCCGCCGCTGCTGTGTATTCGTTTGTTTGTATTTTTGCCCGTCTGACAGACAAACGGACAAACCGTCCTCCGAGCCGAAGCTAATCTTTGAGCTTCAATGTGGCCCTGTAATCGGACGCTTCTGTTCGCACAATAGAAAGATCACGTGATCGACCACCGTCCCTTCGGAGCTGGAGGCGAAGCAGGTCCCCAGAGATGACCCGGCTTGCCGGCAGCACTTCGGCCCTGTTTTGAGATTCGGGAAGTTGGCAACAAAAAGCTCGGTTTGTGATTTGGAGCTTCCTCCGAGTGAACTCTGCTGTCGCTTCCAGCAAGTTCCCTCGGGTGTTGCTCCTTAAACACCCTCTGGAAGTCAGTGTTTGGTGGAGTTCAGAGAGTGTTTTCCACATTCTCTCTTTTCGGCTTCGTTATAGTTCTGTCGAGATTCTGCAGGGAACGACACGCAACGAAACGTGAATTACCTCGATTGCAGGAGATGAAAGCTTGCAGAAATTCGTTTCTTCCGAGCAGATGGTTATCAGCGCAATGTTGCCGAGAGCAACAAAGCATTTGCTGAAGCAGCACCGACCCAATGCCGAACTAAGCCGCTCGTTTCACTCGATGGAATAATCTGCTCGGCAGATGGTTGGTCATCGCGCAGAGCCAAGTCCTTTGGGTAGATTCCACGAAGTGGTCTGGCCACATCTTCCATGAATAGCGTATGTAGCGCGCTATTCGCTTCCGACGAACGAAGCCGTATCTGAACTCAGATTCCGCTCGGCAAAGGCTTCTTCGGTCTTCGCAGTCTGCCACACGAGGCCCTCGAACCTCCGTATCTGAAATCTTTTTCGAAAATGAGGAACTTACTGCGAACGAAGATCAAAGATTCCAAAAACCTCTCTTGAAACGGGATGAGCTGTTCTGTTTAGTGCGCCAAATGCTCTCAAGCAGAACTTTGTATCCGTTGGTGACGACATTGTTTCGTAAACCAAACAGTCACCTGATGTCCCCAATGGAGCCGATTCAATGCCGGCTGAAATGTCAGAGCGCCACAATGGCCTGCGGGCTCTGAGCGAATCCGAATAATTATCAGTTGACTCGACAGAATTGCGGCGACCTACGGAATCAACTTAATTGACTCCGGAGCGGAATGCGTGCTAATTCAGAGTGCGCTATACTATGGTTCATGCGCCGCAGTTGGCTCCCGATCGGCTGGCCGGATAAGTTTCCTCCATCAACAAGGTAGCAGCATCCACGACGCGCGTTCCTCTGTTGCAGTCGACCGTCGGATCACTAGAGGCTTCAAGTCGTTTGAGGCCGACACCAAACGAGATCCGAGGAGGCCACGAAAAAGCCTTAATATCATCGCAAACAAGCGTCGCTGCAGATGTTGGCTCCTCCGTTCGAGGAACTCCTCTTGCAACATAACAAATTATTCGTCGTTTCCTCGGAAGGCTTGCTCCTCTTTCGTCGTTTCATTTCTTCGGCTTCCGTTGGCAACCTCCGCCTCCTCCAGTCGAGGATATCATGACATCGACTCTGTCCGATGTTCGACTTTTTTTCCGCTCCGTGGATTCCTATCGAGATCGTTCCCGAGCCAGGGTTCATTCCTTGATCTCGAACCTCCATCCAAAGCGATTCAAGATGCTCATCAGCCGTCAGATGGGGAAACCGATCAAGTTCAGAATTACTATATGACGACTCGACGAGAGGGCTGAACAACGAAAACGAATGGATTGAGTTCATCAAGAGAAGAGGTGTTACGGCCGTGATGAAGGAACACAATGCAGGCGTCGACAAGGAGTACCTTAGTCGCCGAAGAGCCTGCTGCTGTTTCAAGGACTGTTGACCCGTTAGTCTCTCCGCAGGAAGCTCCCAAAGCATTATCCTGCGGTTTGGCCTCATTAGACGCACCTCCTTGACAGAAGCAGCGACAATGGCGGCCGCCGCTGCTGTCACCCTAGCAGCTCCCACTTGCTTCTCCTCAACCAACATTGCTTATTTTGGTGATCAAAAAGGCTTGTGTTCAGGCTCTTTGTTTGACCTGGGAATCAAAGGACTCCCGTCCAGTGGCTCTCAGGGCTTTGTGTTGTTGTCCGTAATTTATGTCACATCAGGGACCCCGACTCGGCTCCTTTGAGAGCTGAAGAAGAGCTCAGAACTGCGACACCAAGAAGCAAGAATCGATGACTGGAGCGGAAATCGTGATGTCCACCTCAAAGGCTTTTCCGATTCTCTCTCGTCTCTTCGACACCGAGTCGAGTCGAGGTTACTTCATCGTTTCTTTAAGCCTCGCGCCGATTGCGATGTATACCGCCCTGTTTGACTTGGGCTCGTAAACCTGTGAGTATCCAACAAGTGAGGGAGCCGAGGAGCACGAGATCGTCACGCGGACGGACTTCATAGGCTCCATTATCTCGACCCAAGAGGAATAGAAGGAAGGAACGGACGACTTCCGACGAGGAATTGGAAGGACATCGGCGAACGGTAACGAATTGAAGGACCCTTGCGTCGATCCAGTCGTCCGTCGGTCCGCTCTTGAACTGAACGGCGGTGTATGTCGACGACGATGGAACAGGACGACCACCTGACAAGCATGGGGTCGCCGAGCGACAAGCTGTTGCCAACGAGTGGAACCACTCATCTGTGTTTTGATAGCGAAGCGAACATGACGCCGCAGGAGGCCAAAGCATAAAACGAACATTCCTCTGCTTTGACCTCCTTCGGCTTCCTCTGTTATTGAAGGCCTCGGATTTCTGACTGGAAGGATGCCGTATTCTCTCGGAATAGATATTTCCAAACCTGAATCCGTCGTCGAAGGATCGATCGCTCTTGAAAAACGATCCTCGTTGAACCCTAGTCGCGAGCGCGCGGTTTCATCTATCGCGGGAACGATCCCCGACCTCTCCGAACGAAGTCCATCGAACCGAGTCAGGACGTTTGGGAAGAAGCCACGTTGCCGTGGATCGAATGCCTTTTATTGTTGTCTTCGTCGCTGCCACTGCTGTCGCTGTTTCTCTTCTCCTGATGCTCTGGGCCTTGGGATGGAGAACCCTTCCTACCATAGAGAATCAAAGTGGCGCAGAATAGGAGTTCCCTTCAAGGTAGGATACCGGCCCTGGTTTTCCTGGGTTTCGCTCTGGCATCTAAACAGATTTTAGTGTTCCGGTCGGGGAGGAATCCAATCAACGCAACGGAATCTTCCTGTTCAATGATATTGGATGCTCACAGGAGAATAACCATGGCAACAGATTATAAAACAACGCTTCATGGGGCGCACAGGCGAACTCACATCTAGAGCCAATAGCTGGAAAGGTCCCGAATCCCCCGCTGGGGCGACAGCGTACTCGGCGATGAAGTTTCTAGCCTCGTAGAACGACATAAAGAAGCTGTTCGATTCTGATGACAGAACCCAGGAGAGAAGATCTGACGTAGTTTCCTCGTGAACGATTTTCTGGACCGAATCAGATTCTGAGAAGCTCTCATGAGACATCGTGGAAAGGCTGTCGTTTCCGTGCGAATTCGTTCGTCATTACTCAAATACAACCGCAACGAGACGAGCTCGCCGCCTGGAATCGAGAGCACATCTGTTTGCCGAGAGCCCTCTTTGCGAGCTTCATGGAAAGTTATTCCGAGGAAAAGCTTACGATCATCGCCGTATCAACACGCGCCTGATGACTACTCTGTTAGTTCTCTGAACGAAAACTTCTCTCTCTCTCTCTTTATGTAATCTATGCCGTACCAATTCCAAGAGTCGCCCCGGGCAGGACTCGTTTTTTCTCAAAATGTCAGACCCGCCGGCTCCCGCTGATCCAGAGTAACAACCAACAACAAGAGGAGGAGCCTCCGGCTCACCTTCCACGGCGCCGAAAACTCCAAAATGCCGCGCCGCTCCCTGGAAATCGCGGCCCAGGGCGAACTGCCCGGGGCGGACAGCAGGTTTTGTCGGTTTGTCGAAAAAAAGAAAGGGATCATTGCGTACGACGGAGGCGAAGGGGTTTCAATTCGATCGGCATTTCTGACCCTCTCTATGGTCGCCGAAGTTTTCATCCGAAAGAAGATATCCTTCGAAAAGGGAAAAATAAGACGATCCGAACCAAGGATACGCTTGGAGAACTTCGAGGGAAGCAATGGCAAAATGACGCACCTCGTGCCGGCGATGAGCGAGCACTTCCTCGAGGTGGAACAGGAATCGCTTGAGACCACGGAAACTCGAGTCGAGCACGCAGGAGAAAACGCGGCGACTCGCGAATCCCTGAGGAGCTTTGCGGCCATACGTTCGGTTGGAGAAATTGGACTCTTGGCGCTCCAATACTCTTTTCAAACCCGCCCACAATTATCTGTCCTCCGAGCATTACAGTGAGCTTCATTAAATGCACGGCGGAAAAGTGCGCAGTCCGAAAGAACACTTTCCATTGTGCTGATAACGGACGATCGATGAAAGCATTGCACAAGACTTTCTTGCTGATTGAACACGAACACACGCTGTACCCTCAGTGAACCCACTCGCTTCCGAAACAGACATGAGTTTCACGAGATGGATGAATAGTCTGGCGAGAGGAAAAAACAATCCGCTTCGACTTCCGACGGACGGTTTCGCGAGACGGAATCCAATGCAGCCCTGAATCCGGCAGCCGTATTCAGGTGGATAAGACCGCGGAGGAAGCCTGTGAGAATATTCACCAGGATCTACTCAAAAGTTGAAGTCGCAAGGCGGAAAAAACTGACGAGAGGAGCTTTATCTAGGCGCCTGAGGATTATAGCACGGATTAAGAGACCTGTTTTCAGTCAGGCGAGAAGGTGCGGAATCGAAACGGACATCCTGTCCCGTTCCTTCCGCTTCTTCCGCGTGAGCGTTTCGAGTGCTTTTTCAAAGAGCAGAAACAGGGGTTCATCCGAGGGAGATGGTTTCCTGATCGACGGCATTTCGCAGGTCACCCAGGAGGATCTGATCATGGCGTTTAATTTCTTTTTTGACTTCGCAGCACAATGGCTCGAGAGAATCCTCGTTCTGTTCCGTGCTCCTTTATCAGTTCCTCGCAGGAGCAACCTGTTTTGGCATCAATGGAAATTACAGGGCTCTTGTACGTCACAACTATGTTTGGAAGACAGTCACGAACGGGAGATTACAGTCAGAAGGAGGAAGACAGATTGGGACGGGGAACGAGACGAAAACGTCGCAGAGGGTGGATGATACGAACAGAAAACGTCGATGCAGAGCCTGACCAGGTTCGAGTATCGCCCAGGCGGCTGTTATCGCTTGCGACGCGTGAGTCGGACCTCGAACGAAATCCCATGTCACCGTGTCAATTACACCTCGCTTCGGCCTCGAACAGAGATCCGGGACAGTGTGAAGTGACTTCATTCGTAGATGTTTGGGAATCAGATAATAAAGGCTCCGGCTGAGTCGCAGTCGATCGAAGCAGGTCCGATTGCTTTTTTCCAGAAGCATGACGGATCTGTTGAGTACGAAAGGAAAGCACACCGTATCGCGACGCTTAGCGGAGTAAGGTCAATTGAATGTTTCCGAGAGCCTGATGTTGACAAATGAATCTTTGAGTAGATGTGGCAGATTCAATCCATGCCGCGGTGGAATTCTATTAGTGCTGCTTCAAGTTTCGAGGTGAAACCGCGTTGGAGGTAAACGCCGTGCCGTTCACTCCAATGTCGGCCCATGGAGAAATGAGAGGTCACACGGAGTATCTCAATAGCTGCAAGACTCGAGGGACAGCGAAACAAGCAACTGACTGATACAGTGCTCGTTTGGAGACAATACAACAGCCAGTGGGATTATTCATGTATTGCAAAGGTCAGTTTCGAAGAACAAACCATCGATGTATTGCCTCGTCGGCTTTGACCTTTCTTTCACCCTGTTTTCCTGCCCCTATGTTCACCCCACACGCTGTTTTCCAGGTAAGAGCCTTTCTCCGAAGCTCAGAAATACCATCTTCAAACGTTTTCGGACCCTCGAGATATTCCGGAACTCTCACTCGAGCCTCGATGATCGCTCCTCCGAGCGGGCCGGTGTATGCTTGTAAGTAGCGCACTGACATTTTGGCGGCTGGCGGCTTCGCAGAAGAACTGACTCGCGAGCGGGCTTCCATCAAGTGTATGAAAAGCCATTCAAAGTCGTTCGAGCGTTCGTATCGGACTGTGCAGAAAAGGTTTCCATCCCTATTACGAGTCCGCTGAGGCGCAAGTCTTTGTTCCTCGACGCAGAATGAGGATGCCCATTTCGAGAGGGAGAGAATCAATCCATCCATCTATCGTCTATCTATCCATCTATTCGTCCGTGTATCCAACGCTCATTCGATTGGAGCTCCTCTCGGAATCGACTTCTACTTCAAACACCTGCAAGGCATCGATTATTTTCCGCGGTTGAAGACCTTTCGAACGGACCGCTCGCCATCTCGAGTTCCCTCGATGAAGTTCACTCATCCAATTACTGTGAGTGGCTCGCCTTATTTCATGTCGCCGTGAAAAGTCGTCGTGTTTGGTTGAACATTCCCGTCGGCGACCTAATTGTACGTAAATGCAAGAACAGCGACAAGGGATCGTTGAAAACTCGAAGCCAACAAGGACAAAGTTGGCTGCTCGCGAGTTTGCCGAGGGAAAAAAGTTCTCATCCTGACCGCGACCTCCCAGCTCGCTGGTAGGCTCATCATCCGTGGAGGCTCTTCGCGATTGGCTCATCAGCGGTCGGCTTTGTCGCCAGATTCCATCGTGACAGAAATTATCCGCTCTCGTTCATGCGTCGTATCCAAAACAGATTAGACCTCGGTGTTGAGTGCGAGAAATTCTGAGGACGCATTTTTTCATTCAGATTTTCTCGCATCTTCCTCACCGGCGAAAGTTTGTCCAAAAAAACTCTACGCTTTTTTTCCGACTGAACTCTCCTTTTCGGCAGGAAATGCTCGGCCAGCTCGACTCACCGACATGATTGTAGGAAATCCTCGAGTGGAAGCGAACACTGAAACAGACTCAGTCAGCCGCCGACGGCTTGCCACCTGTTACTTGGTTGAAGCCTTGAAGCGCGCGAGTGCGACAGTCTCCTTGCCGAGGATTCAATGAAGGCTACACGCAACCTCAGCTGGGTATATGGCCAACGAAGGAAAGAGAACTTAGGAAGAGAAAGCCCTTACCCGCAGCGAGTCCGCTACTTTGCCACAACGGCCAGCGCCTCTGGCGGCCGTCCTCTGCGGAGCTTCAAGCTTGTCTGCCTGTCGAGTTGGAGCTGCTGCTGCTGCTTCAGCTCGCTGCCAGCTGGTTACATGTGGAAACTCGCGTCCAATGGACCACCTAACAGAGGCTTAATGGACCGACAGAAAAATCTCTTCCAAAAGTGTACCTGCCTTGTGACCGACCGGCCGCCCAGCCGGCTGCAAAGCCACCACTCTATTTCTGAATGACCTTTATCCGTCTCTCGAGAAAAAATACATGAATACGCAGCTTGTGGCCCAGGGCACTGGCAGATCATGAGCCATTCATGAACTCAGAATCTTCCTAAACGACAACCAATGCATTCTATTGAGACGTCATAGAAGTTAAAGCTCTCCCGCGGAATCGTTTCCAAGTCAGATCTCAGGGAAATCAGGGACCGGAAAGTTTCCGACCGACAACGGGCTCTGAACAAACTTTAAAAACCTGACTCCGCAGTAATTACCCTGTTCAGGATCGGTCTGCCGTCTTTCTCCTTCCTGTGGCGGTTCTGAGGGTGAAGACGTCTTGACTAAGTGGGCAGGAATTTCCTTTGTCCCCTCCGAAAGGAAGGGACAAACTTTGAGGGAGGAGATTCCTAAAACTCTCGACTTTCCAAATACTGTTGAAACCCCGTCGGGCACAAGTCACATTCTTCACCGGAGCAGATGTTCCCGTGAGAATGGTCAATGTTGAACCCTCTCACCCGGAGTTCGTCACATATTCCAAGAGAATTCCGAACGACGCGACGTGTACATCTCCATAGCATAATGTAGCTCGCGTGTCGAATTTCAGAACAGACTCCTTGAAAGCAGCACCGGGCGCTAGAAAATCGTATTCCTGAAATCCTCGGACAAGATCCTCGGCAAATAATTCTCCAAGGAACTGTGAGAAAAAAAAACGGGAACCGTGTGTGAGTGTCGGCTTCTTGAAATATTTGCTAAATCGAAGAAAAACACGATAAATCCCGTCTGGTTCATGTCGTATGCGATGCTGGTTTGCCTGAACCTTGTTGACAAGCTTATTCGTCGCTTATCTATAAATGGATTGTGCCTCGTCAAAGTGTCCCGCAGCTCACTCGTGTGTTTCGTCTACTTTTCCATGCTTTTCGGATTATTGTAGCGGATTCCGAGAGTACGGATTTAAAACCGTGCTTTTGTTCACTTCGTGCTCCACGTAAGCTGGAGAACTTCTCACTTTTCGCCTCTTACGACAAGTCTTGCGGATTCAGGATGCGCCTTCGATGTCCATCGGTCAATGTCTCTATATCCGTCGCAGAAGTCGGTCCTTTCCGCCTCGTTCCCTGTTCGTCAACACGTCATGCGAGAGGCCGCGATCCGAGCTTCAGAGAGCTGGTTGTAGGTTTGTTAGTGAATTCGTTTTGGTATGAAAGCTTGAAAACGCTCTCGGGCTTTGATGACTAACCGAGTCGTAGTCTGGCCGGAAATGCGTCCAGGAACTAGAATTCATTGATTTCCAGATTCACAGAGAGATGCTGTCGGCGCAGGAATTTGATTTCAAGCCGTTTATGCGATTGCGACACAGCTGTGCACGTGGCAAACTCTGTGTCATAACGGTCGGTTGAATCAAAGACATTGTTCTACACGGCTTTGATTTCCACCAGACTGCTTGCACTCGCAAGCGATGTGCGAGAATTCAATCTTAGCGAGGATATCCGGTTGTTCCACCAAAGCCCAAGCGACGACGACCACGGCAACGGCGCGCCTTAGCCACCACACGGAAAAGCCGTGGCTGATTGAGCTCTCCGGATATCCTTCGGAGTTCCTTCGACGTCGCGCTTCTAGAGGTCCCCGTTCAATCTTCGGAGCTCAGCCCGGGAACCGAGGACCGCAAACAGCCCAAGGTGATTTTTCGTCTGGAAATCAAGAGAGCACCGTCCAAGGCCGATCAGAGCCAATTTCCCAATAGCCAAACTCATTTGGCCGGACTTCCTTCAATTGGCTGAAAACATCAATGAGCTCTGAAGTTTTTTCTATGCTCTCCTCCTATTCATCAGGATTCCTCTCCCGACGTCTCCCCGCAAGACTCACTCAGCCGCCAAAAGCGAGATGGAATGAGAAGAAGGACGCTAGAATGACTTTGTGATTGGCGGAAAACATTTCACAGGCTGGTGATTGGCAAATCGGTTGCGCAAGCTCGAAGCGGACCGACCGAATCAACGGAAAGAGGTTCTATTTGCATCTGCCGAAGGAAATTCGAGACGAAATTAAGTCATCTCTGTCGGTTAATCTTCGAGTACTGGCGAAACTCGAGTCGATAGAACTTCGTTGACTGACAGGGGCGAGCTGTCGAAGTGATTTATCGCCGGCGATCCGTATGAATCCCGGAAATCTTGGAAAGCCCGTCTGCCTCTACGGCCCAAAGATCTTTGGTGATAGCATCGAGCTGCTCCGCGAACGCATTACGTCCAGACGACAGACAGCGGCTCTCAGCGTCGCGATGACAGCCGTAGGAATTCGTTTCAAGAAAACTGTTTTCCTCGTTTTCGTGCTCCTCTTCCTCATCGTATGTATTCAAATGATTCTGCTCATTCATTTCCGTTGCTGTCGGTGAGCCACGACTAGTTTGTTCTCAATGAGGCAAATAACATTTCCAGGTGAGCACTGGATGCACTGCTGAGCGAGTACGGCTGGACGTCCTTGAGACTAGGACATCGGTTCCCACGCAAAATGCGGCACTGCAAGGTGATTCCGGAACGATGGATTGAGTCATGTCCGGAGAAGAAACTTTTTCTTGTTTTGAGAAGGTTGTGGGACGCGGATCGCGGCGGAAAACACACGCACCGTACTACCGTGTGATACTTATGAGGAGAAGATATCAAGAAGTTCTCTAGCTCCTTGAGAATTCGTGGAATCGAGAGTGATCTGAATTCAGGAGGAAAACATAGAGCGAATGTTCCAGGTCTTTTGGAGCGTGTTGTCGGGAAAGGAGCGAATTCATTCGAGCTCCGAGTAGATCCATCACTGAAGCGCACGTTTGAAGGAAAGGACGGTTTCCGAATCCAAGGCAACTCATCGAAGGTACCGACGACATTTTCCCGCAAGCTCAGAGGATGTCAATCTACATAGATGTCAGGGATATAACGAGCAAGCAACAAACCTCGTTGTCAGATCTGTCGTTGTTCCCGCTTTTTGCAGATCGTCATAAAAGGCACGGTCGGATACGCGGCAGCGAACGGTGAGTCGTCACGGGTAGAACTTCAGCACATTGATGGAAATGCATATTCTTTGACGACCGGGGCTTACGAGTGCTGTATGAACGAGGTCTCAACTACTATGTACGGAAGATGCTCGGTGGTCAGTTCAGCTGGTCGGGGAAACGTATCCCTCTTCCGGAAAAAATGCCTGCTCCCACAGGAACGCTGGACGTAGCCTTGCCTGACAAAGTGAGAGCGGGGTAATAACTCTCTTGTCAATGTTTTCCCTGAATGATCACGCTGAGAGCTGACATCGTCTGACTCGTTGTACAGGTTCGTTATTATGAGAACGTATGCACTGTTTCGTACTCATTCGTCTGGTGGCAGTGGCCTCGCTGGCAACGAGAAATAGACTGGATGGCAATGAACGGCATCAACCTCCCGCTGGCCTTCAAGGGACAAGAGATAGTGGCTGCCGAGGTCTTCAGAGTAAGTTTCGAGAGAAATCCGCGAAAATGTAAGAAAGAAGTTCCCCGATTCAGTTCCTAATCTGGTGAGCACTTCCCAATGTTCGCTATCCGTACGGCCCGTAGACAATGGGTTGCAACGATACCGACCTAGAATCGTACTTCTCTGGACCCGCCTTCCTTGCTTGGAACCGAATGGGCAATCTGAGAGGTTTTGGAGGCCCTCTACCCTCGAGCTGGCAGCTCCAGCAAAAGCTTCTTCAGAAAATGATCTTGCGGAGGATGAGGGACTTTGGTATGACTCCCGTGCTCCCAGGATTTAACGGATTTGTGCCACGATCCTTCGAGCGGCTCTACCCTACGGTTCGCTGGACCAGAGCTTCAAGGTAGGTCGGCTGTTTCTCTTCTTTCGCTGCGTAGAGAATCGCTCTGAGATGCCCAGCTTCAAGGAGACATTTTTCAACCAGATGGAACAACTTTCCCGATGAGTACGCCATGCCCACGTTCCTCTCGCCGACAGAACAATTCTTCGCCAATGTGTCATCCATGTACATTGCCACGTACAAATCTATTTACGGCACCGACCATCTCTACAACATCGATCTTTTCAACGAACTCACGCCCAACACGAGTGAGTTCGACCTTGCGAACGACTTGTCATCTCTGGATTTGTCTGACGACGTTAGCGAACAATCGATTCAATTGCTTCCCAGATGATTTGGCTGCTCTGGCGAAAATGAGCTCGAGCGTGTACGAGTCCATAGCGGCGGTGGATCCAGATGGAATTTGGGGTAATATTCGAGCGCTGTATCCGTTTCCCACTTCATCGAATCACCTTATCTGGGAGATATTGTATTTGACTGAACACCCTGGCCTCAAGTCTGAAACAAGCGTTTTCATCCTTCCTCTGTTTCCGTTTTTGTCGTCCCTCCAGTGATGCAGGGATGGCTATTCGTCAACGGCGGAGAGTTTTGGAATCAAGATCGGGTGAAGGCGTTCATTACCGGCGCCCCTATCGGCAAAATGATCATCTTGGATCTCTTTTCGGAGCAATCACCGCAGTTTTCAAAGTGAGTCGAGTTTGCGTGACGATTAGGTAGCGTGGATATGACTGTTTGCGTTGCTTCTTCTGGCTAGGATCGACATTTCTGATTTTGTCATGGATGATGACCCCTGAATCATTTTCCTTATCACGAAATATATCGAAGTTTTGCCTTAGAATGAGCAAACGTTCCAGTGCAACACCTCCAAGCATTAGTACCTAAGCCTGAGCGTGGGCTGCATCGAAAAACGTGCGTTCTTCCTTTTACAGATTTTCCAATTACTACGGGCAGCCGTTCGTCTGGTGCATGCTTCACAATTACGGGGGTGTGAGCGGCCTGTTTGGAAACTTCGACTGGATCAATAATGCACCGTTGGAAGCTCGCAGCACTGCGCCGAATATGATCGGTCTGGGAATCACACCCGAAGGCACCGGTGAGATTATTCAATCCGATTCATTTAAGCCTGATCCCGATCTGACAGCTCCCAACTTCAAGCGAAGCAGCGGGGAAACATTTGACGTGGATGTCAACAACGCCTTCTCTTACAACAAGAGAGGTCCCGAACCGCTATCTTCTCGGCCAAACAGAACTGAGCTAGACGGTCTATTCCCTCCCGAGTTCAACTGTTTTCTACTTCTCCAGGCCAGAACGAAGTCATTTACGAATTCATGGCGGAAAATTCTTATCGTACTATGCCTGAAAATGTAACTCAGTAAGTTGACCCAACCTAGAGTCTCAGTGGCTGAAATACGAACATCCAACTTCCGCGACCGAGTTATCTCACAGCCAATAATTCGGCATGAACTGCGCAGATGGCTGCAAAAATACACTAGAGCACGATACGGCATCCGTGATTCTCATCTGGATAACGCGTGGAATCTCCTACACAGAAGTGTGTACAATGTCTCTAGAAGGAGTATAGCCAATCACGGTGATTACGTGCTCACTCATCGTCCGAATCTACATGGAAAGCCTCTTATATGGTAAGTCGGAGGGAACATTTTCCCCGATTCCTCTATTCCGGTGCCTCCTTGGAAGTGATATTCGTTCCATTCAGCGAGGTGCTACGCTAATCTTCAGGTACAATGTCACCGATGTCATCGAAGCAGCCGCGGAATTCGTTCGATCCTCGTGGTTGCACGGATTTCTCTGCCATGAGAGCTTGTTTCATGAA
Organism: Neoseiulus cucumeris; assembly: GCA_021527715.1. Lineage (NCBI taxonomy): Eukaryota > Metazoa > Arthropoda > Arachnida > Mesostigmata > Phytoseiidae > Neoseiulus > Neoseiulus cucumeris. The sequence goes on along the minus strand of JAJSRV010000012.1, from coordinate 1,822,783 downwards.
GATTTTGTCGATGTCGTTCGTCAAGCTATTCAGGTAATTTCTGCAGTCGTGTTTCTCCTGCATGCGGCAGCGCTTCGAAAGGTTCAACTTTCTCCGCTTCTCAGGGATGTTTGATTTCCTTTCACGATGCTGAACAACGTCTTTGGAGCAAACGTTCCTTCACATGAATGATTTTCTCGCTAAATCATCGACGTAGTTGAAGCCGTCAAAAACCGACGCGTCGGCGATCGGATGCTAACATGCCTCTCGTTCAAGGCTCTTTCATATCAGGTGTTTTCCAGATGAGGCAAAGAGAAATCAAGGATCTCTTTCATAACTTGGGTTCTCTTTCCGGCGAGTCTCCTCTGAATAAGGTTTTCACATATGGGACAGCAATTTGGAAGAAGAAAAATCTCAATCAGTCTCCCACATGCGAAATTCTCTTGCCTTAGAAGATCACACATGACTTGTGATTTGAATATTTCGTGGGATTATTTCACGACTATGTTAGAATCTCATAGAGTCAATAGTTTTCTGCGAAATCTCTACATCGCTTCTTATCAGCGGCTTCGACTGTGTTCCATAACGAAATGGGACGGATATTCAGGAAAGCGGAATTTTCCAACTTACAAGAGAATATTCAGGCGGCCAAATTATTGTCATTCTCGAACAGACACCAAATCCGTCACCACGGATTACGGAATTTGGAAGGTTATTTGAAGAGAGCATTAAACTCTAAAACTACAGTTGAGTCATTTTTCTCTTCCTCCGAAGGCCGTGTGAATCCCGAAATCCGTAATTACAGATCTGTTTTCTATTCCCGAATCAACGAGACTTCTCGGCACCTGACTCTTGGAAAAGACTCTTTCCGGAAAAAGCTTTCGAATAGGATTTAAAATATCGAGCGTCTAAGATCCGACGAGACTCTCGAATTCAAACGTCGGAGTTGAAGTCAAATTCGGAACTTTTCTTCGCGATGCATTTCCGACCCAAAACGGAGTCGATATCAGCTCGCGTACGAAACAAGATACTTCGATCGCAACAGAATCATTCGAGAAAGTTGGCAGCCTGTAGGTACAGCGCATTCCGCGCAGCTTTCCATGGTTTTATTCTCCGTTCCGCATGACCTCAATCTAAATTTCGTGCAAGAACCAAAGCGGACGTTCCAATGAAATTTCCCAGGTGAGGTCCTCCGATGAGTACTTGCAGATGATGTTCCACTTCAAAGCAAATAACCTCACCGGGTTCGAGGAGCACTCCCGGCGGCTTCTTCGCTGCATCCACGTCCTTGATGAAGGTAAATCACTTCAACTGCCTCGACTCACCGCAGACTCTCGACAGACTGTATGCGTTGGGATAAAATCAGAGAGCATGGCGTTTTCTACCTCGCAGAACTCGTTATTTTTACTCGAAGACCTCATACTATGGTCTTCGAAAAGGCATCGTGTATTGATCTGGATCTGAGTTTTCTGACCTTTCTCCAGTTCTATCGACCGATCAAAACTTTTTACTCGGCTCGTGGCTACGGGCTGCGAGGAAATCAGCGGGGCCGGATCCTGATCTAGAAGATCGATTCGAGTTCAATGCCAGAAATCAGATAACAAGGTACCCGTTCGAGATCATGTCGTCACATTTCGCCTGAAAATCTCAAAAAAAGAATCGATTCTCTTTTGTTCAGAGACGATAAAACGCAATCTTGATCTAAAGGTGGGGCCCGCATGGAGAAATTGTGGACTACGCGTCGAAAATGTGGGCGGGTAAGATTTTGAATACGAACTCTAGTGCTTCTGAGAGGCGAAGTTTTGCGGAGTCTGCTATGTACGCATTCTCCGACAAGAACTCCATCCGAGAAAAGAATTACCGATCTAATAACGTATCCCGGTTGAAGGACTCGTCAGAGATTATTACGGTCGACGCTGGCAAGTCTTCATTCGCTTTGTGAGCGACGCCTTGCGTACACGAACTAGAGTCGATGAGAAACGCCTCGAAACTACGATCGTCAACGAAGTTGAGATTCCTTTCACGGAGAGCAAAAGGTTATTTCGTTGACTAAATCTCATACGAGGAATCGAATGCTACGAATGTACAACATTCATCGATGTGGTGTCCCAGCTGTGCTATAACCACTTTCCCTCCCTGCAGGAAATATCCGTCGACTGTCCACGGGAACGCATGTCAACTCCGACGACTGATCTTGGAATTACTCTACCCATGAGGATCTTCGGGATCTCAAGTTGAATTCAGAGAGAGCCAAATTACCTCCCCCAATGATGACCTTGTGTCGATTTATATCTGTGAGAAAAAGAAGCTAAAAAAACTGAGTCTCAGCACATCATATTGTTCGGAGCATTCAATACCCGCGTCAGAAAATGCGAAATTCCGGAGAGATTTTGTTGGTTGCAAAAATGAGGAAGCATTTCATTTAAAGGGTTTTAATAACAAAATTTATTTCAAAGAAAGCGTCGCGCGGTTCAAAAGTATGCAGCGGTGGTTGGTCTACCTAGTGGTTGGTGAAGTTCGCTCGACAGCAATCGCTGCTTAGAGCCTGAGACGTTTCCCAATATGATGATTGTTTTTTGTGCAGGAGTTTTTGTTTGTTTTGGATGAATGTACCTTTTAAGAACGCTCGACTTGAATCCTTTGTTTGAAGGTTTCTCGCGGAAGAAACTTCGGTTGTTCACAACGTGGAAGTCGCGTTGGTTTGAAGGCTCGAATCGTCGACGGGCTTGTTTAAATGGTGGATTTTAAATGATTTAATGATGGATGGAGTATCTTTGTCTCGCTCTCTTTCTCTCTGTGTGTGTGTGTGTAAGTGGTGAACGTGGAAGTGATCGATATCGTCCTCAGCATCCGATTGAATCAGATCTCCGGCGTCGGAACTTCTGTGGTCCTTGTGGTTTGGATCTTCTGTAGCTTGAATTCGATAATCGATACTCCACGGAACGATGGTGGTGTCAGCAGCAGGATATTGTAGAGCTCGATACGCTTTGTTTGTGTACAAAGTTTCCAGTACAGAACTGATTGCCTGTTGCGTAAACCTTGTGCTCGAACGTCGGGGAGAATCCCGATAGGTTGAGTGCTTCGCAGTTTCTCGCTCGTCTCGTCACGTCGTTAAAGTACTGATGAACAGCCTGACCTAGTGAGCGAACAAACGAAACACTTCAGGCACGGCGCCTCAAAGCTTCGGCACGATGTTGGTACGTCAAGTTTACAAAAAATAGTCGTGGTTAGTCTGCGACGAATGAAACATTGTCTCGAAGAAGTTTAACAACAACGCTTCCCAATCTCCTAGCAGCTTTGTCTCGCCTTTTCGATCGCAGAATTCGATGTGCCGAAATCATTTAATAACTCACATTAGCAAAAATGCACAACAACGGCAAACGTCGATTGTGTGATCTGTAAACGCCACCGGACCACGGGATGGGAAACTTCGATCTTGATCTACAACATCTCATACCGCTGCTGTTTTTGCTTTTTTTTCGATCGATGGGAACAAATCCACGAACGAAACTGTATCAAGCCATTTTCAGTCAACCAATGAAACAATCACTTGTCGATCTTTTGACTCACTTAACGCTATTCTGTTTGTTTGTTTGGTTCTTCTGTCTCTGTTTGTCTACCTGTCTGTCCATGTGTGTTTGTTACGTGCCGTTCCCGCTGAAGATTTGATGCTGATAATTATTTTACACACCCGTGTATGTCGTTCGCCTTCATCAATCGCCGCCTTCATTACCATCTCTCCCTTGTTCGCAACGGTCCCCCAAAAACCCTTCGAAGATTTCGGAAGCCTCCGCAAGGCGGCTCCGGTTCGCGGGTTCCTGTAGTCCATCAATGTTGGGCCACAGGAACCCGGACGCTTCCTTGAGCACTTAAGCAGCCAAGGAAGGGAAGTCATTGAGATCCTCGACGCGAGGAGTGTGCTGGGGTTTGCCTCCTCGAGATTGTCGGCCGCCACTCGGTGCGTGACCTTCTTCCCTTCTGGGGCCCGGAGGACCGCTTTGGCGACCGCCGCGGCCTCCCCGAGCGGGGCCTCGAACGTCAGCGAAGTGGAACTGCGAAGCAAGAGTTTGCTCGAGTTCCTTTTTCAGCTTTTCGCACTCGTCTTCGGCATCGTTATCGTCACCACCATCACCATCCTCGGAGTCCTCGTCACCGGCTTTCAATTTTTTCAGCACAACAGCCTTCTTCAGCTTTGGGTCTTCCTTCTCGCCTTCATTGGGTTTGCGGATGTTGGCAGCGTATTCGGTCTTCGACATCTTTGATGCCTGCTCCTTCTTCCATTGTTCCAGAGTCATTTGGACGGCTTCCGGTTCAGCGGGCACAGCTGCGTCGTCTCCACCACCGGCTGCAATTCGAGAATAAAATCGGGTTAGATTTTCGAGTTCGATCATCATTTGGAGAGCTTGGGAGCGCTGTTTTCATGGTGGCAATCGAAACGGTCCCTCGCTTATTTGTCCATGGCCATACCTTCAGGGGTAGTATCCAAATCTTCGGGAACCACCAGTTCCTGTTCAGGAGCAGACTCAAAGTCAGTATTCTTCCCCCAGTTATGTGCTCCTTGTCCACCTCGCTTTTCAACCGCTTTCACCCCTGAGCGAACGTCTCCCGAATGACGGTCGAAATCACGACCACGTCCTCCCTGTCGTTGTCCGTCCCTGGAACCTCGGTTGTTGTCGTTGCGGAAGCTGCGTCCTTCGGGCCGAGGTCCATCAAAGTTGCGGGGCGGTCGGTTACCATCGCGCGGTCCGCGGTTGTCTCGGAAAGGTCGGTCTCCTTCAGGTCGGGGTTCGTTTGTCTTCGTTACGGGGTTTCGGCTTTCGTTGTCCCGACGAGGGGGACGGTTCGACCCGCCGAGACCACTGCCCTGAGTGGGCGAGGTGCTTCCGGCCTTGACGCGGGATTCATTCGAGTCGACAGCGGCAGCGATCGTCTTGACGGACTCCTTCAAAGTTTTGGACAGGCCTTTCTTTTTGGCATCCTTCTTGGTATCCTTCGACTTCTCCTGGAAGCGTCACAGTTCTATTTAGAGCACACTCGGCAGCCACTCAAGCTACAGAACAATCAGAGGCCGGCATGGAAGAAGCAATTCAACTACGATGAATGGAGACGCGCCATTCGCGACGATCCGAGCGCCCTCTCGCGGATGCTCACCACGTGCAGGTTCCATTGGTTTTGTTTGATTCCTCACCATACTCAGCCAGTGAACAATATTTGTAGGAACACCTGGTGAAGCATTCAAGTCACACATGGAAAACTCGAATTGAACTTCCGGGTCGGGCGGTCAAACCAAAACAGCCTTCTCAGGATTCTCCCAAAAACAAATGACGACGCCAAAGTCGGCGCGACGCCGACAACATTAGTCCGGCGATTCGGATAAATTGCGATCTTTCAGCAAACGGAAGTACCGCTGAACATGACATAGATTTCGAGTCTACGTCCGCGCAATCGCGCTGCAGCGAAACGACGCTTTGAGCAAACACTTGTTGACACCGCTGTAATTTCGGTGTCGTCTTTTCCACCGCTGGCCGGGTGTTCAGTTTCCGACGACGAAGAGTTCTGCTTCCGTGAATTGATTGTCGTCGAACTGTCGAGCCATAGACTTTGCACGGAGATCACACAGATGACTGACTCATGACCAACTATCTCAACGAATACGATTGAATTGCACGCGAGATGCAACAGCTTGCCGCATCGCTCGAAACAAATATGGCCGAGAATCGCGCGGTCCATAGTAGAGCAACTCGCTACGCCGAGACTAATCGAAGATGACACCTTTTGAAACTCGAGAATTCGAAGTTCTTGGCTGTACGAGTGATTACAAAGGCAGATATTCTCGGTTTCTTGGCAGAGGAGACACAGCCTCATGAGCGCATCCCACAGAAAATTCACTCAGCGGATGCCGCACTGCGCTTTCGAAGCAGAACTTTTGCAAACAAGCACGCCACTGCAAATCTGACTCGCCCTCGACGTGACAGAGGACTCAACGAACAACGCACGCGTCTTTGAAGCACGTGTGACTTCGGCTGATGTAAGAAAAAATAGAGGAAACGAGGTGAGGTAGAACTTACGGCTCCCTTGCGCTTCTCCTGTTGCGACTTGGCTAGGATCTCCAGAGGATCGTTTTCCTCGTCGAGGAAAAGCTCGAAGCGATTCATGAGGTTACACGCGTAGGTTCCCTCCATTTTGACGACAATTTTGCGCTGTCCTGAGCGCGATTTAGGCGGATGAAACCAGCACTTGTTTTAATAGCGTAGCACGCCGAAAGAGCCGATGGCCAGAAAGACAATATGGCGGACATCGAAACCTATACCGACTTCGGAGAGAGACGCCCGCCAAATCCGACGAATTTCAAATTTCCGTCACAACTCGCGCGAGATTCTTCGAATTCGGGTGAGTTCTGTGCGTATTTGAGTGGAGTTTTGGATTATATCATCTTTCTCTGTAATAGAAGCGGATATTGACGAGAGTGTACGTCGGAACTCTGTCGGCGAGATCTGTCATGAAATGAGTTTGCGGTCGTGGGCTCTGTTGCATTAAAGGTTATTTTTGCTTTGAGAGGTTGAATCGAAGCCGTTATTCGTTTCTCGCGTCGTAAATTTGTCTTAGAACTTCGAGCTCAGAACCAGCAACAAACTCGATGAACTCTCTGCCAGATCAGAGTTGTGGGTATACTCGGAGGGTGATGGTCTGCATATTCTTATTCAATGTAGCTACGAAGTTGCCATGCTCCTCGAGATTGGATGAAAATCCCAATTGAATATCGAATTCTCGTAGCTTATCTTAAATAGTGGAGCAAGTTTAGCGTTCATTGAAGAGGACCTGTATCCCATTCTGAAGTAGTTGACCCGATTTCACAACAATCCAAAGTGGAAACTTCGCTCGAAACACAGGAGGATGGTCCAGTCTCTGACAAGCTGATAGAATGTCGTAAATTATAGATTCTCAACAACCCCGCGATAGGTCCGCAGCTAATAGACAGTGATTTCTGCAACGACAGACTGTTTTCTCTGCAATGTAATGACACGCTGAACGACAAATCACGAGGTTCACCGGACGATGTGCCGTTCAATGGGAGATAGGTTCAGGCGAATACTCGGTCTCACGCTGCTCCTTGTCATCGGCTGTTTCGAGTACAGAATATTGCTGGTTCATTCTTCCAGTGCATTCTTGCAGAGCTGTTAAAATACGTTTTGCAACGAGCGAGCAAGTGAGAAAATTCGTTCGAGAAGATTTCGAGAGAATTTAGGGAACGAGAACGATAACGCAATTGTTTTGTGTATTATCATCTTTTTAGTTAGCATTTTATTCGTCTTCTGGTTCTTGTTGATCGACCAAAACGTCAAATAAACATTACTGTATTCTCTCCCCGCAACGTCACGATGAAGCTTCCTCTGTATTTCTTCAAAAATTATAGTTTTTGGGACATTTCCGGAGACACAGATGGTTTTAAATCCGGTATTCGCGACGATCTATCCTCTTCTTCCGTTTCTAGAATTGGTGATTTTCTATACCGAAAGTCGTCCATCAAATTCGTTCACTATAAAATTAAATACTCCATTCAACATTCGCACTTGCGGACTCCGAATCGTTGTTGACCTGATTCAATCCTGATGAATCAGACTCGTTTGTGTTGTCTCTTACTTCTCATAGCGGCGGCGGCGGCATTGGTTTTGTTCGGGAAGCTTGACCCTGTGAATCTCCTGCTGGTTCGCTCGACGCAGATGCGAAACTCGCCCAGAGCGGAATCTTGACGTATCTTTGATCAAAAATTCACCTTGTCGAAACCTCATTGACTCAAGCTCCAAACGTATGTCAAGCACAGCACGACGTCTATCGGAGGGAGTAACTGAGAAGCAGGTTCGCAAGTTTGCTTAGCGATCCCGCGACGAATTTCTCCCCGTCATCAGACTCCATGAGGATCGTCGACGCATTGCTAATATTCTCCAATAGAAAGTCGAACAATCGAAGTTGAACACACGATTCCTCTTCGGAATCCTTTTCCACGTTGGGAGACTTGGAGTTGGTCGGGAACACTATTTAGTGGAGATGTTCTCGAAGGAATTGAAATTTGGAGATCTGTTTATGATTTTCCCAAATCGATGGAGTATGTGTTCAATTTTATTGCTAAAAAAAGGGGTGCGCCGGCACGCAGAGCCTTCCCCAGGCGCCGCCGCTTTTCACGTTGGGGAATGGGTCTGGTTTATTCCCATTCCGTGGTACCGGGAGGTTTCGGGGTCAAATCATACAACACTCGGGAGACACCGCTGACGTTTTGTATTTTCTCGGTCATGTCTAAAATAACCTGCGGAGACAAAGAAACTGCATTAAATTTCCATCCGCACTAAATTGAAAAACGTGAATTCAAGATTGAAGGATATCTCTTCGACTCGGTTCTCGCAAACGAACATATAGTCAAGCATACCGAAGTACTGTTGAGTGGTACAAAAGCTCACCTTTAGTGGTATGTGCTTATTAGGCTGCGCGGGCACGCCAGTCATGAAGTCCTCAGTGATGAAAGTTCGCACAACGATGGACCTCTGGCACGACGTTTGTCGAGGATCACAGTTGAAATGGATGGGCACGATGATGACCGGCATCTGCGAAAGCTTCTTCGTGACCCCGTGCCTTTGCAGCGTACTCTGTGCGAAGTGGTCCGCTTGTTTCAGAGTCTGCAGCACGTTGGGAGTGAGGAAGGTTGGGGTGATCTCTTGCACGGGCTGGGTGACCGGTTCACCGAAAATGAATACGATGCGATTGATGTTGTGACAAATCTTCGGCAGTAGCTTGGCGAACCGCATCAGCATCGACCAATCTTCGGGAACCTTGCCGTCTACGGTAGACAATCCGAGCACGTAGCTGTAGGTGCGCTTGTCGCCCTGAACCCCCACGCTCTTGATCGGAAGCAGCGTAGGTGTTACGTTGTGTTTCAGAGACATTTCGGTGAGGAAAGCCAGTTCGTCTTTGGTGCATGCGTTTTCCACCTTGTGCAGCAGCGAATGCTTCTTTTGGGACGCATGCGCGTAGTCGCAAATGACTTTACACAGCACCTGAGTTTCGCTGAAATCTTTCTCCATATAGGGTTCTTCGGCACAGATAACACGGACAGCTAGGCCGGGACCGGGGAAAGGATGTCGCATGAGTAGCTCTTCCGGCAAACCCAAATCTCGCCCAAGAGCTCGAACTTCATCCTTGTGAAAATCTTTCAAAGGTTCAACGACTCGTCCTTTCTCACGAAGCAGCCGGACGAGTTCGGTGTCGTTGTGGTGGGTTTTGATGGCATCCGCCGAGCCAGATGCCAGAGAGCTCGCGCTCTCGATCAAATCTGGTCTCAATGTTCCCTGGCCCAAGAACACGTCATCTGGATTGAGTTTCAACTCTGCAACGACTTCATCGGCAACCTTCATGAACGTGTCGCCGATTATCTTGCGCTTTTCTTCAGGTGCGACCGTTTGGCTCAACACCTTCGTCCGGCGTTTTCCCTTGCTAGGGTCTTTGCGGTCGATAGGCAGCTCCGTTGTGCCATTGTAGAATCTTTGGGAAGCGTCGATCACCTTTAGTTTCAGTCCGATCTGTTCGAGCGAGGCCGCTACTTGGACACTCTCGTCTTTGCGCATGAAGCCGTTGTCAATGTGCAAGGCGATCACCTGCGATTCGGGGAGGGCTCTCCGCAACAGAGCCGCGCACACCGTCGAATCGACTCCGCCCGAAACAAGATTGAGAACTTTGGAATTACCGACGATCTTTTGAATGTACTCAATGCATTCGACCTCTCGACTCTGGAGTGTAAAGGATCCTGTGCATCCGCAGACATCGAATAAGAAGTTGCGGAAGATTTTTTTTCCGTTCGGTGTAAGATCCACCTCTGGGTGGAATTGAACTCCGAATATCCGTTTGGATTCGGAAGCGATGGCAGCCACGGTGTCTCCAGAAGTTGCCGTCACCTTGTAGCCCTCGGCAGCCTTGGCAACCGAGTCTCCGTGTGTAAGAAGAGCTTCTTCTTTGGACTCCAGCCCTAGAGGAAGAAAAAACAGTCAACGGTGTTGACACGAGTGGGGATGTGTTCGTTTTACAAGACTGCAGTAAAAAAAAAACAGACCGTGGAGTTCTCCGAAAACGTTGTTGGACATACTCGGTCAATCGGTTTCGCCTCATCTTGATTATACGTCGCTCTCGGCGACACAGACCGCAACAGTGTCAACAACTGGCCGACCCGGTCAACCAAGAGCGATATCCATCGGAATCGAGATAAAGCTTACCCTTGAAGATGGCTGAAGAGTTATCTACGTCGATGGTGAATTGTCCATCTTCACGGTTGTCCTTGCGCGCTATAGATCCACCAAACTCTTTGTTGATGAGCTGCATCCCGTAGCATATTCCCAGAACAGGAACGCCGCATTGGAACACGGCGGGGTCGTAAGAGGGCGCGTCTGGTGCGTACACAGAGCCAGGACCACCGGATATGATGATGCCTATCGATTTCAGAAAGCCCTGAACATTATCATCGCGTGGAAATCAAGTTTGGATGTTATGTGATTGATTCTCCTCGATCTCGGTTTCTATTGTACGAAGTGATCAAACGTACCTTTGTACTTGGCGCTGACAATCTCTTTGGCAGTCGTGCTCAGCGGAATGATGACGGATTCGACGTTAAGTTCTCGAACCCTTCTGTCGATGACCTTCCCGTACTGAGCACCGGCATCCAAGATGCACACGATGTCGTTGTGCAAATTTCCGTTCATGGTGGCAATGTTGCAGTGTCAGCATGAGATAATCACGAGCTAGTTATTGGGCTACTCGCGTCCTCACTGGCAGTGATCCTGGAATGAGCTCCGTGGTGGAGCCTACTCAACTGGCATGCGGCTGCCGGGCGAGGGTGATAATGTGTATAAGAAGACGGCGGCGTTATCTGGAAGATAGTGCTGGTCTATAGATATAAGATTACTAGATTTTGATATGATGAGCAGGACAAGATCGTCATTCGCCAAAGTGTTCTACGATGACCTTTCCGCACTGTTGGACCGTTATTGCGCAGTTGTCCTTAAGTGAAATGTGCGTCCAACAGATTCAGATGTAGTATGTCGAGGTAGAGGATTTCAAAGCATTTATAAATTTCGAGTCGGCATTGACCATCAGAGCTGCAACGGAGTTCCGAGATCGTTTCAGAGCCGCTCCTACTTGGAAACAAGCGGAGATGGAGTGAAATCGTGGATTCCCGAAACCAAGTTATTGTTTCTTCGCTTGGAGATAACTAAGTCATCGCCAGAAACGTTATCATGTCGGAATTGAACTGCAGAACAAGCTTTGACGATTCCAGTCAGGTGGAAATGATTTCCGCTCCGGTTGCATCACCGGCTCCAGACTTCTCTGAATGGAGAACGTGATACTCGACTAGCCTGCAGCAATACTCCGGTTTCCGATTTATTGTTGACATTGTTCTGACAACACCATCCCGCAGTATCTGGATACGCAGCCGATGTTTTCAACGCTGCTCCCTGAATAAAGTATCATTCATGCCATCGGCTAACCGTTGTACACTTTGACGTGCATCCACACGTCATGAACCTGTTAGACGTGACGCAACTGCAACGCCTGTCAATTACGACGGGGATGAAATGAGTTCAAACTCTGTCGCTCACACTCCTTGTCATTTTCCCCATCAAGGTACCTCGCGAGAGCATGAGAAGAAGTGAAAATTTCATACCTCTCGTGAGCCTTTGGTTTATAACGATATTCGTCGAGATGGCTACAGATTGAAAAATAGATATTGTCATCGCATGGTTGACTCACTCGTATGAGATTCTTCGAGCTAGACCCTTCACTGATCTCGGAATCGGCGCGTCTCCGAAACCACTGAAATCCAACCACCGCAGTTTCTCGAGTCAAGTATTTAGCCAGGATTCAGACTTCGGTCTCTCATAGCACATTTGGAAACTTGAGAAATTCCGTGTGAAATTCTCTGTCTGCTGGCATCTGTTTTTCTGCTGAATCTGTCCGAAAGTTCAGCTCGTTCCCCCAACCAGATTGATAATCAAACACACAGACAGTCCCCATTCACGATTTGAAACACAAACTTTGAGAATCATCCCCGTTGGTTGACAATGTCGCCGGAAGACCACATGCGCGTCAACGAACTACAAGCGAAGCCCTTTTCTCTTAGAAGCCGAGGAAAGATAACGGCTAGAAAGCAGACGTCACCCTCGCGACTTTGGGATCCGGTTCCAACTCCAAACACCGTCGGAAGGCTACAGTTCTTCAGCGTGTAATTCCACCATCTTTTGAGAAAACCGCGAATCACATCTCTAGCTCCCATGCCGGTACGGTTTTTAGAAATCATTCGCGGAAAATAGCGAATCCACATTTCCTTGCCTTGCGTGGCGAAATCCTGGCTCGAGTCGGTCGTCATGTGGAAACAGCTGAACTTTAAGCCGACAGAAAGTGTTTCTCGCGCGCTCACTGTTATCTCCACATTTCATGTGGCTCGGGGTAGAGAAACCAACGACAGAACAGACAAGCCTTACCTTCCCCAGAGCGGAGCCGTCGCGAATCGGACGCTCCGACAGAGTAGAGCGCTTTTCCGCGGAAGCGTTCAACCGTCACCCGAACACTTCTCTGCACTCTACCTGGGAGATACTCCACCAGGCCACCAGTATTTCAGAACAACCTCCTCTGCTGCAACATGGCGCTCCCCCGAAACCGGAAATTCGAGGTGCAGCCCGCCAAATCCAAAACACGCTCACAAGCTGAGCTGTGATCTCAGTTTGCCGGCGACAGAAAACAATCGCGATTCTGTGTCGGGAACCATAGATTTTCTTTGGGCAGTACTCCGTTTCAGGTTGGGCAACTCAGTTATATCGGTTCAGGTCTTCGCGTGATTTTCTCAGACGCGCATGGAGGGTGTCTCTGCTTGCCATTGTTCCTCCAATCGGTCACATGGTCGCATGAGGCGCGCCGCTAAATTTCGGAACGCGTTCCCTCCGATGAATATCAACGACACAAACAGGATGCGCGAGTTCTTCTTACGAGACAGGAACTTTTTCTCACGGAAATGATCACTGTGGCACTTCCTGTGCTCGTGAAGCGAGCATTCCCTCCAAACTACCATGTCTCGGATAATAATCGATGGTGCTTCTCTTGATGTCTCGCGGTGAAACACGGGAAACCGGCTAGAGAAATCTCGGTTTTTGTCTAATCGAGGAATGCATCTGAGCTCAAGCGAGCAATCTGAATCATCAGGTTGCGTGGTTCCGATCGAGGATTGGTAGCCCCCGAATTGAGTACTCGATGAGCTTCATAAACGTGCGTGCCTATGAGTTTTGACGTCGGCTCGTTGGTCTAGGGGTATGATTCTCGCTTCGGGTGCGAGAGGTCCCGGGTTCAAATCCCGGACGAGCCCTTTTTGGCGAAATTTTTCTTCTGACACTCATTTCAAAACTTCTGTGAGTCAACTCCAAGCTATCGAATTCAGTGTCGAACTCTTGAGTAAGTTTCCAGGTGAACATCTCGCACTGAACTTCATCGTCAGATACTAGCATTAGGGTCGATCCGCATCTGGAGAGAGGAACATAAATTGTCCAACTGAATGACCTCATTGTCAGTTTGATGTGGTGACGAGATTGGAATCGGTATCTCGCCTGATCATATTGGTGTGCATTCTAGGAGGAGAACAATATAACGAACTCCTCGACATTGGTAATCCGAAATCTTCTGACTTTCGGAGCAATCATCGTTCTTTGTTCCCAAGTGAGATCGGTTCTCTTGAAGTTTTGGCGGGAATCTTCAGGAATTCGATGAACCTGATCATCTACTATGTGGTGGAAGAAAAAACAATTTCAGTTGCAGGCGCGAAAAGTTTGGCCCACACAGGGATCGAACCTATGACCTTCGCGTTATTAGCACGACGCTCTAACCGACTGAGCTAGTGGGCCGATGCGACATCTGGCTGAGCATGTCGTGCTCAACACACTTCTGGACTTGTCTCGAGAAACCACGTGCTGCATCAACCAAGCCTGTGGATTTACAAGCTGCAAGTTCATCCTGCATTGATTCTTCTTCGAAGCGAGAGTTCTTTTGTTCGATTTGGCATGAGGAATCCTCCAAACGAGTTCTAGGCTGATTTTGCCGGAGAGCACCCCCCGCGCGCTGTAGCAGAGTGGCGCAGTGGAAGCGTGCTGGGCCCATAACCCAGAGGTCCGTGGATCGAAACCACGTTCTGCTAACTACGTTTTCGTCTTTTTCCAGCCGATTGATTCTCAAAAAAATTCCATCATTTTCCTTCGATCCGGAGAGATGAGACTTTGAAACCGATTCTCTAGTTACATGGCTTATTGTAATAACAAAGTTATGATACAAACAATATACAAAGGTCGATAATAATCTCTCGTTATAGATGTCATGCGTTTGCGGGAACCTCGTTGAGCTCTTCCGTGGAGTGAGGGCTCGGGTAAACTCGTTCCACATTGAAAGCACGGAGACTCCGCGTCGAGATATGTGTCACATGTAAGCACCGACCTGACAATGCCTGTTGAAAGAATCATCTCTTTCAGTAATGCGAAAGCCCACAGCGGCGCTGTCCAATGGAATATTTGGCGGGCCACATGAGCAAAATTGTGCAGGCCGAGGGGATGACATCTGTGAAACCTCGCCGCAACGTACCTGATAGTGGACCGTTTTCGACTCGCAAAGTCCCCATATGATCTGGAGAGCGTCCACCTGCCGACGGAAAACTCGTACTTCGCCGCTGGTTCATTTGATCCCTGAGTATTGCAAGCAAAGATATTGCATAAGGTTCTGGAATCAGGTCTGGAATTTTAAATTTTAAAAAAGCGATCCGGAGCTTAGCTTGCAAAAGTTACTGGGACTTTTACCACTTGAATTTACGATTCTCCCTGGGTGAAGAAACTTGCTGGCAGAGATGAGTAGCTGCAGAGATGAACGAAGGCTGCATGCGCGCGAATTTCAGGAGAACGCTATGAAAGATCTTGTTGGCAGATATCGTCGATATTTCCGCTCAGAAACTACTCTTCGAACGACGAATGCGATGGCATTGCATCAATTTCATCTGGAATACAGGTGGGAGGTGACCGACTATCGTTGTACAAGTCTGCCGGAAGATATCGATGTTGTGTCCCTAGAATCGGAAATCTTCGAACAGTCTGATTGGCTTCTCAGACAACGCTTGGACATACATATTTTTTCTCTCTGAAGCGATTCAATTCAGTCTCCGTTCAGTCTTATCTGGGTTGATTGAGATGCCCCTCTCGTATCTGAGCTCGTGGAAGCTGTGTCTCCTACAACCGCAATCGTAAAACTTCGAGAGCGGTCCGATTACCCGGCAGGCCGTACGGTCAGACATCCTGTGGGGCAGCTTTAGCCGAATTCCCGTTGTCTACTCATCCAGCACAGCAGTCCATCATGGTTCCTGTGGTGTAGTGGTTATCACATCCGCCTAACACGCGGAAGGTCCCAGGTTCGAGCCCTGGCAGGAACAATAATTTTCGCCGCATTTTAAATATTTTTTTCACTACATGGAGCTGTAAGCTACACACCCAACACATTCCGACACCTGCCCGCCTCCTCATTCTCCACTACTCAAATACAATTGAGAGCAATCCAATACTCGCCACGAGGCCCTTCCCTCTCGCAGTCTCGAGCGGAGAGTCAAAGGAGCCAGAGAAGTTGTCCGTTCGTTTCGATCAAAGACTTTATTTCTGAATGTTACATTTGGAGCATACTAGGAGAGGCTTCAAATCCAGATTTCCTCGAAAATCATTTCCGAAAGTCCAACAACGCGAGACACATAATAACCACTGGGTATTCGAGAGTTTTTTTTCTAATAAACTACCTCGTGATGAATACTTCTTCATTAAAAAAATCCCGTACAGTATTGCCCGGAAGTCTCGGCTCAGTTTCGAGAGAGCATCTTCACCCATTACGGGCTTTTTTGGCGTTGCGGCCTTAAACTCACCTGTACGCCGATGCTCCAAAATGACATTCTCCGAACCCATGATTCTCAATTTGCTTGGTCTGCGACTCTGAGGTTTTCCACTCTTGAACATTAACGGCTGTATCTCAGCCGGAAAGGAACGCCTGCACTGTCGGAAAATGCAACTTGTGTCCTCGTGTCGTCATGACGTTTGGTTTGTCAGAGAGAATCGTGGAGTTGCGGCCGACAGCGTTCTGGTCTTCTTCAGCCTTCTTTTAGAAGACGGGGTCAGGTCACGACAGGACGCAGCTCTAGACGGGTTCCGAATCATGCACTTTCGAACATCGGGGCGGAACTTCGCATCGAATTCGGAAGGACGGGCGAAAATATTGTGCAGAGCAATGGGTATCTCCTTGGACTGACGAAAACTATATGCGTCGGCCGGGAATCGAACCCGGGCCACCCGCGTGGCAGGCGAGTATTCTACCACTGAACCACCGACGCTTGACTTCGAGGTGGGGTAGTTCGTAATGCCATGATGATTCGTTGAATTTTTCGTGCGAGTGCAAAAACACCCTGAGTGACATGTCTGTCTTTCGTGAGCATCGCCCTCGACGCGCATCCGCTGAAATGGAATTCGCGAACAGGACGCTTTACTCCATCAAGGAACCCCCAACGCTCAGCCTGTCTGTCAGCCGTGATCGTATAGTGGTTAGTACCTTGCGTTGTGGCCGCAATAACCCAGGTTCGAATCCTGGTCACGGCAGACTTTTTGGTGCGTGAGATGTGAAGAGTGCCAGACCTTGAGGGAGTTGGCATTGTAGACTGCGAGTTGGCCTCGGTGTTCCTGACTGAGCTCCTCGAGTGAATGCGTGACATCAGCCTCCGAGAGTTTCCCGTCTTTTCAGAACTTCCAGCGCTTGACCATCGCTCATCGTCTCAATATGGGTGAGACGGATTCAGTTTCTTCTTCAAATATTTACGGAATGCCGAAGGACAATCAGCTGTGGCTTCACCGTGGGAAAAGGTCGTCTGTTCTTTCCTCTGAACTCATGGGCGAAAGAACATGCCACAAGCCGGGAACAGGATTGTTCAAATGGGAATTCAATCTTGTTGTAACAATGGCTCGTTGAGAATACTGAGAAAACAAGGTCTGCCGCATCAGAAAAAGCTCTCGAACCTCTCACACGCGACTCTGACAAACGAAATCATGCTGCTGCACTTTATTCTTTGAATGGTACGCGGTGAGAACTGATTTCTTCCGGAAGATTCGAATTTCCTCAACCCGAGAGAGACGGTTTGTAATTTCTGGTAAAATAGCCTTCACAACAAGCTTTCAGACAAAAAGAAGGCTCCGGCGAGATTCGAACTCACGATCTCCTGTTTACTAGACAGGCGCTTTAACCAACTAAGCCACGGCGCCTCGATTATGCCGCGAAAATGTTTTGACATTAAACAGAAGAACACCGAGGAAGGGCCTGCCGGAATAAGTGCCCCACCCGGAAAACTTTTTTCTTTAGTGGGGCAGATGCCTCTGTTATCCCGGCAGGCCCTTTGAGGACAAACGAAGACATGGCAGAATGGAAGGAGTAAGGAGGAAAAGTCGGAAAGTTCGCGAGTTTCTCTTCCCCCTCGGCTCAATACATCGCTCAGCTGGTCCGTTCTTCATGAGGGCGCTGGAGAGCGCGTGCTGTATCATATAGCCTGTGTGCCCGTCTCTTACAATTGTGAGACATTGTAAGTCGAGTTTCCATGACTCATACAGAGCATTCATTCCATCACGAAATATGATTTCGATCCTATCCTTCACTCAAATCGAACAGCATTTCGATCGGTACGTTGATTACATCGGCCAATCGATGTTTATAATACTTATTTCACGCGAGTAAGGAGGCAACTATAGGTATTCCTCAGCATTGCTAGCTTCTAGAATGCTCGCCTTACACCTGACAGCCGTGGCCTCCGTGGCGCAATCGGCTAGCGCGTTCGGCTGTTAACCGAAAGGTTGGTGGTTCGAATCCACCCGGGGGCGATCTTTTTTCCCCGTCCTTCCACACTCGGCTGCTGAGAAGCTACATTTTGAAACGCGAAAAAGAGCAGACAACATCGAGCATTCTGAATGACTCATACGAGCAAACCACCAGAAGAACTGTTTAAACTTCGTCGAGTGGTTCGACGTTCTTCTGTGACGACGCTTCTCACGATTTGAGATGCGCACGCGCAACTGCTCGCGGAGTTACCATAGAAATGACTCGACTCCAGGAGCAGCATTGAACACGATGGGGGTATAGCTCAGTGGTAGAGCATTCGACTGCAGATCGAGAGGTCCCCGGTTCAAACCCGGGTGCCCCCTCTCCTCCTTTTGCAGTTTTAGCGGAACCCTTCCAAGTTTCAAGTTTACCAACCTAAATGCTTCTGCAAGAGGGGCCAAACTCACTCAGCCTAAATTTTGGATTTCAGACCCGCAACGTCGCATCGTTGTCTCCTAGCTCGCATGGCTTCTCGTGGAGAATGCGATCGAAGAACTTTGTCCCTTTTTCCTCGCCTCGATCAAACTTTACGCCTGCGATCGAATCGAAGTGGTATTCTCAGCGCAGGGGAGGCCTTAACGCATACAATTCGCAAGCCGAAAAGAGAATTCTCGAAACCCTCGAGCAGGGATGGAGACAAGATATGCTCTTCAAGCCCAGTTTGGAACTATACCGGAAAGGGAAACTATCCCTCGGTGAACGGACACACCTCTACGAGAATCGGCGAGGTGACGCTCTTCTAGCTCTGGCTAGAGCAGGTACATTGCCAACCAGAGCTAACTCAATGTATTCCAATAAACAGGGAAGCAGATGATCTTCTCGAAAGACTTGGACTCCTGGAGGGGATACAGAATCCATCTCTCGTGAACACTTCATCAAGAATCCTAGAAAGCTGGGAGAAAGGAGTCCGCCTGATCTGCGAAAGCGCCTGACTTTCATGTCAGCTTCTAGGGCTGAGAAGAGCTCAATGTATATTTACAATAACTCTGATCAAGATCGATAAATACCAATACCCAAATGATCCACGATCTCATTGGGTCTCCCTGAGCAAAGCATCAGCATCAGATTCAAGCATCAGTCAGCTAGCAGACATCGTTCTCCATGAACGCGTGCCTGAGTTGGTATCGATTACCTGCAGCCGCTGTCAAATTTTCACACGGCAGATTCAATTAAGGAATTCTTCATACTCGAGCTCAGATCCAATCGCAATCAGGCCCGGAAAACGAACAGTGCAAGTGAAAAATCGCAAACGGTCTCTAGAATTGATGACAAGTCTTTTTATTGGCATCAGCGCGTTGGCCAGATAGAGGGGAACGCTCGAATCGAACATGTCTCATACTGAAGGCTGTGCGATGAATCCTGGTCATAGAACCATGAAGTACATATGCCCTCAAATCTTACAAAAGTACAAATCGTCTGTCATCTTTTAATCGACTTATTATCCAACATATTCAGCTTAGTTATCCCATTTCGGGAATCACTGAGGTTTTCGTCAGCTGCTCCACTCAGATACTGACCGAGAAATTCACTCTATAAGAATTCTCCCAATTTTCCCGAAGCGACCGCTCGTAACAAGAATAGGTCGCTCCGACTATAACCGGACCGCCCACGAGAACGAGAGCAGACCAATCCGGAATCGTGCCTGCGAGCATTTCCTATGAATCGGCTCCAATAATCACGAATTCCGGATTTACCCCGCTTGGAAGTCAATCTCGACTAGCATCGGACATAATGCCGGAGTCTGTGTCGAGAAGGAGAATATATCGACCTTTGATTCTGTCGTAGTTCTCAGCTCTCAGAATTACTCTTTCTTTCATCCGCAGTTTGTTAGCCAAGTGTATCCTTTCCTGGTAAGGAGGACTGTCCCGAACTTCACCAGCGAGATAGAACGTCGGTACATTGTGGAACTTTGAGTGTAATTTACGAATGCAGCCCACTGCAACCTCTCTTTTGATCCCCAAATCAGCATAAAATACCACAGGTAGCGACGGGTCCGTAATATCTTTAACAATGCCTCGATGGTAGTCTTTCGTACCATCCAAGGGTACAGCGCAATCCATGCCCACTTTGACATCATTGACCCTCTGCTGGTTGTTCTGGTAGTCCGCACGGAGTTGTTCGTGCAGTTCTTCGAACTGTTGGCTTTTCCAGACAAACCGCAGACAAAGTTTTCGGGGGACGCTGTCAACGTCGGCCACATGAACTTCCAACCAATCTTCCAACGGGAGTTGGACCTGCTTGAATCGTCCCATGGCGGAAGAGAACGCAGCATCGTCATCTGTCTCCGATGGCATGCCATTAACAACAGATGACTGCGGGAAACTTCTGCAACAGGAGCAGTCAGAAATTGACAGAGTCGTCGACGCTCTTGATAATTCGACACGGATCTTGTTTTTGATGCCAGAGACGTCGCTTTCCAAAAACTCGCGTGCATTGGTCGGCCTCAACACGAAGAACCGCGAGAAAGCCGCTGGGTTGTACGCTTTCAGCTTATCGCAGAATTCTTGCCACGAAAGCGTCTCCCCCGACAGACCGTGGGTGAAATCAACCAAGATCTTCTGCACTTCCGCAATAGTGAAGTCCCTTCGGACCTCCTCCGGCGACGTTCTCTGGCTCCGTTGTGCCGCCTCGGAGGTAGGCGATAAGGATAGAGAACGTCCGCGATGCATCATGGGGGGTGGCTCGCTCACGTGTTCTCTCTGTGATGAGGGCTTCGACGGGGGAGGTTGCGATTTAGAAGATTTCCGTTCGCGAATTCGATTGTTCACAGGACCGTCCTCAGACATCCTCGACGGCGGATATAGATCAGCATAAAGTGCGTCGACTGCGCAGACATCGTGGAGCGCTCCGAAATAGGCGGCATATTTCACGTTGCGCGTGTCGAGGGGCTTACATCCCCTTCCTACGTTCACGGAGTTGAAATAATCCACGAATTCTTCAATGCTCACGCACTCTCTGCCGGCCAAGCAACGACTCAAGTCTCTTCGTAATACATCCCTGAAATTCTGCAGGGTGTAACAAGCGCGTTTGTGAGCCTCTTGTCTGTCACGCTCGGTGATCCTTCGATCAAACAGATCTGAAATCGAGGCGGCGTTATACGGTTAGAAAACGAATTATTGTCTCGATATTTGCTTCGGCGTTTTGGTGTATGATTGCTTTCAGTCGCTATGCAGATACGAAAACGTTTACTCACTGTGCATTGTTTTTTTTTGTTCACGAATGTAGAAAACCGGAAGTGCTATTTGGAGATGCCGAATTGCAGATGAGTTGAGAAATCAGTAGTATCTTCTAGTCCTGGAATGGAATCAGATTGTCAGCGATGCCTTCGTTATCCACAAGTCATGAAGACCTACGGTATAGTTCTTGAGGTTTCAAGTCTTAAATTTGAGGCAGCATTGTCGGAAATGACTGTAACTAATTCTCACTGGGTTGTGGTGCATGTGTTTCTCTTCAGGATCAATGGGAAACGCAAATGCATGCACGCACATATTAATGGCACCACTCTACACTCGCTACGAAAGTGCACGCACTCGGCAAACACATTTCTAAACAGCGATGAGGCAAAAGTTCACAGGTGGTCAATTGGAACAGGGGACGTCCGTTGTACGACGTGTGATTCTAATGAAAGTGATCGAAATTGAAAGCGAGTTCAAGCAGTGTCTCTCTCGAGATCGAAAGGAGGACGCGGAGTTCTAAAACACGAGAACGAAATCCACTGCAATAGGGTCTCCCCAAGTGATCAAACAGCTTCTTCGACGCCAAGCTCATCCTAGCCGAAGACGACAAAAATGCTCATCAATAATCGCCATTCTCTTGAGCACGACAAGAATGAAAGGCTTATCAACGTACTCAAGGCCCCGGCTGTACATGAACACACTGAGACCGATTTGCACAGACGCCGCGGCGGCGCTAGAATCAGCTGATTGTCGACACTGCGTAACATAGGACCAGACAAGAGGCGAAGGATGTCGCCAAACTCCGGAAAGTTGGTGCCTATAGAGAATACTGAAAGGCTTCTCACATATGGCTTGAAAACTTCGGCATTCGTGCCCCACGGAAAGCAGGATACTAGTTGTAAACAAGATTTCAAAACAGTTATGACCTCACATGTTTTCGATGATGAACTGAATTGCGATGATGTGATTTTCCTGACAGAGACCACGGTATCATCTTCGTATTAGGGCCCCACAAATCGCCCTCTTCCACAAGATATTCACTCGACTGGCCTGTTGGGCAAATCTTATTACTCTGATGAGCAACGTGTCCGTCTCATGTGAGCCGCTGGCTATGCGAGCAGCCGCCTCTTCCCTCTCCCGTTCGCGAGCCTTCTAGAACAATCTAGTGCTGTGATACGCAACAGTGAAGCGCAGAAAACTTGGAACAAGCCTAAACTTGCCTCGAATTCTGACCCGAAAAAAATAATCTTTGATCGCGGTCGTTCCAGCATGGAGCCCTTGAGATCGTTGAAGGGATTTCGCAAGTATTTCTGCCACAGAAACAACGATGCTGGCTTCTCCGAGTGGCCACCGAAATCGTGTATCAAAATAGGAAAGGATCCCTTCTGAAATTCGAGTCCGTCGAAGTCGACGAGTTGAGTTTTTCGAATGTCTCACGAACCGCTCGCTCGGGTAGCCCACTTGTTGTGATACGATCGAATATCGGTGACTGTATAGAGATGAGTTGATAGACTAAGTATGACAAAAGACACTATCAGCTGCTTGGCTCCATTTTGAATCTCGCAAACAACGCCGCTCGCGAGTTCTTGTGCTAACAAGAAAATATATCGATATGAAAACTATTGTAGTTAGGTCGGAATCACTGTAGAATTCTATTTCTGAATTGAAAAAGGACAATCAACATCCCGGCCTCCCTCAACTGTCAAGTGGAGAAGCAGGGGTCCCCGAGTTGGTAGCTGTGAGGCATATTCGCAGATGGATGTTTCTTCAGTGAATCAAGCTAAGTTCAAAGCCTATTCGGACTCCCTGTGATCATATCGGAGCATTTTGAAGCAAAGCAGCCCCGTCGTAGGCAAGAGCGAGAATCGGATTCCGTTAGCAAATTGAGACTAGCGTCGATTTCGTTTTTGTTCAGCCGATCGATGGTGTGCTTCGCGCTTGAAATCTATAGCGGATGAGGAAGTACTCCATCGCGAGCTGTTGAAGAGTTTGTTCTGAATCCAAACCCTGGACACGAATCCTAAGAAGCGGATGAGAAAAGCCATTCGAGATGTCTTATAAGTAGGGCCCGAAACTTTATGCACGGAGATATGCAAGCGATATGCACGGAAATATGCACTCCATATGCACGTAATATGCGCGCGATATGCACGGAAATATGTACGCGATATGCACATAATATGAGCGCGATATGCAGAATATGCAGAGCATATGCAGAATATGCAGAGTATATGCACAATATGCAGAGTATATGCACAATATGAGTACAAAAACTGCATTTTGCCTCAAAAATATGCACCTGCATATCGCGCATGCGACTGCATATTACGTATGCAACTGCATGCTTTGCATATGCAATATGCATTTGCATAAAGTTTCGGGCCCTACTTATAAGAGTCACCTAGTAACGAACATCAACTTCCCGACATCCCGACGAAGCTGCGCGATACAGAATGACTCTCCGTTCGCAAATCCGGGGGTTTCATTGCGCTGAATGCTTTCGTCCTTCTTTTCAACTTCGCAAGCGCTTACAGGAATGTGAACGAACGGAAAGATCCGTGTTTTTCAGCTTAGGGGTGGGGAATAACGACTAGTTAAGCATGTAGAGCTTTCGAAATTAGAGAGAAGAAACTCTCAGTTATCGACTAGTGTGATTGTTGAACGGAAGGCCTCATGATGGCGTAATCCATGCCAGATTTGATTTCTCCCACTGAATATTGGTGATAAATGCCCACTAAACTTTCCTTACCTTTTTTTACCAGTTGGGATAGCTAGTTTGTCGGGCAAGGCTCAAGCCGTCATCCAGACAAGTCCACAAAGCGGCTTCACACAATCCCGATCACTGCAACACAGTGATCCGGCGGTCACTTCGTCTGGCAGAGTCTGTTGCTATAAGTCTGGGTGCTGTCCTCAAATCTCGTTGCGCCTGTGGCGGTTCTGGATGAATTTTCAACATGGGACACGGCTTGTTCGGAAGCACTGTGATGGGTACTCCACACTTTCTAACGGCAAGAATACTGAATGAGAGGGTGCTGCAGGTTCGCGTATTGCTTTACTAGCGAGTTCGGTTTGCATCTCTTTCTCTTTTTCTTTTTGCGAGGGGACTGCTTCTAATTATCAGTGAGGGAGTTGAGCCATATTCCAGTTCACTAGCGAGGAACTTCTGTAGAATCAACGCCGTCTTTTTGAAACATTCATTGAACCCATGTTCCAATGCTGCGAAACCGAGACCGCGTGTGTGAGAGTGTGATGCGGAGAACACTTCTCGTTTTACAAACTAGCTTCTGCAAAACGATATCTGTGCGGCCGAGGGATCGTATCTTAGATCTTAGGGTTCATCCCGTTGAGGGAACACGTCGTGACTGTGACAGCGGGTAGGCCGTCGGATGGTTTTCGCAGCAGGCTCGCATGATGATGGTTCTCGCGGCAAATTAACGTCTACAACTTTACAGAATAGTCAGGTCATTGCTCAAGTTTCTCCGACCTTTGAACCGATTCTATACGCATGATTCCATTGGTGACTCAATTCTGCAGAGCTTCTCTAGAAGTTTCGTTCCGTGGTCCGCGGTGACTCGTCGGTAGTCAAGGATAACGCTCGCAACGCAACTTGATCTAGTGAAAGCTCGTCGACTCCCGTCCGTTCATTGTTGTCGGCGGCATGAACGAGAAGCGAATGGATGATTCTAGAGATGAAAGATTCAGCGTCACATGTTTACAAGGTTGAAAATTCTCCTGAATTTCAAATCAAATTGAGAAAGTAACGTCATCTTTTCTCATTTGATAAGCGGTTAGACATGTCTATGTCTCAACTTTTGACTAACAAACCTTATTAGGTTCATCTTGAGGACCACAAATCACGACTGAGAATCAATTAACAAAATAGAAGATCTGCCCCTCATGAGCCTTCTTCCTAGAGGCATCCCACCTTGACTCTTCGCCCAACAGAACCTCTTGATTTTCGTTGATACAGACCACAGTAGCAGAGCTCAATACCAGAACATTTCGAATCTTGTCTCACAATCCCATGCGGAAGCAAAAATCATGATCTAGTAGCCGGTCGTGTGTAGGAGCGCGACTAGTATTCATCGACTGACTTCCCGAAATCTGGCATGAGCGATCGATTGCTTCCATCTCAGGTTTAACATTCCCAGAATTCAGGCAAGGCGGCATCCGATGCATCAAAAGTTATTAGACAACAATGCCCCCCGAGCCTTCTCATGGGTTCTGCGGCCAAGACAGTGTTTAATTGAAGTTTAGCAAGCTTGTGCGCTTGTCGAAATGGAAACTTCCGTGGCTCTGTTTTCAGAACGAGAGTCGGTTTCGGATGGAGATCAGATCCATGCTGAGATTCCAGATTCATGACCAGGGCTGGAAAAACTTTTCCGGAATCTCAAACACCCATTCAAAGAAATGCTGCATAGTAACTGTTTGTTTCAACGCGCCCCGCGGGATCGGTGGAATCTGTTCGTTGGAACGAGAGTCTCCTAATATTGTACCACATGACAGGCCGACTGAACAAAAATTTCATTTTCAGCTTGTTTCGTTTCAACGAGCTTCTACTGTATCTTGATTCTTAATCGGAGCCTCTTGAGAAATTTTTGAGAAATTCTCAGATGATTTCTAGCAATGATTTCCGAATGTTTGACGGCCAGACCCAAGACCGCGGTCGAATGCCGCTGCTACCTCGTATGACTTCACACAGATTCTTCCGCCTGTAACCATTAGTAAACTGTAGAAACTGTGATCCACGCCTCTTATATTCTACTTCATTTTCATAGCACTTGCTAGTGGATCGAATCATATACATCAGATACTTGGTGAATCTCAAACTAATAAGAATATCCAACGGTTATGGTTATTATGGTTACGGTACTCATCTGTCCACAGCTATCAAATCCACCTTTCTGTAGCTTATAATTTGGAAAAATCACTTGATGCGAATTTTAAAAATTATGACTTTGCCGGACGTGATTAACCCTGGCAAGCAGTTTATAAAGAATGAAGCGGTACACAAGTTTCTAGTGTATATTCAACTCAAGCATCAAAAATATTGGCAGACTCATGGAAATCGAACCCATGGGATTCCAATCGGAATCGCTGACCAGCCAGTTCAGACCGAGAGAGTTATTCGACTTCAATTACACATTATTCATGAATCATGACACTTCCGTCTCTCTCGGGTTCTGCTGACGTGGGTCCTGGAGTCAGAAGTCTCCAGAGGCATACTTTAGAAATTTGGAGAGCTTCACGCAGCCTCATCTCCGTGATGATTTCTCCGATTTGAATTAAGACGATGTTTCCGACCAGAACGTCCGTCTGAACGAGGATCAAGAGAGAATCGACGACAAATGCACATGAACATCATGCCGCTGGTGGTGTCAGTGGTTCAGCTGGTTCTTCATTGTCGCTGAAGTCCTCTGTATCCGATATGTATCCGCTCTCGTCATCTGATCGAGCCATTTTGTCGATAATTGAGTCACGTACGGACAAGGATCTTAAGATGAGGATGAAATGCACTAATATAGTGTGGACGGGATGGGAAGTCGGATGATTCGTCAAGCCTCTATCCTCTATCGAGATGAGAATGATGGCAGAGAGAGCCCACGAGACTCCAAAGACACTGGGGTGCAAGAGAAAGCTACGATCTGCTTCATGAATCAGCCCTCCGAGAGTGAATCTCGGGTAGAGAACTTCCGTTCAACACAGAAATCGGGTGGGATCCCCTGAAAAGCCCATCTCGAACATGGTCACGCGTACTCGATCGACTCCGAACGAATATTAGACTCAGTTTCTTGATTGGACGCCGTCCAATCTTATAAGGGAAGTGGTTCCGCGGTTTACAATGAAGTTCGCGTCCGGTGTTGTACGACGGAAACTCGCTTCTGTAGAGAAGAATTATTGTAGAAAGGCCGGTCCAGAATTATGCTCTCCAGATTGAATCATCTTCTAGCCCAGTGTTTCCCCGCGACTTCCCGCCATCCCCCACTTTTGCGCTGGAACATTCCGTGAACCCCAAATAAGACTGCTATGTCAGAATCCCGAATTTCAGTCGGTGAAAGTGAGATACAAACTCTATGGAGAGGCATCCGCGGAAAGCTCCAAAGAGCGGACCCTCACATTTCCGCTTGAGTGATATGGAGGGGACGGTTTACCTATTTCGGAAAGCTCATAAATTCGTGAAAAATTCACGATATAACTGATGATATTCCTGGAAATTTGAAGGCTAGAACCATGGCCAGTGATGATTGATGATTGAACCATGGCCACCATGGCCTCCGTGATGGCTCGCCCAATCAATCACGACAGGGACGAAGATTTGCCTATTCGGAGAGAGACGTGAAGACGTGGACACATTTAACCCGCGGTGGACTCCGTCTTCTCTGGAAGATTTTCTCGAACCACTGCACGACAGCATCGGATTCTGTTTTCGGAGACGACTGCGGAGCGACAGAAGCTCAGAAATAGCTTGCTGAGAATCTTAGAATAAGATTCGAAAACCGGCTTCGGGATTTTCGAAAGCGGTTCTGGAATTTCTAAAACTCGTTTCGGAAAGTCGGTCTTAATAGTCAATCGTGCGTTTCCCTAGTTGTGAAACTCATGGCAAAACTGATCTGGAGAATTCCTCGCGTTCCTTATGTTCTGATCACGAATCCATGCGAGACTTATGATATGCGAACGGCGATCGTAGGTCGGGAATTTTCGAGACCGATTTTGTTCTGGCCCTAACTTCGTTATTTCTGAACCGATTTAGTTTAAATTCAAAAACCGATCTATAGCTGACATCGGGACGGTCATTTTGGTTTTTAATCGGAGTTGATTGAATGGAATTTGCGTTCAGGAGAGCTCGCCGGGGTCGGAATTGACGCGCAAAAGGATTCCGGTCATGCGCCAGAAAACCGATCGAAGTTATCTTTCCACCTCGAAAAATGGCGAGCCTTTTTTCAGGACCTTGTCCTGACAAATCTCATTTTCTTCGCATTTCTGTTCGGAACTCCTCAACGAGGCCGAAATCGAAAAATTTTCGGGCCCTGAAGGCCCCGAAAAGAGGCTGGATTCGATGGCTCGCCATTTTTCGAGATGAGAAGACAACTTCGACCGGTTTTCTGGCGAATGACCGGGATCCTTTTGCGCGTCGAATCCGACCCCGGCGAGTTGAAGTTTTCCGAGACTATATCAGGAAAACCTCGGAATCAAAAAATTGGTCAACCTTGCATCGCTCTCCTGAACGCAAACTCTACCCAATTGACTCCAATTAAAAACCAAAATGACGGTTTCTACTTTTTCCAAATCGGTCCACAAACAACGAAGTTATGGCCAAAACGAAATCGATCTCGAAAATTCCCGACTTAGGATCGCCACCCTATATAACTGTAACTAGGCCACGACGTGATTTTTTGAGATCTGAAATTCGCAATTTGGAAAATTAGGAAGCTATAGCAATTATAGCTGCCCTTTGGCGACGCGTCGCAACCGGTCTCTCGAGCTTGAAAATAATTCCGACGAATCGAATCAGTTAAGAGCATAATCTTTTAGAATTATTGGTCAAGCTCTATAAGTTCTGATTTCATGAGTCAAATGACGATCGATAGTGATATTCTCGCCGGAGCAGTTGCGTATTCATAGAACATTCTAAACCTGGTTTAGTCTTATGTTGAGGTCCCACCGCGCGCCGCGGCGCGCCGCGGAAGTTTTGGCCTTCTTGGGAGTAGAGGTCGCAAATAATCGGTTCCGAGGGACCGGTTCCTAAAATTAGGAACCGTTTCCTGAGATTTCTATAGGCCGTTTCTGACCTCTGAAACTCATAATAATAAGAACACTTTATTTGCATAAAGGATGGGTGTATACGGGTGTACATAACGGTATGGTTGCAAGAACGACATCACCCGAAGTCCGACTTCGTTACCCGCCAGGCAAATAATTCATTGACAACGTCCTTTCGTGCAATGAATTTCGCTCTATATACAGAACTTGATCGGGTTCGGGTTTCAATTTCATCGAACAGAGTCTCCCGGAGAGCCGGGTTTCTCGTGACCATAGCAAACGTTTTTTTGTCTATGGACGCCAAGAGCTCGCTTACGTCAATTCTTTCTAACGCTTGTCTATCTGTACAGCATCTATAGGCTGCGCGCCTTCTGAACTTATCCACAACTGACTGTAACAATTTCAAGTCTTTCTTGAATCTAGGATGCCAGACTGGCGATGAGTAGGACAGAATTGGAAGAACATAGGTACTGAAAAGTTTCATCATAGATTCCGAGGCCGATCACATTATACTCTAGGACAGTGGTTCTCAAACTATGGGGCCAGGCCCCACCAGTGGGGTCTAGAGACTTCTTTTGTGGGGCCTGGGACTGATTTTGTAGAATATCTCCGCGGAAACTTCCCTGATTTGATAGATAGAGGTTTTCCGCTCGTCTACGCAGTTCCTAGTCCCGCAAAGATCAAATCTCACAATCCTGAGTTCCTTGAATCGTAGGTTCCATACCATTCAATGAGCCTTTCCCGAATATCGGTCAAGCACAGTGTGATTCGTGAAATATTCTGTGAGTGCTCTGATTTTTCTCGGAGGACCTGTAGGACTTCCACCTTGGTAGCAGTTTGCGACCCGATTCCTGCAAACTTTCTGGCGAAAACTCTGGGCTTTCTGCTCCGGGTGAGCTCATGCTGACTGATCAATCAGCAGATAAGGCTGACTCCTATTTTCTCTCGTTCGCATTTTATTCCAACTCTATAAATCAGCTGGCGCTCACGTTCATCCGACATACCGTTCCCGAAAGTTTCGTCGTTGGACGTATCGGGTCACCAAACGGCATCCAGATGGAGATCCCAAGACCAGACAGAACTGAGACAGAACTGAGAGAACTTGCAATCAAGCCTTCTGAGCGACATTCTCAATTGACGCCTGGTGGGGCCCGGGTGTTTGAATTAATTCCAAGTGGGGCCCGAGTCAATAAAGTTTGAGAAACACTGCTCTAGGAAATCTGAGGGCTGCTTTTGTGGTCGCTCGACGTATACTTTTGAGAAAAAAAGATGTGGTCCCGGGACCGATCAGACCTTACTTATGGGGAAAAGTTGATCTTGTCTCCATGCTGATCCTGCACCAGCAAAATCTCACCGATTGTTCCGAAGGTTGTTTCACGTGCAGTCGTCGCGTCAGCTTCGGAAACCTCGTCGATTCTGCGCAATAGCGCGCTGCCACTTGTAGCTTTCGAAGGCAACTACGAGCGGGTTCCGCGTTCGAGGGAAAGGAGTACAGCGGGAGTTCTATGGCTGTTTTTTGAGATATATTATGAGCGTTCACATCCGATACAATGTTTCTTCATTTTATGACCATTCTTACTTTGATTGTCGTGCGGAAAATGTTTACCCGTTCGCTCTTTGAAGTCGGTTTCATGATCTCATGACTTAGACTGAAACGCCCAGTAGGCGCAGTTTTATTGGGCTCGAAACGGTTGAAAGGGAGGAGAACATCGAGTTCATCTGTGTTTCGACATCCCCAGTGTTCGCTTCTCAGTGTAACGTTCCCAACGTCGCCCAGATTTTTCAACATGCATAGGCGAAACAGAATGGAAGCCCAGCGCATCGCGCGGTCGTGTGTCGATGCAGCTGACATTTTCCTCGCGTCAATTCCACCGGGACGGCACCGGGGAACGCCTCTCGTGTACCCAGGACAGTTCGACGAGTTCAGAGGGCGGATCACGGTCATGCGAGAGACGCCCATGCTGCCATGGTGCGGCAACGACGACCCACGGATGCACAGGGTCGTGGGCAGCAACGGATGGCGCGTCCGTCATGAAAAGTGCAGCTGTAAAGCTCGATCTCCATTCGCAGCTTTGTTCCTAAAATGAGGAACCGGTTCTGCGACCTCTACTTGGGAGTGAGCCATCGATAAACGAGGCTTATCGGAACGAGGCTCTGGCTCCTCGTGGTTCATAGGTAGCATCAACGATCAATTCTTCCTGAATGCCAGCCTGGCGTCATGAGGTAGCGAACTTGGTCGATAATGACCTTTTTGCATGAAGAATCCCACATCGAGGAAATTCTTCATCTCATTCAGATGAATTCAATCCCGAAAATCAATGCCATATCAGCCTCCAACGATGAAATGTCTATCTGTCTGACCTCTTCTCGACTTCCAAAAGAAGCGAGCGGAGAAGTTCAAGAAAAAAGTATGGCGGGGCCAAGAAGAACTGCTCTGGAAGCTCACCTGAGTCAGTTCTGCGAGAACCGCACCCATTGCACACAATCGTTCACTCACACGGAAATCGTCCCCGATTTCTTACGTGCTTCGTGCTTTTAAACTCTGAAAACTTCCTTCAGATCAGCGGTTTGTGAAGTTGGACGTCGCGTTAAAACCAAGATCGTCAAGCTTCGGCCCGTTCTTCAGGAGCCGAAAAGCAATGAGTCAACGGAACGAGAGGTTCGAATTCTATCGAAAATGTTGAGGTTTTCTAGACTCTGAGGACTCTTGATTAATATCCGTCAGCTGTTCTTCCCAGGATGACGAAGGAATCGGTTGAGTGGTATCATTAGCCGGCGAACGTCAACAGCCCACAAACGTTCCAATCAGAGTTCAAATGTTCACTAGACTTGAGATACGCTTTGCGAAAGTTATTCTGGAAGAATTGAGGGCGAACTCATTACGCGCTGCGCAACTACCTAGGAAATTAACAGCGATTCTTCAGCCCTAGTTTCAGCGTAAGCAGCCGGCAGATCCCTCTGCTGCCGCCGATTCATATTCCTCGGAGAATTCACTCGGAAGCTTCACCAGGAATATGGGGTCTATGTGAGAGGAGCTTGTCGCAAGAGCATCTCCCTTTGTCAAAAAAAAACCCGAGAAGGGTGTTTGGAGGGAAGATTCTCCGTCACGATTGTTAGTTTCGAATCCAATCCTAATTCGAGGCTCTCTTTTTTCAACTCTTCGCGCAACGGTCAAAAATCACGTAAGTTTTCATGTTCACGTCTACGAGTACGATCGGACCGTGTCCCACAACTGAATCACTCGCTTGAGGTTGTTGAGAATCTCATCGAAGCTAAACACAGAAACCTACTTAACCACAGCCCAACTGTGGCGGGAGTCTTTTTGTGCCAACTGTAGCAACGAGAACGATTGAGTCATTATCAGCGATTGCAGATTGTTCCAGATTTCAAGGAAAGAGGTTTTTCGATGTTAAAGTAAGAGAAGGGGTCATCGAGTAGCAGCTACGTAGAGAAAGGGTGATGGAACACTGGTTTTAGTCACTCAGATTGTGAGCTTGTGAATATTATTTTCTCAGGTCAACTGACCCTCACCAGGCATTTTCGTCTTTCTGATAACTACGTCCAAAAAGAAAAGTGAAGTGATTGAATTTTCTTCAGTCATGACCTTGAGCCAACATTCACCAGAAGATCCTTCTGAAGCCTTGTTGCTGGAAAGGGGATTCAAATTCTCCCCGGCCCTAGCCGACTCCAACCGATTCTTAAGATTCGTGTGCTTCGTTTGTGAAATATGACCACCGAGATGCGGGAGATTTCATTGCAGTTGTTCGACCGCACTCCGCGAGAGCTCACACTCGCTACGGGAAGAAGGCTGACTGCTCGCAGAGTCGCAAACCATCGGTGAGCAGGTGACTTCCGGGTCCTGTGGTCGTTCAAACCCGGACTTCAACTGCTTCAAGACGTATCCGGAAGAATCAAACGCCAGTGGTCGCGTTCGCCAACACCATCGAGATGCTGCTCCACCAGAAATCTGTGCCCGCGAATCATTTACTTCCCTTTGACCAGCGTTGATTTCTAACATCTCTTCTATTGAATGGTGCGGCTCCTGACCTTTGGGCATTCCTCGAGAAGATGGTTTCGCGAATGGTGTCGATATCCTCCTCTGCAGAATATCGATATCCGCCGACGGCGATCTGGAGGCCGGAATCTCTGCAGGCATGAGAATCTGTCGAGGTCCACGACGCACAGCTCCTCTTGGTGTCTGATCTGAACGTGCCGGCTTGTTCCTCTGCGACGCTGGGTCTCTGATTTGATCTTTCGGATCAAGTCGAGGAGGTTTTGCCGCGAGGACTTTTTTTGGAACAAGAATTCTCAGCTCACATTTTGGTTGATTTTTGGTTGCCTCGCGGTACGCGCTTGGATCCGATGAGAGAGGTTTCGCGGCGAGGATATCTGATGGAACGAGAATCTTCAGCTGACCCGGAGGCCCTCCGGGTACAGTCATATGCGGCACACGTGTTCTCTCGGCCTCAGAACCCCCGAACACGTCCTCCGTTTCTGTCACAGATTCTAATGATTGAGCTTGCAACATTGCCGTAGGTTTTGCTCCGAACGGTAACGAAATGTTTCTGACTTGTAAGTTCGCATCTTCTGGAGACGCAGTCGGAATCCCAGGTGGCATGAGAATCTTTCGCGGTCCTAATCCACCGGAGCTCACCTTGGGCGGCCCCGATGTCGGTTTTCCCCTTGTTCCGGGCAGTTGTGGACTCGTCAGAGCTGCCGCGGTTTCCGGAAGACGAGGCCATGTACCTGCTTGAATGCTCCTCAGTACATCCAGTCCCGGATGTTGTTGCCCTGCTGGTGGAGATGGCCATAGGAATATTATCGTTTGCGGATATGTAAAACTCCTCTGCGGTCGCCCCGGAATCGCTAGCGATCCCTGTGATGTTTGACTTTGGCCGGATTGCACAGACCCGGTTCGGTTGGGACGTGGCAAGGCTTGCAACCCTGCTGCAGTTCGTTGTAGTCGAGGTTGAGTCTGGACAGTCGAGACAACGAGCGGCGGCTGTCGCGGCCCTTCATTCCGAATACACACGGACGTTGTCATCCGCCAGTTTGGAGGTAGATGACGAGAAGTCGGTGGCACAACGCTGAAGAACTGTGGGCTGCGAGCTACTGGTGCGGGAGGAGGCATCACTTTGAACAGGACAGAAGGTGGCACCAAGAAGGGCGATTGCGTGAACGGCGGTTGCGGTGGAGGCCCGGGGAACGAGTTCATGAAAGTGGCTGCAGGAGGGCCAACGAAACCCATCGGCGATGACTGGCCCTGACCTGCAGCAAAGGTCAGTCCGGGATAGACTGGCGGGAGGAAGACGAACTGATATTTCGCATAGTTATTGTCAGAGGCCATGATCGACGTATGAGCCGGAAATGGCCTCCGATATTTGAACCGAATGGATCGTTGTCATCTCGGATGAATGCTGGAAAATCAACGAAAGAGCAGCCACGCAGTGCCTTGAATGTCGGTACTTCCGTGGTTGAAACGAGGACTTTGAGGCAAAAGGAGAAACCTGGCCTCAATGAAAGTCGTGAAGGTCGACAGCATGTGCTACGGTCGACAACAGAAGGTGACTTGCTGCTTCGCGAATGCATGCACTGTATAGCCGCGCACGGTCGGCTTCGGAGAGAATTCACAATGCTGCACCCGACCATCTGGGGTTCATCGATGGGCTCACGGGAAACCAGTTTCCAGGCAGAGCAACGTTTGGAAACGAGTAATTTATCGGATGAGCTAAATTCAAATGACGGATTCCTCAGCGCTGTACGATAGTCATCTGACACCCTGCTCCACGTTGCTTGTGAAGTATTCCACCGGAATCATCCAAGAACGAGTCGCAGCGCATGATCTAGCGTTGAATCGAGAGCTGCAAGCATTCCCATTCGAGAGACGCTTGGGAGGATCTGGAGCTTTTATAGACTGAGCGCTCGACATAAGTGGCTTTTCTCCTCCGGAGCTGAACGAGAGACGAATCCTTTGAGGAGCCTATCTGAGTAGCGTCAGTGCGCGACTCTCTCCGGACAGAACTTTCTATTTACCACGCCATATATCAAGCTTGAACGCTAGAGATCTAAAGAAGTGAACTGGACTCGGGCCGCAAGATAGTCTATTCATGTTCGCGGAGCGCACCATTCCGAGACATACGGTAAGATGAATGACACCAATCAGAGGTGTATGCAGGAGCCGGAAGCGGATGGAAGTGTTGCATCGGAGAATCGGGAGCGTCTTGGGTACGAGCACCGGTGTCAGCTTATCTCCGGGGTTCTCCTCGTAGCAATCTGTAACGTGATCGGTTCGAGACGCAGGACACTGAACAGGCGCAAAAAGGCGACAATAAGGTATGCCACGAATAATATGTACAACCGGTCCAATTCCTCCGGCTTCTTCAAGGTCTAATGTCACGAATCATTCATTTTTTCGGATTTCGCTGAAACATAGGGAGAAACAACTGGCCGGGCGCGGTAGTGGCAAGTTCGTCATCAATCCCCTCTTCTCCGCCGACAATTTGGACAATTTTCAGTCAAAAATGAAAAGATTCTTGTGGAGTTTTTCGTGCAAAACGGTGATGACATCAGACCTCTGATCAGGGGCGCACCGTGCCTGAGTGCAGCCCAGGGCGAATCTCGGGAATTCCGAAAAATTCCGCCCTCTCCGACACGGAGTGACAACCCAAAAAATACGACCGCCTACGGAGCGGAAATCAGCAAAATGCTACCCGGGCCGGCCGGACGCCCCTTCACCACCCCATGGTCCGCCTCTGCCTCTGATGCCTAGTTTAGCTTGAAATGAATGATCTGTTGAAACAATCAGAACGTAAGAACCCTCAGACTTCTCTCCGTCCCCTCTGTCTGACCATGACAAATCACATTCGAGCGGACAGATGGGAGGTTCCGGAGAAGGTGCCCCGTCAATTCGAACGCCGCAAGTTTCTAGTCGTTCTACATTTCGGGGAGTTGGCTTGAGAACTATTTTCGCAGTCGTTTCAAATATTTATAAAATGTATCAGAGGTAGTTCGCGGGGTCACACTTTCATATGCTGGAAACATCACTGGGTGTCCTGAACCTTCTTCAACTTCAACAACAAAACTCCTTCAACCTTCAACTTGACAGGAATGCGTTAACCCTCACCTCTCCGGGTTTACAGTGGTCTTTCCGGGTCGTTTCGGAAAGACGACGCACGACGCACTCGGTGACCAATGTAGTTAACCAGAATGGAAATGACCTCTTCCACGCGAAGTCGATTTGATTAGTTCGACGAGACTCTTTGACGAGACACTGTGACAGACGGACGGATAGCTCATTTCCGTGTGTTAATAGTAACGAAACTCCGGACCATTTCCGATGTCTTTCGGCGAGGCATACTCTTTGCTTCTACACGCACGCCACAATTTTGCCGTGACATGTATCGGAGTGCGTTTCCTCGTACCACGGCGTCACTCAGAGGTGCCGACACGAAAGCTTCGTCAAATCAATATCAGGAATGTCAGGTTCTTGCGCATCGATGTTCTTGTCAGAATTAGAGTCTTGTTCGGAGTTTGCTAACGCCTCAAAAGCTTTCTCTCGGTTTCTTGGAGAAGACTGCCTCGGCATTAATCGTGAGCCCAACTCCTTACGCAGGAAGCTGCCGTAAAGCGCTGGTTCCGCTTCTGGCAAAAGAACACTTCCAAGCGAAAAACTTAATTTCGACTCGCTCCACATGAGTGACGGTTTGATAAGTTTGCAGCCGAGAGCTTCCGAGGTGGAGAACGGAAGCGAGAAGAAAGAAATTCGCCCTTAGGCCCGCCGCTTCTGACATCTGACGAAATCCGATAAGACGGATCGACCGCATCGCAAGCGCGGCGCTTTTCACTCGCTGTAGGGCCTGGAATCTCGAGGAGTCAACCTCGTAGCTTTGAAGCATTGAAACATGTTGATAAGCTTCGCACGAAGCCCACGATTCAATGCGGGAGGCCTATCGGGCGACCTCGCTATTTCGGTCTTTTATGG
Organism: Neoseiulus cucumeris; assembly: GCA_021527715.1. Taxonomy (NCBI): domain Eukaryota; kingdom Metazoa; phylum Arthropoda; class Arachnida; order Mesostigmata; family Phytoseiidae; genus Neoseiulus; species Neoseiulus cucumeris. The sequence goes on along the minus strand of JAJSRV010000012.1, from coordinate 1,785,934 downwards.
TTTCCGACGGACTCTCAGCGGAGTAAGTTTGATATGAAAAAACAACTACCGCCTCGAAACCCCGCCGGAACCCTTTGAAAGGTGTCGAACAGATGGATTCGTTGACGCTCCTGCGTCCGTGCTTGAGGTATGATGGGCTTTTCGATCTGACTTCGCTTCAGTTGCATTCAGTTTTTGGTGAAAGTTTGAAAGAAATCGAACCATGTTCTCAAAAATCGCTTCGGCCGACTGTGTAGATGTTGCCTCACGCGTTCTTCTCCAACTCTCTATGATACCATGCAAGTCCTCTTCCGCTGCAGTTGTACACCTACTTACGAGCATCCTGCAGCTTGGACCAAACCATCACGAAAAGTTCTGTCGTAAGCCTACGACACCGACGCGCAGAACTAGGCGGATATTAGGGCTAACATATGCAGACGGCCTTGATACGGGCTGGCGAGTAGGCAGACTGGAGCCTAAGCTGATGGCAGGAGTCAACGGGGTGATGCCGAATGAGGCCGAAGTCATCCCTCGGCCTCGGAACTCGAGCGGCTGTGAGCGTTCGCCAGAAGGAGAGCAAGGACAAGACTCCTTCATCGGGGCATCGCCGGGAAGCGCGTCAACGGGTGAGGGATTTATCGGAGGATTCGAACTCAACATTGTATTCCTCGTAACAGTTCTGTCAAAGGATTCTCATGTGCTTTCGGAAACGCCATAAAGAAGAGATCCTTGGAACTCCAGCTTCGAATCCAGGTGGCCTAGAAGGAGGCTCTGGTGCTGATAGAGATTCGAGGTGGCAAAACTCCTAAATTTTCGATTTCGGGATTCTTGTAAGTGTGTCTGGACAGCCCGTACTCCTGATGTGAGGGCAGAAATCGAGCCCTGGGAAGGCTGTGTTCCGACATTGACCGGAGCTGAGTATCGCAGCATGAAGCTAAATAGAGTAAATCAATCCGCAAACTTTGATCTCTGCGAACATAGACAACAGAGGGACAATCAAGTATATCCGTGAAGTCTTGCTATGCTCGGCGGAGGCGACGGAAAAAATATACGAGCAAAAATGAGTGCATCTTCAACCCAGAAGGATAACTCCCAAAGCATCGCTGGTGTCGTTACTCTCCAAGTTTGAAGAGTGACCTCTCCTGGGATAGAACTTCAGAATGTCTCGGGGCCGCCGATCTCTTGAACGCTCCAGCGGTCGATGAATCTCTGTTAGGAATCGCAATGGGATTCTTCGTAAGAGAGTCACTCGGAGTATCCATATAAATCCAGAAATTTTACTCACTGTTTCACTCACTACGGCTCTTTTATATTTCGCCTGACGGGCTTTCGGAGTTCTGGGAAGGCTTCGAAGAATCTGACCGGAGGTGGATATTCAGGATCACGAACTACACTCCGATAGATACCCAACGCTCTCTCTCTTCCTCTCTGCGTCTGCTAGCCGAAGGTTATGCTGTCGTCGAAATGAAGGTTCAGGTCAAGGTTGATAGAAAGGGCCATGCTTGGGAGAATGAATAAATTGTCGCCTTCTCGCAAGCCGGATAGAGCAATCTGAGAGGTTTTGATTCATGTGAGAGGATTTTCTGCCGAGCGTTACGAAAATGAAGTTGCTCCAAATGATACCCTAGGAAAATATTCAGTACTTGTCCTCAAGGTGAAGGAAGGTTCAAGGTGTCCTCGACCCCTTCTCTCTTCCCTCCTTAAAGGCGCGTTTACACCACGTCATCCGGGATGCGCATCCACGGGGATCACTCGGCAACCAAAGCCTGTGGGCGGGGAGAGAGAGAGGTGGGCATTCAAATGAGCCGTTATGGTGACTACGTTGGTGCAACGGAGCCAACAGAGCAAGTAGAATGTCGGAACAGTAGACTTTGGACAAAGGTCTTTTCTGATCCCTGTCAGACATCCGCGCGAAGGTCTACCTTGAACTATCGGCCATTCCATCGTTCATGATTCGGCCTCATGTATCTAACTATGGAGTGACTCTACAGTGCTATTTCCCGTCTCAGAAAGACAGGATACGATCACGGCGTGAGATGTTGGTTCGATCTCTCCTTCCGACTGCTCTGAAATCCGTTTCTCACATACACAGGCGTGTTTCGGAGGTACATACGATTCGCGCATGCGATCTTGTTCTGAATGGGTTGAGGGAACGGTCACCGTTTGTCTAGGAAGTGACTGACAAGGTTGGGACGCAGTGAACTCTTCGCAAGAGGCTGGGAATTGCCCGCTCGAAAAAGCTGATTTATGGCTCTCGGAGTTCTGGCTGCTAACTCGCCTGGTGCTCCAACGGAGCAGACCTGACACGAAATGAACACATAAAAGGGACCGTCGGACGCGCCTGTTCTCGACTGTAGCGAGTAATGAATCTTCTCACTAGGCTACAACCAAGCTTAGTGTCGGGACTTATTTCAGAGTTGAAAAAACGGCGAGGAGACCAACTAGTGCACTCGTGGACATTCTACTCCGAGCCGCCTCTCACCAACAGTTCCTGCGAATCGCAGCTTCACGTTCATCATTGTAGAAATGAAGTTGGAGAAGTTGAAGCTTTTCCTCAGAATCGCCTCCACTCAGCGCGGGCAGCGGACAGCGTCAGCAGTGCTTCGATTCGTAGCTTCTCGCACGAATTGGTCGCTTTATCGATGCCTAGTTCGTAAGGACTACGCGTGCATGGCCTCACGGGAACAATGAGATGCAAGGGATGGCTGCTCAAATCGCAAATACGAATAAATATTCGGTCCGGCAGGCGTGGCGAGCCTGAGTTGCACCCCTTCAACTAACCGAACTTGAGAATGATGCCCTCAACCTGTTACTTCTTCAATCAGAGTTCTTGACGCGATAAAGTTTTTGAGTACGATAGCTACTCGGAAGTACGAGAGGAGCACTAGGCCCATAGAGCGAGGCTGGATTAACACCTAGCGTATCTTGTTAACCTCACTCCTTCGCAGAGGTTTCAGCTTGCATTCAGACTCACCGCTCTCGCATGATAAGACATTTCCAGACAACACTGCGTTCGGTCGCGTCGTCACGTGCGACGAGTTCTTTGCTCCTCCAGTCGGAAAGGCTGTCTCTCTTATATGAGTTACTAAGAGGTTAGGAGACGTATGATAAACGATGTGCTACGCATTCTCGACCAACTTTTTCAACGCTGCTCGGTATCTGGCTTCCAAAGATTTTCAGGGATTCTTGAACTTTGTAGATCGGGAAGTATGTATGGGGGTTTCTAGATTTCAACGGGTTTGATTCAGATTCCATCCAAGAATCCGCCGGCATATATGTCAGGTACCGGAGCTGTCGAGGCTCAGCGAGGCGTTCGAGACCAATGGATTATGGCCTTTTTGTGGGAAATGAGGTCCAGCCTATCTCCAGCCTCGTAACAAGAGTCTGCAATCTTGAATTTTTTCGATGACAAGATAACCAGATTCGAATCGATCCTCCTAGCCAAAGGAGAGAGGAAGATTTTTGCATACTGGTTCTCGAACTGACATCCCCGGATCCCTGGGAGTTCTCAGAACCCCCCCCCCCCAGATGGTCCCCGAGCGCGTTCTTATCGCTGTTTACTGATGATGAGTCATCGAGCTGAGCGATTGAGAGGGAAGATCAATCACTGAGAACATCAGATACACATTCCTTTAGTTCTCTCTGTTTCCTTGAGTTATTCTATATTCCTCTCATTTTTACTTTGCCTGAGTGCAATCGAATCCCTGACGGTATGAGCGAATTTTCGGAACAATACATTGCAGGGGTCCATCGACTGCATCCAACAGCTGCAAGGGGTCCTTGGCTGCGGAACAGTTGGGAACCGCGGAGAATCTAGATGAAAGCTTTTCTGGGTCCTGGCACGACGCTCTTCCTTACATTTCCATCGAGACGGTTCATGGGCTGAATTGGGCATGGAATCTTAAGTGTCATGGCTGTAATTTTCGAAAATTCGCAGTCTCCAGCGGAATAATGAAAACTTTTCAAGGCATTGAGGGTTAGAGTTTCAGAAATTCTGAGGAAATATTTCAAACGGAGTCTCAAATCGTCCAGAAACAGCATGGGCAATCCGGTGGGAATATTGGAGAAAACAAGAGGAGGCAGGGACCCTCGCCATTAGCGTGACCAGTTGAGGTGCGTCCCGAAACTAGGGAAATCCCGAAAATGTCGACCCTCCAGATCCAAAATCGCGAGTCAAAGAAACGAATCGAAAACACCTAGATGTCTCGACCTATATATTTGCAACCTTTGATCTGGAGGAAAACAATCGAATTCGTCTCGATCTCTACCGTTTCTGATGGTAACGGATCGACGAATGATTTCGCGTTGCTGCGAGCTGCGACTCGGGGTGAGGAACGCGACAGAAAATCCCGCCGTGGTGTGGTTGGCGGCCAGATCCACGGTCATCGGGCGTGTGTTCTAGAATTTTGTGTGGTTTGCGATTGAAGAGCTTAAATCCGAACTCATGGGTTCGGTTGCGCCTCGGAGTCCGTCTGCGCCGGCTAAATAGTTGAGAGTTACTGATCCATTGCGGCCGTGATCAGTGGTTCCGTGGCTCTTGCAGCGATGGGGCTCTTCTCGTTGTAAACAGTGGATTTTCGGGGAAAGGCAGTCTGAAGCCGATTAAACTAACGCAATCTTGCTTCGAAGCTATCCGTTCCTGTTTTCCGAAAACAAGGGCTCGAGCGAGCCTGATCGTCGCATTGGATTTTCGCATGGTGAAGTTGGTCAGGCACCGTCCCAAAACTGGTCATTTAGTTTTTGCGGGCGGTCCCTCTGAGATGGGGGGGGCGATTTAATACTCTGGACTCGGTGGTATAGGAAATTAACATGGGAAGAAAAATTCGTGGGGGGCGAATAATCTATCATCTATCATCTATCATCTATCATCTATCATCTATCATCTATCATCTATCATCTATCATCTATCATCTATCATCTATCATCTATCATCTATCATCTATCATCTATCATCTATCATCTATCATCTATCATCTATCATCTATCATCTATCATGGGGGCGCACCACTTTTTCGGAATCATCTATGACGGGATGAGAATGAATCCGAGTTCGCCATTTCGGCGGAGCATGTGAGAAGCTCGTTTTGGAACGATCCAAATCTTAATCCGCCCACTGATGTGCGGTAGCTATTGAATGAGAGCAGTCTAACTCGAAAAATCGTGCCAGCGTAGATCCAAGTTTTCAGAGAAGCGACTTATTTGTATAGGAACAATCTAGTATACTTTTAGAAGTGAGCGAAGCGGGCCTCCATTCAGCTCGAATCACTGAGGAAGTGCACGCAAGAAACGGAAAGTATTAAAGAGGCGCCGGTTGGCGTTTTGAACTCGTTCCGTCGCTCGGACCGAGACTCTTTCGAGAAAAACTGGCACGAGTTGCCAGTTGAATTGTAAGCAAACGAGCAGCCAGGCGGCTAGCCAGAATGAGCCTCATTCATTAAAGCTAGCTCGCTTCTCAATGAAAACGTCGTCCGAGCGCAGGAACGAGAAAGTCCTTTGAGCATTGCTATCAAACGTCTCCGACTGTCACATGAACTCTGCGCTGGCTGCGCGCCTCTGAATTCTGAGTAGGCAGCGCTGTCGCCGCAAGCAGAAATTGACCCCGACCGGAATACATTCACAAAACTCTCTGGATCCTGCGCACTTTTTGCAGAACGTGACGCCCCACTTTGATGGAACTCCAAACAGAGACGAAGCTCGACGCGAACTCTGCAAACCCAATTTCCGCGATTTCCAAGCGGTTTTGATGGCGTGTGTCCAGAACGATGATGATTGAGGGCAAAAATCAGCGGTCAGGAGGCAACACATGATTGTAGAATATAATTTTACTCGAAAAAACCGGTCACACGACCGGATAAGTGTGATACCGCGATTGATAATCGCCCAACAAGTCATCGTTGAAACTATCTCTACAAACATTTTATGGAATTCCTGTATTGTACTTGTGCGAAACTTCCGGGACATCGCACAACATATCAACCGATGCCATCGGAATCATGATTCTGACGTTACCAGTCTGGTTAGATGTAATAGTTATTGGGGAGTGTATGGAATCCGATGGAATATTCCAACGGGGTTCCCGGGAAACAAACTAAAACAAGCTCGCTCATCGGTTTGGACCTTTTCCTTGGTCTTTGTGCGTCATCGGCTGCTCTGCAGCCCCTCCGCTCCCGACTTCGGGCCCTCGGACGCACAATTTCACCGTCAATGTCGGCCTGCTACGATTGGAGCGGGAACAGACAATCACAATTTCGTTGTTCTGTCCATGTGAGCAACACTTGATTTCGCATCTTAATTTGATATCCGCTTGTTCCACCGCGGTTTCTTCATGGGTAACTTTATGACCTCAGGGTCTGCACTATGGTAGAAATTGACGACGCAATATCCGTTATATCGTCGGTGTTCGGATATTTCTTGTATCGCAGCGGAATTCGGTGACTTTCCGGTGATTTATTCACGAATCGAACGACCAGCATACGGACGGTGAGATATCCCAGTTCAAGCTCTCAGCGATGCTCAGGTTGCTGAAAACCCGTTTCTTCCGTGCCCCTCCGTGACCGAATAAAACGGTTATTTTCCTCGGGTTCCTCGGATTTCACAAGGGGGGGGGGAGGGGTTCATCAATCGCTTCCGAAAGACCTCTCCTCGAGATCCGGATTCCGGACATCTCAGGAATGGAAGAGAGATCTTCCTGGAAATCTAGTACCTTCTCAAGAGAGTCGGAACATATTAAGTGCAACCTGGACGCCCTTTGACGGTGGATTTTTCTACAAAAAACTCAAAATAAATGACGAAGTACTTATTGTATTGTGTCCCCTCAACAGAATCGCTTTCGCGTCAAAAGTTCTAGATCTTTCCGCTCTCTCGTCGAGCTGGAATCACGACTTTTTCGGTCATTTTTGTTCTTGTGTTTCTCATCGGTGACCTTCACACCGAATGTGAACGCTGAAAACTCAGCCAGAGTGCGCTCCGAGGTCATCCAACAAGATGATCCGGTCGGGCCGCAACGACTCGTCGTCCGTTTCCCAATACATTTTGATGCACTTCCAGGAACGGTTTCCGAGCGGCAACGTGCAAATTTGTACCAATGGTCTCAACTGCAACGATTTTCGTTCGAAGCGCTGACACCATTTGCTATTCTTGCTATGCGGGGGCCGTAAATTTCTCAGATGTCACTTTCAGTCGCGCCGATGCTAGATATCCGAGCGACCAACTGCTGACGGAGACGGAATTACTACCGGGAACTCGCGTGCTTGTGTTCGCCTCGTGAATCTGCTCCAGCATATTTTGGACCGGCCAATCGCCCTGACCACAAATCCATGCTTACTTTCTGCATGACTCAAGAAGATACGCGTGACCTCGAAGGACCTCGGAAGATCAGCCTCGCAGTGTTGTTGCTGGAAACCGACGATTGGATATGATCGACACACAGCAAATTGAAACTCCCCGAATCCTTTAAGGCTGCGATCAGTGAGACACAATTTGTCACCATTTTTCTCTCGCACGTCCACATATTACAGGATTACCTACCCCCAATGAGTCTGAGTTTCACGTCATTGGCTCCAATTCATATTATAAATGCAATCCACCCACATGGTATAACTCCATCGTGTAACGAAGTCGGGAAAATTGTGGCGTACAACGCACGAATTTTGTTTTTCTGCGCGACATATATTTTGAAGGATCGCTCAAGTCACACAGACTTAGGTTAAAGAGTCCCTAGCTGAACTTTACCATCAGATTTTTGGTATGGTAGGTTGTAAACCGGCAGATTTTTGTCATGAAGCTTCCGCGGTTATCTGTCAAAATATTCGAGTAGAGACTGAAAGACTGCTCAGCGTCAACACTATTAAGAGGAACGCTCAGACAAGAGAGCGCGATCCGCGAATATTTCGGAAAACGCTTCGCTGCCGCGAACCAGAACTCGACTACATTTTCGAACTCTGTGAAATCACCGATGCAGCCCAGATGAGTCTTTAACTCTGGTTTCGCAGTGTCGTCGTCCTCAAACCACGGGACATTCTTGAAAACATACTCAGGATCGACCTTCGATATTTGAGCGTGCCCAACGTCAAGAGCCTCACAAGTTTCTAGTTTGGTTGCAGGCTTGCTTGTTTTATGTTGTCATCCACAGCAAAATCCCACAAAATCGCGGAAATCACCGAAAATCGCGGACGAGGCAGAAAACCGCGGAAACTGGGGCTTCCGCGACAGCCGCGACAAACTTACAGCCCTAGTCATAAGCATGCAGGTTGCCCGCTCACGGAGTTTCCTTAGCGGTTATGATTGTCTGGATGCCACTCTGCACTCCAACCTTGAAAAGATGAGCGACCATGTGAATTTTGAGCCTCGGAATCTCAGAGTTCGTCGTCCATACCGCAATTTGGCATTCGATTCCCCAAACCTCTAATAGATGTTCTCTTCGTACTTATTTACCCATGAACCGCTTTGAACTGCTACGGAACATATGTCATATCACTTCACATGTTACGTGAGGTTTCTTCCTCTGTGCAAAGTTTCTTCCCAGATGAGGAAGGCACGGCCGGGATCCCTTTTGCCGATTCTGTCTCTTCGTGCAGGAGCGAATTTCGTTGGTGGTCTCCGGGCAGGCTTTTGGCGCCGTGACGGTAAACGGAGCTCAATGAGAGTAAAACGGCAGCGGAGAGCAACGTTGCGCGGCTCGGTTCGGCGGAAGTTCTTCAGTGGCCTACCGCCGCAGCGGAGGAGGCTGTTGCGGCAGCCGAAACGGTGGGCGCGCGGTAGAATCCTAGGCCGGCGTTGCTGTTCCTGGTGGTACACTTGCAGGAAAGCGGCGGGTGAGTCCTCTCGCCGTATGGCTGGCTGGCTGGCTAGGTGGCGAGTTGGTTTTTGAGGGAGGAAGAGAGATCAAAGTGGGAAAGGGAGATAAAAATAGTGTGGGGGAGAGATGGTTGGTGTGGGCCCGGGATATACCGACGGACTCCCCAACCAGCCAACCGACCGACCGACGGAGGGACCGACGAACGGACGGACGGACGCTCAGACATTCTGACTGAGAGAACGCGCAGCGACGACTTGCTCCTGCTGATGCTGCTGCTATTAGAGCGAGCGAGTGAGCGGTGGCCATAACAGCAGTGTACTCGAAAGCGCCCTCTACCGAGTGCTTGAACAATCTCAGGGGACGACGATAGTCTCGCAGCGCCAAGCAATACCAGCAGCGACCGAGCGAGCAGGCTAGCGAGCGAGCTATCCAGCCTGTCTGCTCGCTTGTCTGCCTGTCTGGCTGACAGTGTGTGTATGCGAGAGTGTGCCCGTTGGGAAGTAAGGAAGGAAGGAAGGAGCGCCGCCGCCGCCGTTACCGCCGCCGCTGCCTCTCTCCATGCGTCTGTGTGTCCGTCGGCATCTGTCGGTGCGTCTGTAGGTTGGTTGGCTCGCTCGTCCGCCCGTTGGTTCGTACGGCCGTTCGCCCGCCTGCCTGACTGCCTGCCAGCCTGCCCGCCCGCCCGTTCGTTGGTTCGTTCGCTGGCTGGTTCGTTCGACGATTCTAACCCCAGCCTAAGCCGCCATGTTGGATTGCTGCTGCTAGCGAGCACTTCACGCAAGTTGGGCGTAGTGAGTGACTGACACAAGCGAGTGCAAGGAACGACGACTTTGCACTTGAATCTGAAATCAGCGAGGCGGCGAGGGCGGCTGCTCTAAGTTTCGCAGCTGCGCCGCGCCATTGCAGCAGCAGTAGAAGCACAAGTGAGCGTGCTAACCAGCAGCGTGTGTCTGTCTGGCTGTGCTGCTTGGATGGGTGTGTGTGTGAGAGACTTTGAGTGTGCTGCAACAACAGCAGCAGCAGCAGCAACATTATAAACCGAAGTCGACGAAGAACCGAAGACCGCGAGCCAGCCGCAAAGTCAGCCATTCAGTGGACAACAAGCCAAGGCTGGCCGAACGGAACTTGGAACTGGATAACTTCAACCGTTCAGTAAAAGAGCCTGCTCGCCTGCCAGCCAGTCAACCAGCAAGCAAGCGATCTACCGCCTACTCGCAAAACAGTGTGGAGCACGCGAACCAAACTCAGCTACAGAGCAAGGAACCACTCGGTCGTCAGGCTGCAGACGCGTGAATTTGTCAGTAACGCAGTTGTTGATCGGTGATCCCATAGGTCTGTGTACGAGGAGCCAGTTAGCCAGCGAGCAAGCAAGCGAACCAGGCTCGAAAGTTTACCCAGAGTGAGGCAGCTTACCAACAAACCAACCAACCAACCGAGTGACCGACCGAGCGACCAGTAGACCGACTACGAACCCATTTACCATCAACGATTGACGAGCCTGTGGAGCTAGCAGTCGACCAGCAGCACAGTCAGTGCACCAACGGATAGCCAGAGTGCTATTGTCTTTGGAGCTTGTACCACCTTCCCACCGACTACTCTACTAACGGACCTACCTAACATTTCATCTGGCGTGCCAGGTAGTCAGCCACTGAGCAAGCACGCGAACGAATCCTACGAACAGTAAACTCTGCCGCGAGGGAACCACAGGCTGTCAGCTTGCCCAACATCTCTCGTTTTAGCCGATGACAGGAAAATCAGGAGAAGAGGAACGGCAAGCTCTCTAACTCCAGGTATCGTCTAGGAAAGTGTTCAATAACGGCTCCGTTCGGCTCCCGAGAGTTCGGTGTCGTCCTGCCTTGAGCGACCAACTGACGGAGAATCAGTGGCCCTGCCAGCGGTACCTGGCTAGCGGCTCGGCGAGCAAGCGATCAGGCAAACAAGGCTGCAACTGGGCCCACCAGGACGTAAGCAAGCAGGCTTGCAGACAGACAACGTCGCTGTTGTGCCGCTCGTGCTCTCTGTGTCAGGCTCGAAATTCGCGACGTTCGAGGGAAAGTTGTGGCCACGGAGGGCAACACACAGACAGACGTCAATTCGAACACACAGTCTGTCCGTCGATTCGTCTGTCAACCAACCAGCAACAGCTAACTATTCTGCGGCTTCACCTTTGACGCATACACCAAGACCCACTGTTGCTTCGTAAGCAGCTTTCCGAATAGACAACACAGCATTTGACACCACCACAACAATTACAACAACTGCGAAGGAAGGCCCACAGGAAACAGTTCAGGCCCACCAGAAGTCCCGTATAAACATCAACAACTGGTTTCCAGAACTGCTTCAGCACAATTGTCAGTCTATGGTCAGCCTGGGAGCGCCAAGTTCACCCTGAATCGATCCTCGCGTCAATCGATAGACAGACCATCCGACGAATCTCCGACTTGCCGTAGACCTGTATCAATCACTCCAGCTGCTGATACACGGACCGCGGCTGTCGGTTGCGACCAGAAATTCACGTTGGTCGCTAAATTCCTTTCCATCGTCTTCGATTCATTCATTCTGTGAAACATCAATCCATCCAAGTTTCCGTCGGAGTATAAGATCGCGAACCGATCTGGTATTCGATAAGGTGCAACTGTTCGGCTTGCGGATTAATCGTCTATCGGTTAATTCGGCTCTTTGTGTGTACCGAATCGCTATGGATTCAGTGTTTCTCTGATCCTAACGGAGCCAAAAGCAGCCCAACAGACAGTGGATCGGTGGAGTCTTCGGTCGACACATCGCTGATCATTCGAAGAAGATTGTTGAACAACAAGATCTAAGCAAAAGAGCTCAATGACTTCAACAGAACGATCTACATTAAGCAGCAGACGAAGAAGATAGAAGTGGATACACTGGGGCGGTGTTTGATAGGCTCACACTGCCACTGTAAGCTGCCAGCTGCAAAGCGACTTCGACCGATTCAGCGGCAGTAGTAGCAACAGCAGCAGCAGCAGCAAGTATAATAACGCTACATAAAATTCAGTGACGTGTTTGTGGAGTGTTTTGGCTTCTATACGGGATTACTAGAAACAACACACGCTTCAAGTCGGCAGCCACCACAAGATTAGAAAGAAAAGAAACAAGAGGCGGATCGGAGTGCACCCGGATTATTTCAATATCCGATATTCATTCATCGTTCGACTCTCAACGATTCGAACTATAATCCCGTGCTGTGTACCGATCGACTCATCGAGCAATCGGTCACCCGTTCATCTAATTATCCATCCATCATCGATCAATCTATCATTGATCGTGAGTGCGTGAGTGTGTGATAAACAGCAGGAACAGACGAACAAATAAAAATGGGCTGCGCAATGTCAGCAGAGGAGCGGGCCGCACTGGCCCGTTCGAAACAGATCGAGAAGAATCTCAAAGAAGACGGCATTCAGGCTGCAAAGGATATCAAACTACTCCTCTTGGGTGAGTTCTCTTCGGTTTGGTCTATTCTTTAGCTTATGGATGTAGAAATGTCATGCTCTTGGCATCTTTCATGACCCAGATCGGATTATACTCGTTCTCTGCTGAGAAGGTACTTCTTTTGCTGTTGCCTTTCTCTGCCCCCGAGGATCGACATCCTTCTATTTGCTGCGCGATAAAAATATGGGAATGCTGTCCGCGAGGTTGTCCATCTGCTGCTTATCTGAAGGTCTTCCAACACTGCCAAACAAATCAGGAGAGACGCCTTCCACACAGAGGGTTCCGTTGTGACTTTCTTGCCCCTGGAACCGCCTTTGAATCTCGATAGAGTTTTTCTCCTGTCGAATGAACTGCCAGTTTGAGTTTGACTTCTGAGGCCCTACAGTAATTGCGATTGCATGGGAGAGATGCCCCTCTCGTCACCATCGTTGTTAGGCTTGGCTACGATAGTATTATTAATCCCGTTTCGGTTTGCTGCTCGCCGCCTCATGGATGTTCCTTGAACAACGACACATAAGCGACAACGACAATCTGAACAAGTCTGCTGCGGCTGCGGTTGTCGAGCTTGATATCATGCTTCGATCGGTACATTCTGCCAAGCATATAGCCACCCCGTCGGTCGAAATGCCAGCCAGCCTGCCTGTTTGCCGGCCGGCCGACCCGTTCAGGCGTTTAGCTCAGTTGTACTTCTGTTCTCCCGACGAGAAGTCGGGCAGGTTCACCAATAGATACAGAGTCGGCATCAGCAGGATCACTGGCAGGCGAGCAGGCAGGCAGTCGGATACAAAGACAGACAGAGTTCCTATATTCTGTTTGGTCTATGACCTAGCATTGATGATTGCCCGGGGCAGATATTGCCATGGCGGTCGCAGATACCTGTTGCCTTCTATCGAAAGGGAGTCGATGGAAACCTTCCCGCGGCTTTTCCTATTGGGTTTGAGTTGTTCACCTCGACATTCGGCCGGACGAGAAACCGAGAGAAGAGATTGAGAAAGTTCCAAGATCTCGCTTGATTTGCTCACGTCGGGGACCGGTCTATTCTTCCGAACGATTTCAGGTAGGAACGCGCCCGACAAGGCGAATAGATTGTTCCACCAGCTGGAACTTGATCGCAGAAGCACATGCTGTAAACTTCTGCAGGAACGATCGGAAACCCTGTTGGCCCGTGGCGAGCAAAGATCTCGTTTTACAATTTTGAGCGTCATCAATGCTGAAAAATTTTGAAATGCATTTCTGTGACACATTTCCGAGCAGCTGCATCTTTGAATCGATGGAGTTCTTCTGGAGAAATCGCGATTCCAAGCGCGCCACTCCAAGCGGCAACAATCCCGATATACCACCCGATCGTCTAGAGGAAGAGGAGAATTCACGCTCATCTGGAATGGAGGCTTCATTCGGTGGGATGTCAATCCTCCGCTCGGGTGAAAGCATTCCACCTCTTCTGGTGCTCTCTTCCGGCAGGCTCTGGGGAATCCAATGCCAACAAGAGCAGTCGATCTCGAGGAACATCGGGCGGTATAATTCTCGTGTTATTACGCTTGATTTCTGCAGAAGAACCCAGATGTTGTTTGTTGCTAGCGAGTCGTGAGGAAGCATTCGAGGTTCCCGATCGAGGTCGACTTCTTGCGTTCCTCAGTAGCGTCGAGACCGCCTGCAGGGCGTGCCGTGCGGCGCAAAACGATTGGGTCCCGTAAACTGCTTGGCCTTGGCTCTCCGGATTCTCCCTGGTTCTCATGGCTTGGTTACCCAGGAGAAGGAGGAGGAGAAGAGAGAGAGCTCTTACGCGGTTTCCTCGGCTGGCCTGATAACTAACGTGCAGACTGCATGCACTTGTAGCCCAAGGGTTAAATATATCCACATGAGATAGTGTCCCTTTAGTTTCTAAACTCCGCCGCGGCGAGGGCGACGACAACGTCGACGATCACAGCCAGTGGCACCACAAGGGTTGTTGTTCCCGTCGCCGACGAGGCCGCCGTCGGCTCGAGGACAGCGATGTTCCGCTCGGAGCCCCTACTCAATGGCAGGGCACCAGGCAGCCAGCTGCTCCTCATAGTTTGCTCTGCGTCGGCCAAAGTGTGCCTTGCTTTGAGAACGTTTGAACTCAATTCTTTGGCATCTTTGGCTTCTCATTGCCCCTGACGCCTTTCGACGTGGGGTCGAGTCGACGTATTCTGAAAGCCTATCTCTGCCGAAATCCCTCGTTGAGCTTATATAAGGCTCACCGCTACTTGAAGGGGGCAGGAATGGCTATCCCGTCACTCGTGGTTGCAAATCCAACGAGTGACAGTATTGACAGGCAAATTCAACTCTCTAGGCTTCATAGCGTTGCCCAGAAATGACAAGACAACGTCAACAAGTGCTTCGCTGATGTAGGCCTCAGGCTGCCAACAAGTTTGTACCGCTTCAGAATACCTCCAATTCATAGCGGACCCGGTCAACAATGACGCTGCCGCATTTTGGGTGTTCAGGTGACGTCCGGGAGATTGCTTGTCCGAGTCACGGCATCACTTGTTGAACGTTCGGCAAGGCCGTTCAGTGTTCTGTACACTGGCGCGGCGCCCAGACGCTGGCACAACAACGGCAACAGCAGCCCTGAACAGCTTGGAGCACGCTAGAGTGTTCGATTTTACCTCAGGCTCCCCAAATCATGAATAAATATGGCCATTTATAACGATTGGTGTGTTATTGCGTGATTGGAATCAGCGAACATTGCTGTTGTGCTTAAGGGGAAAATGAATTAACGAGACTAACTCGATTTTCATTCTTGGAACTTTTCTTGCCATCTCTAAGAAGGAACATTAGAAAGCTCAAGTGAGGCAACAAATTGGATGATCGAAAACCAATGAGATTCGCGGCTTCGGTCATTCGGATTCAAAGTCAAGCAGCGCCAAGAACGCGAGGCAGTCGTAATCCTCATTCAAGACTATCATATGCGACAAATTCCGCTGACGTTGTATCTGAAGATCTTACAGTAAAATGACGACTGACCCTGAAGGTCGTGATAGTCTTGTCGATCACCGTGATACGAGAATATTACGTGTAAAGTTTGACATGCTGTAGCTGATGCCGTATGCGAGAACTATGAATGGCGCCCAAAGCGAGCAAACGAAGGCCTTTCAGACGTAAACAAGCGCCAAAATAACGTCGAGATCGACAGCTCGAAGTGTCGGCAAATCCTTTGATCTGCGACGACAGATTCGTCTGTTTTGATCCCAGAAACAAGAGTTGATCGATTTATTTGAGTTCATGGAAACGTATATCCCGTCATGGAAACGTTTTTTCGGCTGCACTCAGAGAATTTCGCAGAACGAAACTCGACTCACTCGGTTTCCATGATTTTCTCGATTCCCTATCGTGATTCGTCGGTCACTAGAATCTCCATCGTTTGAGGTAGAAAACGCCCAGTCTGATTCTGCTCTTTGATAACACGTTTTCCTTGATTTCCATTACAGGAGCCGGAGAATCCGGAAAGAGTACCATCGTTAAACAGATGAAGTAAGTACCTGTCGCGAGTTTCAACAACGTTCTCACGAAGTCGTAGGGAAACGAAGTGAGAAGGTGAACACAGGACATCGAATTAACTTCGAGTCCCCGCTGCTTCTTTCAGAATTATCCACGACAGCGGATTCACTCCAGAGGACTTCAAACAGTACAAGCCTGTAGTCTACTCGAACACCATCCAGTCGATGGTGGCCATTCTGCGAGCGATGCCTTCTCTAAGTAAATCTTTCCAGACCCACGAGCGAGACGCAGATGCGAAAATGGTACGTACAATATCGATTCGATCTAGCTTGATTTTATTTATAGTTTCTGAGGAGTATGTGAATCAATGCATCGGCGTGCGACAGTGCCGTGATGATGATGGCGTGGATGATGATGACGACGTCGACGGCAACCTTGGCGCATCAGTTGGAGATGCTGGGACAATGATTGGTTCGCTAGAGTGCTTCTGCTGACATCACAGCCGAATTTAATTATGCATATATGAAATGGAAACATCTGGTTTGGCCATGTTTGTCGCTCGGGTCTCCACGTGTCCGATTGTTGAGTTCTGCCATCGCGAGATTTTCGGTGGCTCATGACGAAGGATCACTACCGTAACCATTCCGAAAACCGGAATGACAGAAACGCAAGAAGCCACGGAAACGGCGGAATCACGTTTCTCAATGAATTTTAAACCAACAGGTATTCGACGTGGTCTCGCGGATGGAAGATACCGAACCATTCAGTGAAGACT
Source organism: Neoseiulus cucumeris (assembly GCA_021527715.1). NCBI lineage: Eukaryota > Metazoa > Arthropoda > Arachnida > Mesostigmata > Phytoseiidae > Neoseiulus > Neoseiulus cucumeris. Next base: position 1,769,462 of record JAJSRV010000012.1, on the reverse strand, counting down.
TGCTCGCGGCCATGAAACGACTTTGGGTAGACCAAGGCGTCCAGGAGTGCTACGAACGAAACAATGAGTACCAGCTCAATGACAGCGCTAAATAGTAAGTTGTCAAGGCAGCGAGACGGACCATCTTCTCATGGGAATCGATCGGAAGAGCACTCTGATGGTATTTAGAGAGTATATTACAATCTGGAGCATCCTCTCGGAATGCTCCCACTCGCAAGAGTTCATTTTTTAACCAGGGCCGCCAAACCTACTTGATTCATTGTTGGCAATTATCGAAGACGGAGCACGATCCGACACACGAGTAGTGGTTGCTACGGAGATAGATTTTCATTGGCAGTCCATTAGGAGTATGTAGTAGCTTGTCTGGAGCGGGACAACGAGGAATCCTTCATTTAGACATTGGAGCTGATCGATTGTCGTTGCAAGTGAATGCTTGTTTGAGCCCATGCTCACACCTGCGCTTGTCGATTTTCTTCAAGCATTCCTGCTCCCGCTTCTCTTTTCTCCCTTCTGGAAATGGAAGCGTTTCATCCCCGACAGAAGAAACGATAACGCCAGATATGGATAGCGAAGCATAGCTTCGTTAGCAGTGGAGTGCAATTTTCTAATTTGTTTGCCTCCTTTTCACAGTTTCCTTGATGATCTCGATCGGCTAGGCAAGAAAGACTACATGCCGTCGGAGCAGGATATCCTGCGTACGAGAGTCAAAACCACTGGTATCGTCGAGGTTCATTTCTCGTTCAAAAACCTCAATTTCAAGCTGTTTGACGTCGGCGGACAACGGTCAGAACGGAAAAAGTGGATTCACTGCTTTGAAGACGTAACGGCCATTATATTCTGTGTAGCCATGAGTGAATACGATCAAGTCCTCCATGAAGATGAAACAACGGTGAGTGCGATTTGCGTTTGTTTTCGCTTCCCTCCTGCGAAACGAGAGAGAAAGAGGGGGAAAGCCCGTGCATAATTTCCGCAATGTCGTTCCACCTTCACACCAAGTCATTTGCGATCTCGTTTCACTGAAACGTTGTCCGAAAATATTCACACTCCCTTCAGACGCTCATATTTGTCCGTTCATTCGTTGTTCTGCTTTTTTGTCTCTGATCGAGCTGGCCAAGGGACATCTGGTTTCAACGCAGACAGCTGTTTCCATTCCGTTGAGGGTTCCAAAGCACAATCGCTAGTCGGTCTTCCGTTCGCTCCTCCGGCCGCTTTGGTTGCGTGCTTTGTACCATTGACATCTGGCATGATAGTCGAGGAGCTCGTCCGTTCAGTGATTGAAATTGACTGAATCCGCTGTTCCTTTCCAGAATCGAATGCAAGAATCGCTGAAGCTTTTCGATTCAATCTGCAACAACAAATGGTTCACCGACACCTCTATCATTCTATTCCTCAACAAAAAGGATCTCTTCGAAGAGAAGATCAAGCGGAGTCCGCTAACAATCTGCTTCCCTGAATACACGGGTGAGAATCGATGCAAATTACTTCAATACTTCCTTCCCGATTCGAAAGCGCTCGGGCCAGGCTGCCTGTTCGTTCGTCTGTTTGGAGTCAGCGTGTCTCATCGGCCGACCACGTCGCCTGTATGGCTGTGACGTCCCAGTTTATTTGGTGGATATGATTCAACTCTCTCAATGAATCGTTGTTTTTCCTTGCAGGGGCACAAGAGTACGGTGAGGCGGCCGCCTACATTCAGGCCCAGTTCGAAGCGAAAAATAAGTCAACCATGAAAGAGATCTATTGCCATATGACCTGCGCCACTGATACAACCAACATTCAATTCGTGTTCGATGCTGTTACGGATGTCATCATTGCGAACAACTTACGTGGATGCGGTCTCTATTAAACGAATATATCTAGATGGCTTTACAAACTTGTCGTTGTTGCTGTTGGTACCGCCACATCGATACCACTACTTCTACCATCATCACTATCGCCACCACCACTACCACCACCGCCGCCACCTCTGCAAAGGATTGCAACGATGCTCCGAACTTGGATGGCTCTCCACCAACAGGAGGAACAGAATCCCGGGGAACGGAATTCAAACTCAGGCTGAACACCACCAGCGGTGTGCCAGGACGGATGATCTTGTTTGGAGAGGCTCGTCCCTGACACTGTCACACGATCTCGTCCATTCTATCTCGAACAGAGAAGACTTTACCTCTAGCATCACAGGTGTTCATTGTAATATGGCGCCTAGTAGCGGAAGGGACGACCACCGAGCAACGTATCATCCTGGACCCTGCCTCATTCTCCGTCGAATTCTCCTGTGTACCTTCTGCCACCACTTCAGCAACAACAAAGTCAACTTCAAACTATCAAGGAGTTTCAGGCGAGAACGGCTAGATAGAAACCGAAGCAAGCAATTTGAGTCAGCTGCACTCTTTCTCTATCTCCCTCTCTTGCTACAGACTGACTCCTTTCTCAAATGGCCAAATTTTCGTTAGATTATGTTAGGTGACTAGTTTAGAGAAGTTTGGGTTTCTCGCGAGGTGAAGGGCCGCCTCCCGGCTCATTTCTTCTCCATTTCTTCGCATTCACAGATCATCATGTTCCACGGGTCAAGTAACACACACCCCACGTGTACCGAGGGAACAAGTTGACAAAGACATCGACACACAAACAGACAAGCAAACAAACAAGCGAACAGACAGAAAGAAAGAAAGAAAGAAAGACAGACACAAAGACACACAGATAGAAGAATAAGAAGTCAGGCAAACAGACGAAGATTCAAACCAAAGAAAGCTTCCGGAATCTCTCACGGTCGTCATCTTCGTCGTAACATACCAAAGATTGTGTTGAAACGTATCGACCTGCACGATGCGTTTCCACCTGTGACCTCGGTTCGATACGACGCTCGTGCCGGTTGAGGTTTCGTGGCTTCGACCGTCAGCATCCCTTCACAAGATGGATTATTAGCAGAATAAAGCTGCAGGCGTATCGCTCCAAAAGTCCAGAATACAGAGGATCATTGAAAAACGAAGAAAAACTGAGAGGAATCAGCTCGAAATCGTAAAGAAACAACAAAACCTATTACTTAATGGGACCTGACCAGAGTTTTGGTGGAATCTAAGCGAAAAGGAAGCGGAGAGGAAAATTGCCAGGGATGGCCTACAATAGTGACTGGGGATGTAGGGCGACTATTTCGCTTGAGCCCCTCTGTAAAAACCTAGTCATATCGGGCGTCAGGAGGTCGCGTGTTTTTCAGAATAACGCAAGGGAAAACCAACTTACAGGAACACAAACTAACACGAAACACGCAGGAAACCACCCTATATATATACATAAAAGAATTTATATATATGAACATAAATATATTATCGAGCGATCGCTTGGGCGATCAATCGATTATCCGATTGAGAACTTGTTGGTAGAACTGACTTCCATTAGAAGTACGTCGGAACTGAATCGCCATTTGATGACGACCACAGGAACAGTATCTTGAAATTGAACCAGACGGAAAAACCGTAGAGAATGAACAGACGCAGCAGACTGAAAGTTCGGAACGATTCCTTCTTCGTACTCACAATTATTACTTCCGGTATCATTGCGGCTAACATTACGAAACTCAATGACACCAATATCACTCAATGACGCCTAGCTTCCTATCCGATTACGATGAAACTAAACCGACCACTGTCACCATCCCATCTCCGAGCTCATGCGTGCAAACTGTTGTAAGCCCGCTGACTCTTGAGAAAGTTTAGGCGAAACGACACGGCAAATCACAGACGAAAAACAACCCAACTCGATCTTATAAGATTTTCAAAACTCTTCTTTCCTTGGAAGGGAGAGCGTTCCCTTCCTTCTGCCAAGGATGTATTCAATGAACAGCCGCAGCAGTCTGATAGAGCTCTTTTTTTCTGATCGATCTTCTTTCTATTCTCATCTTACAACTCCTCGTGCAGTCAGCTTGTATTATCCAATCACCATACGCTCATCGAGTGAGATGGCCAATTCGTCATGACGACGATCCCTGTAATTGACGCTTGGAGCGTCAGCAAGCTCTCACCGAGATTGTTAACAAAACGTCGAAGCTGTTATCACACTCAGCAACCGGTAATTTAATCATTAATCGCCTCGAGCGCACCTTCTGCTAGAATTCGATTGTAAACACTGGGAACCAATCACCACCAAGTGTATTCCATTGAGTGGGACTGGTCATCATTGATGAGAAAAAAAAACCGCAGACAAGTCGAACCCAGTATGAAAAGATGGGAAAGAAAAGAGCTATCTTGCAATAGCAGACGAACTAGTATGTCTCGATTGAGACGGACCTTGTTGCAGATGATAAGATTATTATTATTCATACTACGATGATATTAGACTTGAAATCACCTCCGCCATCCCACTACGATCGGCGTCATAAAATATTACCAAACCGGCAAACATGACGAGAGTAGACACGAACCCGCTGTACTCTACACTGCGGTTGCTTCGAACTTGCGAGCTGCGTTCTCTACGTTCATTCGTTGTTCGGGTCGTTTAAATTCGGAAAGCATGCGCAAGCTAGACCTTAAGTCGATAGCTTCGAACAGTATCAGATTCAGAGGCGTCAGATATGCTAGTTGGATCGTTCGGATCCAAGAGCCAAGCCAAGTGATTGGCGCGCATGTCCCATTCTCGAGTCAGCCTTCCCACAAGTCAGTTCTCTCTTTCTCTCTCTGCTGATATTTTCGGTGAGTTTTATAATTTCTCATATACAATATTTATACAATCATTCCTCCTTTGTTTTTCTGCTTGCCTCAGTATCAAGTCATCTCTCCTGCGTTGGGCATTATGATACCGTTCGTGAACGATGACCTGTGAGGCAGCATTTATCTGATAATGTTGGTCGACGTGTTCGTTGTACATGAAAGCAGCTGGTTTTGTGCAGATTCAAATGAAGGTATTCTGTTTTTATGCCGCGGCTTGAGTTCCTGAGAGTACTCGGGCGGTGTTCTCTCTTGCCGAGGACCGTTCCCATGAGGATGAACTATCTGACGTACACCCACACACAAACACACACAGACACACATACACACACATATGCTCGCACATGCTGATACAGACAAGTGACAGACAAAGCTTATCGAGCAAACTTGACGTAAGCCACAACGCGTGAATGGATCTGAACGAAAGCCGAATAACTTGGAAAACTGTGACAACAAAACCACAGCGAAGTGTGCTTCGATTTCTATTTATTGACGCGGATCAACAGCCCAAGCATCATGATAATTACATGAATGACTATTTATGACGAGTACGGCGACGAGGGGGATTTTCGTCCCTACCTGCGCTCGATTTGATCAATACTTTGAAGGGATGAATACGATCGTTGAGAAAAGTAACGATGGATATTGAGAATAATAATAATGATCACCCTACGAACTACAGTAATTTATATAGACGTTAGAAGGCGACTGGACGTTGTTGTCAAGTAATCGTATCTGAGTGGCTGTCGGTTATCTTCGGCTTGAAAAAAATTCAGAGAAGCAGTAGAAGTAAGAACGTGGAGACGAAGAGCAGTGAAAATTGTATGAAGTGTGATTGCCGGAGAATAATCGACCGAAGACTTGTACCAATAGGAGGTCTTAACTGCAGTGTATCTGAGGATTTGACTGATTGACCATAGAATAGTTTCAACTTACATTGACTGAAGGCAGCTGATCGGTTACTGCAGGAAGCGAGATACGTTACGTTGATATCCGCCCCGGCAGATTACGGATCAGCGTGATTTTCCCACGGTCTCTAAGAGTACCATACACCTTGAATTCCCCAGCTGGCTGGTTGGTTGGCTAGCGAGCAAACAGCGATGCATGCGAGCGCGTATTGCGAGCAGAAAAAAGCTGGCATCGTAGCGGTGGAAGCATACAGCGGCGGCAGCAGCAGCAAAATAAGTAGCGAGTCATCCATCTGCGAGCGAGCGTGCGAGAGAAAGGAAAAGACTTTCACTGATCACTTAGCGATTCAGATACCACACACAAACACACTTGGAATGAAGTGACAAAAAGCGAAGTTAATCAGATAAAGAGGCTGACCAAGCAACAATGATTCTCTCACACTACATAGCGCTCTCTGTTCCTTCCTCAATGAACCCGATCGAGGCTCTTCTGTCTTGAGCTCGTCTCAGTCCACGTAGAAAACGCGATTCCTTTCACCATGAGAAGTTCTCTTCTCTCGTCTCAGTTACCGATCTCGGCTTCCGGCCACTAAACGTGCTCGTAACATGTATGAACGTCTTTGATGCCCAAGTCGAACAACCACGAAACTCAGAGCCAACTCGAGGAACTTCAGAGCAGCTTTGCTTCCTCTGTACATTTCTTCGTTGTCAAGTGTGGTCCGCCGATCGCCCTCCTCCCTTCGCCTGCTCGACTGCCTCAATCCAAACCTCCCCGAACTTCTCGCCCTCGAGCCGAATATCCCAACGACCCTCGCCGTATGCCTCACCCAGCATTGAACCCAGTGGCCCGAAACTCAGAGCTCTTTAGAATTTGCCCCTGCTCCAATACCTGAGCCCTCCCCCCTGCAGGCTTCCCATGCCGATGCCAACACTAGCATGACGAATCCCACAGTATGAAAGTCTCCTCTCGGTCCTGTTTGCATAGTATCGATGCGTTACATATTCCACGTGAGAAAACAATTCAAGTTTCTTATACAAAGTCGATTTTTCTGTAGATATCGACCGACCTACCTTCCTACCCACCGATCCACCGACTTGAATACATGTTAAAGAGGAGTTCGTCGACTGTTCAATTGATTAGTAGAAGTTTGTCAATACCATTTCATCTGACTATATTTCTTATTCTCTCAACTTCTCCGATTATTCTTGATCTTCTTCCTCGTGTAGTGTTTGATTGAGGTTGAGGCTGCCGATGATTGTGATGCAAAGACAGACACTACGATGCCAATACTGCGCGTGTAGTCTAGGGTTATGGAAATCCTAATTAATATGATGACACCGATAACAATGATGAACAGAAAGTTGCTAAAGCCGATAACAAAGAGCACGACGAGGATGATAGCAGGCATTAAAAGTATTCTAATATACTAGGTTGGGGGTTGAATTCTCCCTCGAATCTTAGCGGGAGCTGCGGTCACTCTGCGCCACTCTCCCAGTCCAGGCCTAAGCGTAGAGCTGCGAGGTTCTATTCCGCTAACGCTGCAACAACAACACCAGCCGCGGCAGCAACATCGTAGAAAATCTTTCTCTCTCAGATGTGCAGAGCTCCCTTACTACCACTACTATTCCACTACAACTACTACTACTACTGCATCTATAACTCTTACTGAAACTACGAGCTACTACCATTACTACTATTACTTACGCTCCTACTACTCTACTACTATTATTACTGCTATGATTACGACAAAATACGAACTTCCATTTGCGTTACAAGGAAACACATCCATCCACGGCAACAGATTAAATTCTCCAAAAATCACATCAACAACGACAACAGTAAAAAGAATAACAACAAGCATCAAACAAATTAGGATGAACCTAATTCAGCTACCACTCGTGCTACCAGCACCATCACTACTACTGAGACGACGAAGAAGAATACGGATACAAATGCTGATAGCAGTTTACCACTACCACTATAACTACAGATGCAACTACGATGGCTACCTATTGAGTTCGACAAACTATCTAACTAAATATCTATGTATCTAACCATCTAGCTTGAACCACCCATCTACGCAAGCAACCACCCGGCCGACCAGGCAAGAAAAGTCTAGATAAACCGACGCGAATACAAACATCGGGTCGATCGGACAAGATTCTTCACTGCGGCCTTCGGTATCGATGGGATCATAACGTGTCGCCATTGTGATACCCGGTTGCACCTGCAGTATATGGATCAGCAGGAACGTATACGAGCAGCTCGATCACGACCCCAAAGTCGGGATTCGCTCGCGCTGAGCCGAATTTTCCTTCGGCTAGCCGGTCCAGGAATACCAGACGTCGGCAACGAGCGCGATCAACCACTCCTCGATCTGGTGAAGTGGAACACGCTGGGGTCGTGTCGTCTTGTAGAAAACATTCTGTCGACGTACGGAAGGATTGATTCCGCTATGGTTCGTAACAGAACAGATTCGAAGTTGGTGGTGGAATAGAAACAGTCTCATCACGGTGATGACGATGTCGATTCCATGATAGCCAGCACCACCAACCAGTTCAGCAACGAGTACACCATGAACCGAGAGGGAGAAAGGGAATCCGAAACAGAGGGTTCACGCCCGGGGCGGGGCGGCACCGATCGTGAGAGTCTTCTACTACAGTAAATGTATGGTGATTCTGAGCATAGCAGTTCACTGCCCGAACCACTGGAGGAATCTCACTCTCTGGTAGACGGGGTTTTGGTTCGTCTGTTGCAGATTTTGGTTGTATCCAAACAACACAGAACTATGAGTTGAGGAAGAAAGAAGTTCGGTGGAGACATTCGGATGGGAGAGAGAATCGAATTTGAGAGATTAAGATGATTCACGAAGATGTTCGATGGGGACAGGTGGAAATAGTTGCGGCCTCGAAGAGAGAGAAATACCACAAAAACCACGTCGAGTTAGAGGAGTCTCAACTAACAGAAGAAAGTCGAGTCGTCCCGGCCCATCTTCATCATGTACTCCTCCTGTGTATGCGAGAGTGTGCTAAGCGGGATTTGAATGAAGGGGCCGTCGCCGCCGCCGCCTAAAAAGCATCATCATTATGACTATTAATGGTATAAGAAATCAATTGCGCGGTCGAATGAAAATGAGGAGGAAGAAAATGCTGCTACAGATACAGAAATAAACAAAACAAACATACAGACAAACAACAACTATGATCGATAACCTGTCTAATGACTTGAATAAATAAAGCGTGTACTTCAGAAATCTACCCTGAAAAACAACGTCTCGTGTGTTCCTTTCAAACTTGTGCACAGCATTCTCTTTGCCAGGTTCCAGGTAGCGTAGCCGGGTCTACAGTGGCGCAGTAAACAGGGAGGGTTCTTTGGTTTGAGAATGTACGCGACTCTTGATGTACTCATCCGATATCAAACTAAGTTTTGCAATATTATCTGCTTAGGAATTCAGTTTTTCGGGAGCGAAACTTCTGCATTTGCTAAATGACCCGGAGGGACTCGTTGAATGTACATAACTCTACAATCTGAGATTTCGTTGTTCAAATTGAGTAAGCGGCATAAATAACATTTTAATCCGGAACGACGGGGTAAACAGCTTGACATTCTCTATGTTGGCTTTATTACGTCGCCGATTCGAGCGAACGAAAATGACGTTGACAAAAGCTTCAGCAGCCATTGCGAGTCCTAACTCCGAACTGATTCGTGACTGTCAGTCAGTCAGTCAGTCAGTCAGTCAGACCGGCACAAGCAGACTGATACGCTGGAAGGCTTTATTTGTTGAGCGAACCCACACGAATTGGACGAAGATTCCACAAGCAACAAAAGCTCGAAGGTCGTTTTAGCTTTTGTTCAGGCCACATTTTGTGGAAGAAAATCAGCCAAAAGCTCTCTCTATCTTCTTCTCGATCTCCTTTCACGTCGACGTCTTCGTAATCGGTGGCAGTGGCTGTAGTTTCCCACGTCCACTACGATGGGGGTTGGGGGGGGGGGGGGGGGAGTGGATGGAAGAATGACTTTGTGCTGCATTCAACGGGAAAGCGAGGATGTGAGCTCCCGACCGACGAAGCCACCACGTAGCGGCCAGCAGTCAGTATCGTCACTGGCGAGGAAACTGCCGAAGAGAGCATGAAGGGACTTTAAGAGAACCAAGCCTTCGTTTTGAAAGGAGGAAAGAACAAGGACGACGAAAAGGAGCAAGAGGAAGAGTTAGCTCATTCAGAGTCTTTTGGTTCCGGCCGACGCTTCGCGCTCGAGAGGAACGGGCTATGTTGGGTCAGCCGCCTTAACAGCGCGGTTCCAGAGCCGTTCTGCGCGTGATGCGTAAAAGAGAGCAAATCAATCAAGATCCTCAAACTCCTTTTAAAAGATCTTAGAGTAGACCACGGGCCAGTAGCAGCCGACCCATTCGCTGCATTTTCCTCACAGATCCATGAAAGTGTTTATTCCCGTGCTCTAGCCCCGAACGGTGAGTATGTATTATTGAGGTGCTCCAGTTATCCATTCCAGCGAGAATAGCATGAAGAACGCACTGCTTACATCGTTTCGTTATCAAGGCACTGAATGAAAGAATGAGAGCGTTTGCTAATTAGGAGTCGTCGGCGTCGTCGTTTTCGTTTCCAGTCCCGTCTTTGTCGTTGTCAGTTGGACCTCTAAGAACGAATAGAGGGGTGAATATCCGACTGACTGTGAGGCAGATTAGACATACATGCACGACCCGTATTGCTTTGATCGCTGGCGAGAGAGCGGCGCGGCGCTGAACAAATTATTTTTCCCCACGGGCTTGCGGAGCTTCCACGTCTGCCCAAAATACGTCAAACGCTCCTTACTAATTGAGGATGCCCGAAGCAAGGTGTTCTCCTGCAATGCAAGGACACGCGCGTCTCATCACTCGTAAACAATGCACCTGGTTAGGAGAATCTTTACGTTTGAGGGTATTCACGGGATTGGAAAGTCGATTGCGGAAAACATTCGTTGGCGACCGAGTTCGGAAACGGTCTACAGGTCCGTGCTGCTGCCCCCCCCCTCTTCAGGTGGAGAATCTAGATCCCGACGTCCCGCGCAGAGTCATTCTGGAGCAGAAAGCTTGAAGAAAAAATGATAGGCGAGGGTGAATACTCGGCAAAATGATCGAGATCCTTTTAACACTGTGTGTCCACAGCTTTTAGGTTCCGTCGAGTGGTTTCTGAATGTTCAGGGAGCCTGATGATATTGCGCCAGTCTATATGGTAATGTCCGTGGTGCGTCCATCCCGTCCGCATCAGAAACCATAAAGATAAGAAATAACAATTGATGTGAGTGCCATGCCTTTTACCGCGGCACGCAGTGAAGCGGTTTCTGAACAGTTTCCACTCGCCGCTTCCGGTGGAACATTCTGAGGATTAGTCTCCGATGGGAATTGAATCAAGTCACAGTGAGTCCTCACAATTACGGATTTGTCGGGATCGGAGATTTGGGCCCGATAGAACGGACTGTCAGTGGTATGCGTTTTGTTGGAACGGAATCGTCAAAACTGAGTTCAAGGTTGATCGTCCGTTACAGCGGAGTAAGTTCCCATGGACGAGACCGGTATCAAATTGTTCGTGGATTTTTATGAAGAGGTATACGGACGGAACTGGGACTAAATCAAGGCGTTCGTTTCCACAGAGAGTATCCCTTGTCCGCAGGTCTTCGCAAGGCGCTACCTTGTAGGAGTTCTTTGTCCGTCCCCGAAGTTATGTGGCCTCAATTAGAGCTTTGCGTGCGATTCTCAAGAGCCCGCAGTACAACTTGTCACTCAAAAGGAATGTTTGAGGGAGGCACGTGTCCACGTTCAGTGACATTTGAAGCCAACTCCCTGCCCACGCTCTCGGGAGAAGCTTGATTCGTTCTAGCGTCAAAGGTCGGCTTCTTGTCAGGTCGCGAGGAGCCTGAAATCGTATTCGATATCCATCATTCTGTGAAAAACATTTCGAGACTCAATGAAACCAGCTAGATCTTATCCCTCGAAAACCCTTCCAACTTCGAGAAGTTGTCTGTTTGCGGAATTCCAGTCCGATCTGGTCGGTAACATGTATCCGTGAGAAGAAATATTTCATCCGAAGAACGGCATCAGGCCTTCCGGCACACATATGTGTTCACGCGAAAATGTAGTTACATATGAATCTAAATTACATAACGGAACAAACTTCGACGACGAGTGAACAACTGGTCGGACTTCTCTCGGAGGACTTACCCGGAGCATCAACATTAATTAAAACATATCGACTAGCTACATAATTTCACAGAGCTCGTATGAACGCAGAAAAAATGTCCAAAGCGTTGCAGCAAGCATTGCTCGAGGTTTGTCTGGAGAGGAATCGCGAGAGAGGAAGAAGCAGAACAAGCGACAGATTGACAGACCCGGCTCGTGGGAATGAGCTTTTCAAACTCAAGAGCCTCTCAGAGTTGAGCGTTCTCGAAAAACCCCCAGCAAATAGACCAGACGTCGGCATAATTGGAAACTGGAAACTCTTGGGAGGTTGTGCAAATTCAAATTATCAGATCAAGGGGGCAAGCTTCGATCCAGGAAGCGATCGCTGTGGTAGTAAGTTTCGGAGTGATGGATGAAGCGTCGGCCACTCGGAGCCATGAGAAAGTCAAAACCATTCGGGCACGAGAGCGTTTCGCATGTTGAAGGTCCGGAGATCCTTTCGTTTAAATTCCACTCAGAATGATTTTTCAATCAATGCTCTCGCATGCAACTTTCGCATCTCAGGACGCATGTTTCCATAGGAAGACAATGAAAAAGATGTGAGAGAAGGTCTCCCCGTTTAACCGAAGTTGGAGCATGGATGACGTGTATAGCTGAACTTCTCGCACCGGAAGATTCATCTGGAATCGCCCTATGCATTTATAACAATAAACAGCAAGTGATTCTTGACTCGGTCCACAGCATTGAGGACGCTATCGTGTTCTCCCGAGGAGTTCCTTCCTCCCGCCCGGCCTCATGAAAGAGGACTCCGTTTTCTTCGACTCCACATATCATCTCCTCTTGCTATCTTCGTCGCCTAGCTCCCACGAGCTGCAGATTCCGACCTCGATTTTTTGAGAGGTAAGATCCGCTTCGACAGAACCGCCGAAATTTCCAGTTATTCAAGTGTGAGTGTGCTGCACGTGTCTGCGTCTCCCGCTCAAAGAGCTACGGAGCGAGCTTTGATAGGAACGAGTTTTCGGCTGGCCATATATTTAAGGGAGTCTGGGAATTGTTGTGGAGCACATTTACTTTCCGATCGAAGCTTTGTTCGCTTCCGTTACACGATTGAATATGGGAAAGCTCCTGATATTTTGCTGGATTTTGAGAATCCAATTGCTATTTTCACCCTGATAACGAACTCGAAGACATTCTGATATTGGAGTTCACGAATCAGAGAGTTTCTCCTGTGATCGGCGCGAAATTGAGTTGAAAATCAATCTCGTATACCATTCACTCACTCTGGTATTATGAACCAGAGTCTCGATTTTCCGCCCTTGAAGTCTGCGCCTGGGGCACAAGCCCCCGTTGCGCAACCCCCTCCCCTAGTTACGCCACTGGCTCCAAGTCCATTGAATGACCACTTCTGGCCGCTTTCTTCATCAAAGGAAATTCACCGAAACTTTATGGGACGGTTAGCCACCTCTATGCGATGCGGTGACGAAGATATCCGTCCGTGCAGATCTGCGGGACCATGTTTGAGTTGCTCGAGCGGACATTCAGAGCGTGAGCGGTCGATTCGTCCCTTGGAACGACCGTTCCGGAGAAGCTTCCGTTCTCCTTGGGATAAGGGGTGGATCTCTCAAGCTGTTAACATTGCAGGAGCTAGCCAGACTCCGGCACTTTGAGTCCTTCCCAAACCGGCCTGGTAAGACCATTGCGAAGAGAGGCACATCGAGGTGTAGATAGGAACATGAGGAACTGATGATACTGCATTCATTTGAAAACTTCATTCATCAACCACGCTCAATCGAGTCGATCCAGGAGGCGAACTCAACCGCCTAATGATCACCAGGTCAATGTGCACGTTTGAAGGCTTTAGCCATTCCAGGATTCCGGTATGGAATTCGACAAGAAACGCTACCGAACCAAACAAGGATCCTAGAATGGCTTTCAAGACGCAGAATCGCAAGCGGTCGTGACAGGTTGCAACCTGTTCGTCGCCCCGACGACAAGACACTCTTGAAGCACGCCTTGGATATCAGAAGCGCAAGCTTCGCCTTCATTTGCAGGATCTAGGCATCCTGCACTCGACGAAACCGCAAATATCCTCCGAAGTTCGATATCATTAATGGAGGAAGCTGCATCCGCATATTTCCCTCCTGATCGGGGAAAGCTCAGAAGATTCAAATCCTCTGACCGGATCGTCCTTCAGAAAGTCTCGAATGTACCCTCAGGTGCAATAAAATGAGCGGCATAACCGTTTCAGACGCTGCGGAATAGAAGCGAGTCATGAATTTTATTTTGCCCCGCGAGATGAAGTGAGATTAAAGGATTGCTACACGAGGTTTCACTTGCATCGCGCATGAATTTTTCTCAAAACTCAACCGTTACAAAGTTTCCAGTGGTCTAGGATAACTTCTAAATCCTAAGCGTTGCAGCGAACCGTGACATCACATTGTTCTCATGCTCGCCGCCGACTATTTCTCGCGGTGGTTCGTGATTCCTTTAATTGACGCACGGTTTCCTACAGAGCAGCTTACGTTGTGGCTCTACCATTGAAACCGTAACGGAAATTTGCTTAAATCTAAAACTTTGTGCCTCCACGAACTAAGTAAGCATTTCCAAGGAGAACACGGTCTAGCAATGTCTCATCTTTCACCCTTCCCCTGCTTTTCCTCTTACTTAGCCTCAAGTACCAGCAGGGGTGTACATTCAATCCAGACCGGATCACCTGACAATGCTGTTGTCCTCTTCTCTGAGTTCTAGAGTCATGAAAGATTGTTTTCGAGCAGGCTTGTTAATTTCAACTGCTGAATTATACATGAGAGCAAATCTGCGGCAGTGAGCTGACGAATAAACTATGCCGAATCGTTCTAAAATTATATCCTTGCTTTGTTGGCATCGCAAGCTCAACTTCTTTGGAGCAGTTCGCCACATTCGTGATCGCAATATGTGTACAAAATGAAATGGGAGATAGAGCGTTGAAAGCCTTCTCTGGTGATGCCAGCATCGGTGTTGCTCAGTTTGAGAGGAGCACACAATCTGGATTTCTATGCGTGCCTCCAATTGAGGACAGCAACACCTAGGACCTTGAGACGGGATCACTACGTCAATCCATGAGGTCCATGGAATGAGTCTTGGAGGATCAACTCTTGTATCTAATTTCCTCGACATTCCGTGAGCCCTTTTGTAAACAGGTGGAACATTTTGCTTGATAACACAAAGTGATCTGAATGAAATCTAAGGATGCTCGGAGGAAGACATTCCTGGAGAGGTAAACTTATTCGCGATCGATTTTCACTCTGATCGATCGTGAATACATTTCGATCCGTCGCCCTCGAAGTTCAAAACTCCAAAGCTCATTTCATGGGAGGCGTTAGGCTTTAAACATTGTAATCGTAATCTTAGTTGTGAGAGCGCCTGTTATCGAGTTCCCCTTTCTTTTCATAAAGAGTTTCAACCTCAAGTATGTACGAGTTAAGGGTGCAGCTGGGAGGTCTGGCTCAATGTTGCAGATTCAATCAACGTCAAGGCCTTTTTCGGTCTGGGAAAAGCGCGTCAAATATTATCTAAGTAAAATCTATTGTCTCAACGGCTTCTGTGTCGATCGTTTCCGACCTTTAGACGTCGCGTCGTGGCTTCGTAGAGACCTGAGAGGAAGAACTTGGTCACGACTCGGCCCACTGAACACTATTCACAAATTTAGAGATGCTACGGTTTCGTCTGAGCTTCCCTAATGTGAGCGGTTCTTTAGCACCGAACCTTTTGAGCGCGGAACAGTATTGTCTGTTTTAACACCCAGCGTAAAAACCCGCGGCCCTTAAAAGTCTCCCACGGGCCTTGGAACAGCTTCTAATGGGCTCTTAGGGACCGCTTGAGCCCCAGTTGAGAGAAACTGCTTTGATAAATTACAGCGGACGCCGAAATCAACTCAGAATCGTCCGTTCAACAATGAGTTTTCGTTGATCGCGGCCAAGAGAGTTTGTATCAAATCACCGGTCGATCACAGCCGTGGATTTCTAGTTGGTCCTCCAAAAAACCTCGGCTCAGAAGCTGAGCAATTCTCAAAAAAGAGAATTTGTGACGAAATTTTGTCGCTTCTCGTTGTCGTTGAACAATTTCTGTTGAAAATCCGATTTTTCAGCGGCCGGGGGAAATCTGCGACAAACTCGAGACCATAATGGAGAGTAGGCGTCAACATTTGGGGTCTGGCGCCGGGAAGTTAGTCGTCGCGCCGTGCTCCCGTTTCATTTAGGCGCTCGGTTTTTGTTGGGTTCGACTCGTAACTTTAGTCGACGCATTACTTCATTTAGACAAACGGCGAAAGCTGGAAGAGGCTATGAGGAAGAAATCTCCGTTTGTTTACTCCGCGGCTCACCCATAACAGCCTGCAGATGGGCTAGTTTGTCTACTTTCCTCTCGCCGAACCTTTGCTGTTTCTCGTTCATTCGGCTTGTCCGAGTCGTTTCCTCGCCCGAACCCGTTCTCGTTGTACCGGACAGGTAGCTCCGATTGATGGCAAAGAACCGAGCGGATTCGTTTTTGTCGTTGCTGTAGGTCTCTCCTGCGACGTTGGTCCTATTTTCTCCTGCAAGAATAAATAGCTCGTCTTATCGCTCGATGGAACTGAAGGAACCCGGACTCGATTTGACAGAGGCCAATTGATTACGGCCAGATGCAGCCAGGCGTCATTACATGACAAACTGAACGAACACTTCTTTCCCAAACAAGACCTGACTTATGTAGACAGCTAGATCCAGGCAACGTGGCCAACGGAGGGTTACTGCTGTGAGTTTCTCTGTATCCTTCGGTCGGCTCGGGAGAAGCTTTCCTTCCGAGTCAGTTTTCCCAGCGATTCTCGGAATAGTAAGCCTTCGGATGTCTGTGTCCAGATCGATGGTGAAGCGACCTTATCAACGGAAATTCGGGGTCAATGATACGTTGACAAATGTAGGAGAAGATGAACAAAATCCAGAACTCGCCGTTCAGTGATTCTATAAGCACTGCGCTGGTCTCTTGGGGGTTAAATCAGATTCCAGATTCATCCACCCTCGCGACCAAGAGTTGAGCCCTGAACGCCCAATTAGCACATCGTCAGATGTGTGAGATGTTTATGAGAATCTTTGGGCGCGGAATCGCGGACTAAACATCTTCGGAATCCTTCAACAAGCAGCGTCTCTTTATCGGAGGTGCGTACTCAGCCTCCCGATGGGAGATGTAGAGTGCAGTCGGGTAAGATCGGTCCGCCAGACAGAATAATCCTCAGAGGATGACGTTTCTGAGCTTTCGCTCGAGAAATCGCGGCCGGACGCTCCGATAACACACCGACACGAAATTAACGAGATTCGCGCTCTGACCGGCGTTTATCTATCATCATGGCCGTTCGAAAGCAGGATCTGGTCACATCGAGCTCTCATCTTGAGATGCAATGCAAAGTTGTTCTGACAAACTGCCGGCAATGAGCGTGCTCGTCAAGCCTCGTCGATAGTTAAGCGGCCTGCGAGTTTGACGATAGGGGATCAGATGCTGCACATCACCACCGATGATGCGATTTCAGTTGCTACTTTGATCGAAGTCAAGCTGCGCTTTGTACAAGGCGTTACAGCTTCTGTATAAAACATAATCAAGTCGCTTGCTCACTTTGTCCCCCAGGTCACACGCAGAACGAGGTTAGAGGGCGGTCGAATTTAAAGCGATCCCGTCTCTCGTCGTTCTTAGAAGCCTGCTAACAGAGGTTTCAACGCGAACGTCAAAGTTTCGCGCGAATCCGAGCTAGGGCAATATTCGAACCGGCGCTGGAGTTAATTTGAAACTTGTTGACCAGAACCCAACTTTAATGAGTCGCTCTCGTTCTTGGAAGTTGGAAAGTGGAAATACGAGGCTTTTTCCCTCTGTTCTCTCGGTTCGCGGCAAGTTCGAAAGAGTGGGAGAGGAAGGCTCACTAAGCCTATCATGGGAGGGTGCGCGGGCAACATCTCGATTGCCGAACCGGGGGCACGTCCTCCTTATCGGGTTTCGAATTTGGTTCTTCGATTGCGAAAGATTCACGAAGAAGAGGATCGTCGGTGTTTTTGGAGAAAACATGGGGAACTTGAGGATATGATGTCTATGGATATAAGGGAATACATTGATGTGTCCAACGTGTGTGGTAACGAGGGCACTTCGGGACGGCAGCATCGTCGACCGAACACGACGACCCTTTCCATCGGCAGAGAATTGTTGGGCAAGAGTCTCCGAGGGCAAAAGAGTCGGAAGAGCGGCACACAGGACGGGAAGCAGCGTCCTTCGTGTTCCTCGACGGTCGCTCGGGCGGGCAGGCTGGCTGGCTGGCTGGCGGGTTGGTTGGTTGGCTGCTTGGTTGGTTGCCTGGTTGGGTTGCCTGGCTGGCTGGATGGCTGGCTGGCGGACGGTCGGAAGGGACTGACGGACGGACGGCAGCCATGTTGCCAACAAGCAGAAGCGCCCCCTTCGCCATATCACCGTAGTGAATGAGCAGCAGAGAGCAGCAATGTAATGGAGATAGAACATCGAGCAGCAGCCGCAGCAGCAGAAGAAGCAGAAACATTATTGTGGTCGAAAACAACGTTTAGACAGTGTCCTGTCAGTGTACTGCTAGAATTGCCCGGACGGCGCTGTTCTTTGCCACAGGGACCTCGAATTGCCAACGCGGGGTCCCTTTGTAGATCAGCAGCAGCAGCAGCAGCACTACCAGCAGCAGCAGCAGCAGCAGCAGGACCAGCAGCATCATCATAAGACAGCAGTCTTAGGATTAGGGTGCCAATTTCAAGCGACTGGACAATCCAGTCGACAGTGTTGAAGTGAAGTGTACTTTCTTCGATTGTCGTCGGATGCTCGACACACCGAAGGAATAATCACCAGGAGCGACGAATCAATCGAAGCTGTCCGAGGCAAGAGTGAAAGTCGTTCTCGTGAGGAGACCCTGCTCTTCCCCCTCGTCTTGGATCAAGTGTATTTGACGAAGTGAATGTGCGGACGAAGCGGACGTCGTTCATAGTTGTTCTCTGTTGTGTGTTGTCGGTGGGTGGCCGAAGCGGAGGGCCTACGGAGGCTGCCATGGCTGGGCCTCCTACAGGGCAGCATGCCCTGTGCGCCCCCCGCCGTTCGGCAGGCTCATACCAAGAACCGGAGCCTTAGGCCTGACCTAGCGCCCAATCTTCAAGGGGTTTGACAATGTGGGGTGACCCGAAGGTGGCACGGACACCCCTCCTGTTTTCCATTCACCTGCGCCCCGACGCTCAAAATGAGCACACATTTTCACAGCCACCGCACCAAACAAGGGACGCCGCCATCCACAGACATCCGAATCATCACAGAGACAGACTTCGAACGTTCAAACAATCTCGCTCCGCAACGAGGATCCCCTTCGGAGGAGGATCCGAGCGGAGAGGAAAGTCGAGGTCCAAACAGAAACTACGGACTCTCGAACAGCAGGCCAACGTGGCTCACGCGGCCAAGTCCTTGGCCAGGACCGTGCTTTAGCTCGGATTTGTTGTTTAGTCAACTGTCGAGTTTCCTTTCGGATACAACAAAACCGAGGACGACGACAGCATCATCCGATCCAGCAACAATAAACGCCACTGCGCCGACCGCAAGAACGAAACCAGCGGCAGCAGTGGCAACAACAAAACGTATAGAAACAATCGAAGGCTGTCCAAAGTCTACGGCTCATCCCAGCGATAGCGATTTTTGCAAGCGAACCTGTTCCATCACGAGCAGCAGTAGGGAAACACGTCAGTTAGCACACTCTGCCGCCCCCACAAGCATTTCGACGACGACGTCAACGTCATCAGCGACGACGAAGACAACGTCAGTTCCCGATACAAGTATCATCACGAGCCAACGACATAATCCACAACAGCAACAACCACTCTTACAATCAAGAAGCATAAGAATACAAACAACAGCAACATCAAATTGTGACAAGAAAAGCAAGGCAAGTGTCGTGGTGGTGGACAGTAGCAGCAACAACAACAACAACAACAGCAGAAGCAACAACCGCAAGAGCAAGAATAACATCGACAGCAACAATGACAACAACAACAACAATAGCCACAACAACAAGAACTGTTATGGTGAAAAGTGTTTGCAAGTCCCGCTGAGCTTGCCTCGTGTTCAGCAATTGCAACAACATTCGGCGCGTCATGGACGTGCAGCAGGTCCACGCGCGTGCGGCTCTACGATCCACTCTACTGCTATTGTATACTGCCTATTTTATCTTATTCTCTTCATTGTACCTAAGCCGTGTCGTGCGATGGCCGACGCCGCCACAACAGCCATCAATGGTGATCCAACGACAAAGTCATCATTTCGATGTCCAGAAACGTGTAACTATGAGACACCCGAAATTCCAGCGTTTGAAGAGTTTTGTTCGAGTGCCCCTATACGAACAGCGCGAGCCTCCGAGAATCCAGCCGCTCTACAACGGCATCAACATTCACAGCAGCAATTGCGACAACAGAACAAGCTTCAAGAAGAACAACAAAGTCAACGACAGCAGCAACAAGAGCAACAGCAGCAGCAGCAGCAGCAAGAACAAGAGCAACGACAACAAAACCAGCAGACGCAGCAACAACAGCAGCAACGACAACAACAGGTGCCTCAGGATCAACGACAGCAGCACACGCTGCCCGATTCGCAACAACAGTTACAGCAGCAGCAACATGAGCTGCTGCAGCAAGTGCACCATCTGCAGCAACAACAGCAGTCGAAACATCAAGCCAATCAAGGAGAAGGCACAGAACTCAAATTACCTGTCGAGCAGAAGGGTGAAGGCTACCTAAAGGAGTTCAAGGAGCTGACCAGGAAACCGCCGCGGCTACGTCCCGGAGACGAGCGCGACGGTTCATCGTTAGCAACTGCAACCACTACCACTACTTCTACAAGTACTACGACTCCTTCTACTCCTACTTCTACTACGACCACAACAACTACAAGCAGCACAGAAATACCTAGTCCACCTGCAGTGTTACCTTTACTGTCATCTTCGTCACTACTATCATCATCTTCATCTTCATCATTGATACAATCATCATCTTCTTCCTCTTCCTCGTCGGCTTCATCTTCATCTTTGTTGTCGTTGTCTCCTTCTTCTGCAGCAGCAGCAGCAGCAGCAGCCGCCTTATCGTCGTCGTCGTCGTCGTCGACTCCTTCATCGAGGAGTACCGCGACTCCTCCCGTTGCTGTTCCGAGCGGCGATGCGCCCGAGCTTGCGGCTCCGGCGGCGACCGCCACTGTGATCGTTGAGGAAGATCGACTTCCCTCAGCAGAACCCTCGGCGGAATCTTCACCGGAATCATCACTGTTACCGGAACTATCAGCAGCATCGGGGTCGCCGCATTCATCTGCAACAGCAGCGGGGGCGGCGGCGGCGGCGGCACCAGTGGTGATTGCAGCGGCGTCGGCATCTGCTGCAGCCGCACCACCTCCGCCAAGCCGTAGTTTGAAGAACAAGTTGAATCGTGATGAATCTAAACTCATGGAGGACGATGGTACAAGCGATCCTCAATCTAGTCCTGTGCCTCGGCTGCGAATTTGTGGACACATTGCTCTTGAGATGCTGCTCGATCGTAAAACGTTTTGTAATGCGTCTCTCGAGGAACGTCGGAATATTTGGGACCGTTTGTGGGACAAGGATAGGAAAGCGTGCGAGTCAGTGTGTCAAATGGAAAAGTTATTCGATAGGTTCGATTGTAAGCTAAGGTACTCAGTGCGTTGGAGCTGCAAACATTGCCTGGTAAGTGCTCATCCCCTACGACTGATTGTTTTGACTGAAGAAAGAAACACTTTTAGCTTGAATGAGTGACCTTACCCTCGTGCATGACAGAGCCTGTGAATCCACAAACAATGTGAGATCCGTCGAGCTCTAATGGAATTCGAATGTTATAATGGTAAGATTGCTGACAGGAGAAGAGGAATTCTGTGGATGATCGGAAATGGGACCAGGGCACGTCGTGCTACGATCGTTTCATTAGGGGAAAAAGATTTGCGGGGATCTGACCGAGCGGGGCACGGAACGAGGAAAGAGTTCGTGTGCGTTCCTTCTCAGCGGAAGAGCGGAGACGTCGAGCTTGATGTCTCAACTGTTGCGTCGGCCATTATTTCTCTAAGTAAAAGTGGCGAGCCAAGCTTTGAGCGGACGGAGAAGCGAAGAAAGCAGCCTCCGACCGACAGAGAAGCGGAGAAGCGAGCGAGCGAGCCAGCAACCAACAAAGCGCCTTCTGAGCGGGGGCAGCTCGCTGGGCGCGCGAGTGACAGTGAAGGTTTCTTTTCCTCTTTTTTCCGTGTTTCATTCTCTCCGTTGTGGCGACAGCGTTAAGCAGTCACTCAATCTTTCCGATGAAACAATGCCTGCTCCGATTGAGGAAAAATTGTTTTCCAATTCTCTGAGCTTCAGGTTGTCGTCCACGACGACGGCGACGACATCGACGGCTTCGCCGGGCCGGATAAGAGGCGTTGTAATGAAAGAAAGGAAAATCGCTCGAACTGTCGGGAGAATTCGAGAGAAACAGGAACCGGTTGTTCAAGAGGAACACCGGTCGAATGAGGCTAATTTGAATTGTTTATCCGGGGTCGATTCGTTTCATCGATTCATTGGTCAATTGATCCGCCCTTCTATTCGGGTAAACTCTCTACGTTTTGATGTCACTTAGTTGGTAGCGGTTAGTCACAGTTGGGACAAATAAGGAGCTCCTCCAACATACATGGCTGCCTCTTGGTAGAATCGAAAACAGGAAGAGACGAGGGCAAAATCGGTCCCTCGGTTAAAGATGCGAAACTCCGAACTGGAGATCAGGCTCATTTTCAATTTCGCTCATTCTTACCGCCGTCGTCGTCTCGATTGTCGACATTCTAGGCGTTCATGGGAGATTTCGAGAGGATCGAGTCCCAGCTTGACTCGAATCAAACCATTCTCGAGGAATTCCTGATGCATTCCAAAGAAACTCGATGAACATCAACCAGTATCGAGAAACAACAAGCCAGTATTCGTGCGTCAACGGCAGACGAGGGCGCCCACTTCCGACTGGCAAGATCGACGACGCACTCCAGAGATCAGCGACCGAAAGCTGTCCTGTGATTATTTGGCTTTGCTTCGGATGAAGTGGTTGAAGCTTCATTTCTTTGAAATTTCCTCCACCGACTAGCGAGCGAGTTAATGCGTGGAAAGCGTCTGTCATGCGGACGCAAAGACGGGCGTCCTATGCGAATATCAAACGATTGAACGAACGAACGACGGAGCGAAGCAACCGATCAGACTGTCTGCTAACCGAGCGAGCATATCGAGAGCCAGCTGAAGCTCTACCCAATGCTGAACATGGTGATGTCATCCTCCGTATGTCGACATGCGTGAACTGCCGCTTTTCTCCGCGTATTCGGAACGGGAGGTCGACCTCTTTGTTGATGGCGGCGCATAACACGCCTATCATCAACTCACGTAGATGCCTCACTTGGACCACCCGCATATTCGCGGCCGACCGACGGGTCGGCCTGTCGGTTCTCCGGCCTGCGAGCCATTGCGCGCTAAAGCTGCAGCCTTTCGACCGGGAACGCAAAGCTCACTTTCACAGAGAAAGAAAGCGATGCGCCTACCGCCGTTTAGACGATTTCTCAAAGTCGACCTCTCAGATTCGCCTCGCTAGGGATGAGAACGCGAGCCAGTGCAGGAGGCGTTGAAAAACTGCGTGGAAGACATTGACTCGACGGTGGATTCCAGGCCTCTGCGTGCTTCGATCTTTTGATCGATTTCGATACGGAGGTTCATTGCCTGTACTTTGTATTCCACGGAATTTCGTTCGCATCGCGCTTGGTACAATTCTGAAATTTCCGTGAGAGCTCTCTGACAATACGCTTTCAGCCGAATAGGAACAAAAAGAGGGAAACTCCCTCCACGTGGCATGGGCGTGCGTCGTAGCAGGCGAACCCAAGAAGTTGATTCGAGGATGACTCTGTTCCTTGTGTTAGTTGTGTCGTCTATTCTTTCTCATGTCGCAAATACGATGCTTCCCCGTAGCCGCTGTTGGAACCACTGCGTTGCGTTAGTGGTCAACGAACGACGTCGACGGCTCTCGCTTGCTTATACTCACTGGCTTGCATGGTTAGCGGACGATGCAAACCTACTCTTAGCAGACTCGCTCGCTCGCTCGCTCGCTGGCGTGCTTGTTCGCCCGTCCGTTCGCCTGCTTGTCCGCTCGTTGATTCGTCGAGCTGACGGGTTGGGCATTTGGAAGGAAGAATAGTGCAAGCGGGAGCGAGCAAGCGCTTCCGCTGCTTTATGGCTCGAAAGACCTGGATCAGAGCGACCGAACGACGGGTCGGCCGGGGCCAGCACAGATTACTTGCTACATGCCAAGTACTTTATATAAACGGACAGACAAAGCTCTCTTGCCCCGTCTCGTTGTTGATGTTATGTTTGGAACAACTCCGAAACAAACAGACGTACAGTCAGTCCGTCCGTCGGTGGGCCGAACAGACCGACAGAACGACGGACGGTACTGCGAATGTTTTTCCATACAAGCTCGTGCTTTGGACGCACTCGTTCGAGGTGTTCCTTGACCTCGCTAACCTCATCACTTATTGGTCGCCGCCAGGAGAAAAAAAAACATCGAATCCATGCGACCTGAATCTCGAGATGTGTGACGCGATTTCTGTTTCCTGGCTTCTATTCCTCTGACTCAGGACATTCGAGATGGTTTCACCCTCTTTTCAGCAGCAAAAACAACGCTGCAAATGCTGTGTCGGGCTGCCAAGCTAAACGACCATAATTTCCTTGTAATTCTCGGAACGGTCGTTCTCGGTGATGACCAATACATAAACTTTGGGTTGGAAACTGGTAGCTGCCTCAAGCATGACCGAAACTCTTGTCTGTCTCTCTTGAAACAGGAAGGGATCGACTTCTTCTCTAAATTCAATACGGCTCTAATCAGATGCACTTCTCGTATCAACCCTGCTCATATCCAAATGAAATCCTCGTTTCTTGTTGAACTCTACCTTGCTCGATCCTAAATGAACTCTAATTCCTTCCTTGCAGGATTCGTATCGTGAATGGACGTGCGCGATGCGATTACCTATATTTCACCCAATGACAGAGCGACTCTGGAAACCCTGCAGGAGCATATGCACCGATGTGGAGGAAAGGTAAATCCAAGAGATTTGAATGCAGTGAATTGAATATGGCTGTGCATCCCAAGAACGAGAGAACAAAATCTTGAGCGAGATGATTTCATCACAGATGTCCGCACTTCCATCCGGTCCAGGGCGAAGCATACGCCGGAGAACCACTGTTCTACTGCATCGACCCGAACATCGCTGAAACTGAGAATCAGTCGCTCTTCGCTGTAATCCCTAGGTGCTACGAAGCATGTCAGCTGAGGGAATACCCCAAGGCCAGGCTGCCCGAAGTTTTCACCAATAGCGACATGGCCACCCTCATTAGTCCAACAAACAAAGGTACGGCGCTCGGCTCCAGAAAACGCCCTGCACGCAACATCTACTCAAACGCATTGTGCAGGCGTTCTTTTGTTTAGCCTCATGACATCAGATGCAAGCGACCAAGCAAGCAAGCAAGCAAGCCGGCTACTCACCGTCCCACGAACATTACCACCCCCACCAAATTATGAAGCTATACCGCGGCTACCGTCCCAACCACACTGCATGTAGCTGATTATAGTATCCGACCAATCCTCCGAGCACTGACTTTTGGAGTTGAGAGGCGCTGATTAACGAACAGAATCACGAATTGCAGATGATGTCACTCAAGCACCGAGTAAAGCCGAGCAGAATCCAGTCGGCCGCAACGAAAATCAACGAGAAGACCCACTGGAAACGACGCCCGCTCCTCTTCCGGTGGATGTTGTAGTTTTAGACACCAACACCGAATCTGTGGACGGAGACGACACAACAGGTTAAGCTCCCTCCTTGCATCTACTCTGGCTAATGAATGCAACGAGAATTCTGCCTAAATCCAAGCATACGCTCGCCATCGCTACATTTTCGTATCACGGTGCAAAAATACTCTTATTCCCCTGGAGCCGTAACGTATCTGTAGTCAATCAGTAACCGTTGAGATCTTTCGGACAGATCGGGATTCTCAAGCTTGTCCGGCAATAGACTGGCTAGAGGAGGATCCGTCGCTGGAGAGCATTTCGACGGAGAATCATATTGGTCAGTCTGTGACTCCTTCCGCGGCCAGTCATCAAGGAGGTGAGGGAGAATAGGATTTTTCGAAAGCAGCGCTCTTGGAACTGATGTATCGGTACTCTGGAATCGGGATCACACCTCTATCGATCGATTGTTCTCACCTGACCTGTGAGAACACTCTCATGAGTTTCTTTTCTCTAAATAATCGAGAATCGCTCCCTCTGGTTTCAGCGAACCGGCCGCTCCTCTGGTCCATGGTGTGCATCGGCTTCGGTAGCCTCCTGTCAGGAAGAAGTTCGTCATCAGGGCGCAGTCTCTTCTGCGTCTTCTGCGGTGTCGTCAGTGTCGTCTTTTTCTCTAGCTGCTTCCAAAGCTCGTTGGGTTGCTTTCAACAGGCGACCACGTAGCGACTGATTTAATGGACACTGATGGAATTACTGTCAGTCACGGGCCCCTTGTCTATGTCCCAAGCCTACATACGCCAAATGCTCATTCACGATTTACCGGAAGAATGACATCGCCGAAATTATCACGACTTTCATCCTCGTCCGATTCCCCGTCTCCCTCGTCGGACACCGATCCTGCTGCTGCGTCTCTACCGCTCCACGACTCCAGGTTTCGTCTTACACTCAAAGCTGGAAAATCGCACATTCAATTGAGTGCAGACGAGTGATTTCCGTGATCGTCAACAAATTGTTCGTCGATAGAACCATCAACAAAGGTCTCATGCTTCCAGCTGAAATTGGCACGGAGACGGTCGAGGGACTGAGGGTAGATAGATCGATCGATCGATCGATCAATCAATCGATCCGTCAGGACATAGACTCGGACACACTAGCCCGGTGAGCGACTGCCGTCGTCGAAGCTCTCCGTTCGCTGCCCAGTCCAAAGCTACGATTAACCTGAAAGGAAAGTGTCGCGTGCGTGCACGTGTCTCTGCAAAGGTCACGGCGCGGCATGAGCCGCTAGCTTCCAGCTCGCTGGGTGAGGAGCCGTTCGGAAACACCGCAAAACTCGCAACAACCATCCGGGAAGTGAAGATTCTCGCCGCCACTGCACTCTGTGGGGCATCCCGAAGAGCAGCGGCAGCGAGCCAACAACGTCAAGCAAAACAATCTGAGATGGAAAATCTCTGTACGCGAGATATGTTGACGGAGAAATGACACAGCTCAACTACGACGTCCCTCGAGAGCCTCACGACAGACTTCCCCTCATCCATGTCGCCCGCTTTCCCGGCATTCTGCTTCCTGTGAAGCGGGAATGAGCAGGTGGAGCAGCAAGTTCGTCAGCCACCCTCAGTTACGGAATGATTGAGTGGTTTCGTGGTCACAATGCTCGATTGGAGCAACCGTTGAACTGAGATTCTTTAGCTCAGCAATTCGGTACCGGTTCGGTGGTACTGTCACCTTCCCTGCCAAAAGATACCAATCAACCATCCAAAGGAGGGTGAACAGGATCCTGCCGGACTGACTGCCTGACTGATTGACTGACTGATTGTTTGTCTGACTGATTGATTGTGATCGTGACCTTTACACGAATTCCAATTGAGTCTGTTTGAAAAGGGTGATTGGCGAAGCAGACACAACTGATGCTGCGGCATTAGCGGAAGAGGCCAGTCGAACGGCTCACAAGCAAACTCTGAAACGGGTGGTGTTGGATGTCGGAAGGTCCTCGAGGGGCGTGCACGAGGCGCTGACGACATACGCAGAGGTTGCAGATCAAAAGTACCTGGGTAAATCTATTATTATAATTATAGACCACATAATTATTATCCTTATGACTTTACGACAACAAGTTACCAACAAGCAAACGACAAGCCTACCAACAACGGAAACATCTGAAACAAACCAACCAACAACAATAATGATAATAATTATTTAATCTTGTTAATAATAGCGGCAGTAGCCTACAATGAAGAGGTTTAGCTAGTTTGTAGTGTTGGTATACCTACGGAACACATCTACGGTGAGTTGACTGATTGACGATTGATTATGATGACGATGAGTATTATTATTATTATTATGATGATGATGATGATGATGATGATGAATATGGAGATGACGCTGGATACTACAGTCGACATCTCACAACTGAAAGCCTATCTACGGTCGGGTCTCGGTTTTTCTCTTTTTCTCTCTCTCTCTCTCTCACTCTCTCGTATCTCTCTTAAAAGGCAAGCGCTGGCAAGCGCTTGAAATGCGTGATACCTTGAACCTTCGGAGGCCAAGAAGGGGAAATTTCCGCAAGACGGGCTTGATCGTTTGTTGACGTTATTCATTTGAGTTCGTCGAGCCGTCGCCTTGTATCGAGATGAGCGAGCCCTGCATTGTGCCATTTGCGAAGCGGATTGATAGGATTGTGGACTTGATCATTGTACAATCCCATCGACCAAATCGCTTTAAACCCTCTCCTCCTACAAAGGAGGTCGATACAAACAAACGCTTTCATGCAACACGCCGAAGCCGCTCGCGCTGCCGCCACTATTCTCCACCGGTTCCTTCAAAGCCAACGAATTAAATATAAACGGGATAAAAATGAAGACACAAATATTAGCAGACTAAGAAAGGAGAAACCATTCAGAATAACGTTATCCACTCTATCTGCGACATCGGTGATTGCCGCTGACCGTCGCGCTCCGCGGCACCACAGTCCGCGGGGCGATGATGCTGATGATGAGGATGAATAGAAGATAGATGGATTGATGAATGAATGGACGAATGGATGCTGGGTGCCTGGATGTGTGACTGAACGGGTGGATGGATGAAGGCTATCTGCCTGACTACTGTTCTTCTGGTAGAGGAGCTCAAATCTGTACCTGTTTCTAGAGCTTCTCATTATCATGTGAAACTAGACGGAGATGGTCACGTCATGCCATTCAGGATTCATCCGATGTTGACGATACTGCTGATAACGATTATGATGGTGTGTTGATACGGGTGATACGGCGATCTGAAGATGCAAGTGGTCACAGCAGACGACGAGTTCTTCTCTGTCCCGCACACACTCGTGCCGGGTCTTGTGACGTGTCGATTTCAATTTTTGAGCCAATATTGCCGACATGGATAGCACGACTCAGAAATGGCTGGGAACGCGAAAAGAAAAACGCTCCACCCCTGATAATCCTCATGTTTGTACCTCACTGACACTGTCGGTCAGTCGATCGTTGTCGAGGGAGCTGGTGGACTGCACGGGCGGCGCAGGCGTTTGCTAACACTAAATAATAGAAAACGTGTAAATACTCAAGCGATATTTACCTTGACACTTGTTCATTACAAGGGCACTGCAGTCTGTGGGCTCCTAGAGAGCTTCTCGTGTTCTTGATGGTCCGTCCGTCATGTTATGCAAATGGGAATTGGCGATTTGGGATTTTTAGAGAATTCATCTAGCGTAATGCGTTGGCCGTTTCATTTCGGATACACGTCTGTTAGCAGGGTGGCAATCAATCATTTAGAGAAAAGATCGATCATCACGGTCAGAGGGAAAAGAAAACTCTTCTCTCAAGAAACTCCACAACTCTTCAAAAAGTAACATCCGGAGAAAACTCGAGAACAAAAAAAAAACACCTCTGCTCGCGTTTGATGGTGATGAACGTGAATCCGGCAAGACATGACGTGGTTGGCTTTTTCAATTTCCTCTTTGTTCTCCCGTTGTCGGTTTGTCTATATATTTTCTTGAAGTGGTTATAGACGTGCACAGTTGTTCGTATTTTGTTCGACACCTTATTGCAAATTCTCGAAATTGATTCCAATGACGACCAGGTGGCACACACTGTCTTTGGCAGCGCCACAATGAAGCTGCAGACGGTTTTTACGGCGCTCTCGAGTTCAAACCTGGACATCGGCCAGCAACCGCGCTAAAGCCATAACCCGACTGTTGTATTCCTGTCCTGTTCATACATTCATTCTAGATTCACCGACTCTCCTCCTAACTTGTATCGTCCTTTCCTCGAACCAGTCTTCTCGCTACCAGTCCGACTCACAAGCTGACCGCTTTTCTCCCGCTTTAGTTCATTTACGACAATGCACTCGCTCTGTATAAATTGCACTCCTTCCCGCTTCTGTGCCAAATAGGAAGCGAACATTTTTCGATGGGCAACCTCGCACGAAGTCTGGTACTTCGCGAAGTGCCGCGCTGAGTCATTGTGCTTCCCTCCTCTGTATGTCTTCGACGACCTCTTATCTATCTGCCCCACTCTGTATTTTGAAGAAACAAAACCAGCAGCAACATGCGGGCCAAGTTTTTCTCATCTTGGAATCTTCCTTTGACTTAGCGTCATTTGCTGTCCCATGAGAACTGTCACTGGGAACGTTGATATCTCCTCATGACCGGACGATACGCTACGATGATGAACACACAGACATAGACACCCAAAACACTAGTTCCGTCTTCACTGCCCGACCGGAGAGGCGACTATTGAAACACCGAATCTTAGACCGAATGTTTGAACGAAAAGAAACCAACAACAAGTAAAGACATTAGCACTATTATTATTATTATTATCATTATTACTACTATATACGGATATTATATGAAAAACAATTATATACAACATACATATATACTGGTTCTGGTCAGCAAATCGATGTTGACGAGATTTGCATTTAGGAGCAACAAGCAACGAGGATGCTAAGTGAATATGAATGTTAGATTATTTGTATCTTAGGAAACTCAAAAATAAGGACGACGACGGGGACGAAATGACGGAAAGAATTGAAGGAATGAAATTAATGAAGAGAGAGAAAGCGCGTGCGGAGAGAAACAAACGTTTGAAAGAGATATATATACGACGCTAGGCTGGCGATGACAGCAACAACCAAACATACAAACTCTTTTAGAAGATCTGTTTTCAAGATTATCATATTTGAGATATCAGCATTGATCACCACAACTTTATCACCACCCACTTTGGAACGAACGTTATGAAAGGAACCGACCCGGCGACCAGCAGACATGCAGCAAACACAGACGACTGACTGTTTGGAGAAACGATGACTCGATTATATCAGCTAAGATCAAAGCGTCTCGAATCAATCTATACTGACCAAAAGACTGATGAACTCGACATGAAAGCGTAAAGACTATTTTTCGATTTCCTGAACAAACCAACGCGACATCCGGTCCCGGTCCTGTCAGTGACCCGATAGGACCCTGGCTGGACGTCTCATTGAATCCGTAAGTGCGTACCGAAGGTTCACTGATCCAATTCTTGTAAACAAACGAGTGAGCGGGTTTTAGAACCTGACTGAACGAAAAGTGAATGATGTTGAATCCGGACGTACCGGCGACGTTGACTCTTTGGAAATGGCACTCCTGTATATCTGCTGCAAGGTCAAGTTCTCTCTCCACAAAAAATAATTATTCGGAATGATAGGATTATTGAGAGGCCAGGAAACTCACAAAACACGCCTGAGTCGCCCGAAGGAGCAAGCAAAGACAAATACGAAACGAGTAAATGATGATGAAGAACATTGGTTGGTATAACGAGGTTGGTTCGATTTCATCAAATATTATGTTTGCCCCTATTATTAATATTATCATACTGATGACGACAATAATTATTATTATTATTATTATGATTATCATTAACGATCTAGTTATTTGACGATATACTTCACTGCTGATTTGATTTTCTTTCGAAAGGTTCAACCCTACTTACCGCGTCTAGTCTCTATTAAACAAAAATTTTCTGGAAATCACGTGTTTTCAATCATTAGTTAATCCTACCTTAGCGCATGAGGGTCTTCATGTAGATGCGCGTCAAATGATGAATGAGCGATGATAGTTGCGAGCAGCATCAGTTATTCGACAAAAGACACAGAAGTCTTTCCCCTGTCTCATTTTCGGTCGATCTTTCAGAGAACGCCGAAATGGGATATCGATGGAATTCAAGTCTTTGAAATCGAAGGGGAGAAAAGAGAACATTTGATTCGGAATGCGCGATAGTCCGCTACCCGCCATGAAGTTCTTTCTCTAACTGAATCCGATTTGAGGTCCCTCTTTGGCCCACGAACTGATTCCATCGATACAGACATCTTGATTGCATTATTCGGAGCGGATCGATTCCCTCAGAATGAGGTCGGTCACTGCTACAGCGAAGAAGCCCGGTATCGGTTGGACCGATGTTGGGCCATCGATCTCTTTTATCGCTCCGCGAACCCCCGCCCACATGGTCCTCTGCCATCTGATGTCCGAGTTTAATAACGCAACGCAGCTTACTTATCGCTGAATTCGGGACTAGAACGGGATTGCCTTCAAATAATATGCGCAGACGGCAGTCAAAGGTTTTTCGGGCTTCGTCGAATGAATTTGTCAGAGCAGTTTCCCTTTGCGGTCCGTCGGGCGCAAGAAAGTTGACTTTAGATTTCCACTCGGATGAGTTCTTAGCAACGGGTTGGGTATCGTGAACATGATTAGAAAGAATACAAACATTTTCAGCAGTTTCCACGAATCCTGCACACATCACAATCGCACTTGCTCCGGCATTTGCCCGAATAGGGTTCTCGGACCTTCTTCGATGATGACGGCTTTTTGATCGAACATTCGTCGACGTTGCGCTCAGAGCTCCCACTTGACACAGAATCAATGTGCCATTGCTTCACATCTCACTCATCACACATCTCGCGAGCTTCGGGTGGAGTTTCTCTTGAAGAGACTTCCTTTCGACACAACAGCTCCGCCATGTCTCGAATAGAATTCATGTCCAATTTATTTGGGGTCAGGTTTCAGGTTTCACCGGGAACAAGTTTAGCGCCCAATCGGAGCACTCGCCTCCCACGTCTTTTCCGAGACGAATACGATATTTTGTATTCATCATCAAACCTATCAGGGTGCCTTGACAGGCGAGACATAATTGTAATGATTTCCAGGATCAGTGCTCGAAGCGAATGGTCAGCAGCCTATCTCTTGCCCGAGAGAATGTACGTGGAACTTTTACCGGATCCAAACGGTCAAAAGCGTCTCAAATAATGTGTGGCGAGAAGAACCCCCGTATCACGAATGATTTCTCAAAGTTCGTGGAGAGCGTTGTAGAATCGACTCCTACAAATTCATCATGATTTTCCAAGGCACGCTCCGTCTCTGAGGTCACAGACTCCGACGATCGACAAGGAAAACAGCGTTTAACTGTCCGTATATATTTATTGGTATAATGGGATTAGATAGAGAATTTACAGTGATTCCATGTGTTTTCGACCGTCGTATGGCACACATCCATTATGTACAGTTCACCGGTTGTTCCGTTCTGCCGCGGAACGGTCTCCGGACAACGTGGATGAACCTTATTCATGCTGCTCCTACACTCGACCGTATCATACACATACTGCAGCTCAATTTCTTGTCTCGTATCGTATTTCTACTCTTCTCATCGTTTATATTCTGTTTCGTGTGCCTCCTCCGACACCATGTGTGTACCTATATATCACTCGACATCACATCGCAATTAACAGACTTGTGGACGTTGTCCGGCCATTGTTGAAGCCAACCAACTTGACTGGTTTGTACTTAAGAAACAACGCAGACCGAGATTCCCTCCTCCATTCCTCTTCGATTCCTCCCATCCGCAGCGAACCGGAGAGGAAACGAGCAGGTCGACTCCGTGCCCGCGTCAACAGTTCGCAGGCTGATAACATGTGAATTTAAGAAAACTAATTCGACAAACGCTCCGAAACAATTCAGCGACCTTAAGTGAATCTTCAACCAAACGATGTCATCACGTTCAATGGTCATTGTAGCTCCAGTTAGCTGTTGCTTCTTCGAAACCTATTGTAAAAAATTTTGAATCGGAGTTGGGGAACCAGTGTGTCGCCAGTTGTATAATTGCAGTTCAATTTGAACTGAACCAAGACTGATAAATGGATGGGTCAAAATAAAACTTAATAAAGTTATGGGCATCAATCGTCATCTTGCGAATCAAATCGACTGATTGAGTGAGTTGATTGGAAAGGCTTGACTTCCAGAGAAACAGGAGATTCTTTCAAGAAACCGTGTCCTGTTGTATTGTTGAATCTGCAGCTTTTCTCATTCTGCTTTCTGCATCAACGAAAAACGAGTGAATTCATCCCGAGATACCGAATCTCTGGTGTTCGGTCGGATAATATAACGGAAAATATGGAGTTGGCGTCAGACAAGCCGACATTTTCACCAGTTCGCTCTCGTTCCTGATCATCAGAAGCTTCGTCAATCGCTGGGATGCTCTGGACACGACCGATTTACGCGAAACCAGGCGTCGATACAGCTGTAAATTAAGAGACGGGCTGAGATTAGTTTCGAAATCGTACCCGGATCGTCGGAATACGCAGCCGATTGATATCAACGCGAATCCCGAGGAACCATGTCGGAGGAATCTTTCTCCAAGTGCACTTCACATTCTAATGTTAGCTTCAATTGGTCCGGTCAAGTAGCACCAATTCTCATACTCGACGAATATCCATCGTTCAAATCGTGATGGTGGATAGTTCAATCGTTATCCTTTCCGATTGGGGGATGACCATAAACGTTTGCAGAAGAGATGGGCCGGCTTATCTCGCACTCAAGCGCGAATGTCAATGAACGTACGCCCCCATTCGTCAACCCAGTACAATTGAGAGGACGATTCCAAAACGTCGCATCTCCGATTTCCAGTTTTTTGAGAAAACAACGAAAAATTGTAATCGGAAATCTGCTGGACCTATTTCCCGTGATGCGACTCCTCTCTATTCCAGAGAAGAACGATCGAATTTTCCATGAAAAACCTCGTATCGGTAAGATAGATATGTGACGTTGTGTATCTGGATATCTGGGAATCAGGCCACAAAAAGCAGAAGGAGACTGTTTTTCGCGGAAGCCCTGATTCAATCAACTGGGAAGCGATTCCGGAAATTTCTTTTCTCCTGTAGGGAAGCGGCGCGGCTCGTAGAGATACGCGACATTCTGCCAAAGAGGGATAGAGAAAAAAAAACAACTTCGAAATCGAAAATTATGGAGATCCGACGTTTCGCGTTTGAGCTCTTCGTTTCCGTATCGTGGCGTTTCTGTCTCAGCACCGCGTCCGGCTATTTCACACAGATCTCCCTGATCAAACCAAAATTTCGAACAACATCTCGAGGAACTCCATATACTTGAACATTTGACCCTGAATTCAATGCCAAAGCGAAGAGCTCTCGATGACCGCGATTGATAATAATTGAAAGGCTCGAGAAACGTTGAGCTGAC
The DNA here is from genome assembly GCA_021527715.1 of Neoseiulus cucumeris. Lineage (NCBI taxonomy): Eukaryota > Metazoa > Arthropoda > Arachnida > Mesostigmata > Phytoseiidae > Neoseiulus > Neoseiulus cucumeris. The sequence goes on along the minus strand of JAJSRV010000012.1, from coordinate 1,734,362 downwards.
TTCAACGGAGTCGTTTCCACATTCGCTTCCTTTCGAGTAAACATGGAAATGATCATTCGCCCAAGAGATCCTGATCGGTCGATCAGTGGTTCGTCGAGGAGATGTTCGAACAGTTGTGAAATATGCCGAGCCCAAACCAGCTCGGTTCCGGCCAGCTCAGGCATCTAGTGGAGTATAATGCTCAAGACAAACCTCACCTCTTGTGATAGATGCAAAGGCACGGTAGCCGCGCTATGGTTTGACCTGCTGTGAATTCTTCGAGACAAATAACGCATTCGGCTTCAGCTCCCCGGTCCTCAATAAGAAGTTCTTCGTTGTATGCGAGCGAGGGCTTCGTCAAACACATAACTAGGTGAAGCTCGCAGTCATGAGGAAGAACCACTTTTGAACACACAGGACATCGAATACCTGAAAAAACTAAACAATCACATCGTTAGCTGATGCCATCTGGATGAGAAACGGGTATCAATTGACCGAGCGCTTCCGTTTCATTCGAGTTCAGATAGCATGACACCGATTTCTTCCAGAAAGCCCCATACAGAACGCTCTTTCGGAGGCGTCTCGGCCGGAAAATAGTTCGAACAGACGCCCTTGAACGAGTTCCAAGCTTTCGCCGAACCATTCAAATCTGTTGCTCGCAGTAAGAGCAATCCGTGTCTATCAAGCCGGATCTTTGCTCAGAGTCCAATTTCAGCTGAGTGCGCTCATAGTAGCGGACTGCATAACAGAGGCAAGTGATTCTGGATGCATCGCAAACGCTGTGCATCTCATTGGTCCACCGGAACTAAGCGGAGCCTCCAGAAAGAACGAGTTCCGACATCGTCCCACGCCGGACGAGATCGCTGAGGGCGCTAACTTTATGCCACTAACAGCGAATGAGAAAGAGTCGAATCCAGCAAAAAATGCAAAGATCCGAAAAGAGTGCTCCGTTGCTTGCACTGACGACTTCGCTCGAGATCTTGACAACAGAACAAAATGAAACTTTGTATCAAGTAGAGTCTATCGATCATCGGGTAATTTCGTAGCGATGCGCAACACTTTTTAGGAACGGATCAGTATTCGGATATGAAGTGATTGATTGATTTCCACATTCGGGGCCAGTGAGACGCGACGTCGACTGAAACTCCACCGATGTTCGATTTTCGAAAGAACCTTGGGTCCATACACTGTGGCGGAATCAATCCGTTGACGTTTAGCCCCGCGCTTCGCTATGAGCCATCAACTAGAGATTTTCACCGACTCTGACGTGACCCGACGGCGGCATTCACAAGCGCCATTTTCGAGTCGGTGACATTTTTGGCACGGGAAATTCCTCAGGGATATAAAGCGAATCTAGTATAATTTGAGTGCGCACGTATGAGCTCATTCCGATAGATTCGGAATCGAGAACTGAGTAGAACGCTCATTTGAGTTCGAGAGAACCGAAACGTTCAATTTCGAATCAGATTCTAAATGACAACGTTCTACGATCGAAAAAAACATTGGGGCCTCCTTTGACTATGTTTACCCTAGAATACTCAGCGGAATTTCAGAAAACCCGTCTCTCTCCCGGCGAATGCGATTTCCTTCGGCCCCGCCAGCCGCCGTGAGATCAGTTTTCTGAGCATGATTATCGAACGAGCAGGGTCAGTCGACGAGTCTTACGCGATCCGGCTTCGCAGCCAAAAAGGTCAATGTTCTCTCTTTCTATTTTTTATCCATTCTCCTTCTTTCCTTCCTCCTTCCGCAGACATTCGAGCGCTACACGGCGGCTGGAGAACACACAGTGGTCTTGAATTCAAAAATAGCATCCGCACATCTTTGGATCAATGACGCTTTACATTCGGCCCAAAGAATTTCGCGGAGAATATCTTCGATTCTCGTGGAGATTCTGATGAAGAAAGCAGATCGTCCGTTCCGACCACGAGCGGTGATAGGCTTCCACTCGAATGTATGAGTCAAGTTGACCGTGACTAACTTAGAACCGTTTCAACGCCATAGTTGAAGAGATGTTAACAGATAAAAATGACGTGCGACTATTTCGTCAGTTTCGAACGTAAACACTCGTTGAAACGTACAGTGTTACAGCAACACGGTGGCAAAAACGAAATCGCGACGAGGGACGACAAGGAAAAATTCTCTCTACAGCAGCGTAATTTGAGACAATCTTCCCCAAGTTTCATCTTCGCTCTGATGATTCCCTCCGGAAGAGTGTACCGAGGTCGTTCTCTCCCTCTTTCGCAAGAAAATCACAATTTTCCTCGAGCGATCAGCCATTTGAAATCTGGTCTGTAGAAGGAATGTGGCCTGCGTTCTTCTCAGTCGCTCCGAGCCGCTAAATAAACTCGATTCGCGTTGTGACCATTGTGGAGTTGTCAGAGAGTATCGGCTCACAATGTGCATCCATTCTATAATTTTGGCTGACTACAAACTGGAATCAACTCCGATTGGTTTCTCAACGCACTGCCACTGGATAGGCAAGCGGAAGAGTGTCTGCCTGGAAATCTGGAATACTTGTTCGGAGGGGATCCCCATCTAGAGCAGGTGTTCCGAAAGACATTTCGATGGGCGGACAGCGCGAACAAGTAAGCGATCAATCGAGCACCATTTACAATCCACAGCAATGATACCACGGACAATGATGTCGCAGACGGCTGTCCGAAAACACGGACAACTATTATGAGATACTCCATTCGTGAACACGTGAGGTTGCTGAACAGGCTTCTTGGCCGAGCTCCGAATTCTCTCGAATGAGCTGATGTAACAAGATAGCTTTTACATGTTTTCGATTGCTTGATCCCGACTGAAGGCGTAACGGCACTAAATGGGTTTCTTTTGTTGTTATTTGGTCGGACATGAACTTCAATTCTAGAATGCGATGTGACTCAAGCCACGCATGGAACAACTCAACTCAGGGTTTCGATCAAACTGGAATAGAAGACCCTGGCCTTGGCTCTAGTTCCGCCGACGCAACAGGGAAATAAGATTGAGCAGAGTTGGCGTTCCCATGCTTTCCACTCTAGAGAAGTTCGTCGGTCACCGCGGAAGGCGGGAACAACGAAAACGAGTCGCTAGCTCTCTGAGGGCTTTCTCAGATATGGGATCCAGCATCGTCTTTTCCGTTGTTCGGTTGACCTTGGTCAATACCGTTCTTTCCATTCCGGCGTTCAGGCTAGTGCTTGAAGAGAACAAGAGTCTTGCCGCTTTTCTTCTGAGTGAGGCAGCGAAAGAGCAACTCATGAGCACGAAACGTCGAAGGCCACAAAGATCGGCTCTTCCCGAAACTTTCCCACTCTTCGGCGACTGGATATCAACTTCCTCATTTTTTGCCAATCGAGCTCGAAAAGGGTTTGAAGCGAAAGGCACTCACCATTGAATGACATGAAGTGCAGAGGAAGACTCTGTGCTTCTGAAAGTGGTGTGCTGCCATCTTGTTGTGGAGGTGTATCTAAAGGTCCATTTGTGGTTCCGCCTCCGACACTTCCGCTAACGATGCCACTGAAGCTTCTTGCTCGACGTCCACTCGATCCGGTTTCGAGTGAGGCCCTCCTTCCAAGATCCGCGAGGATCGCTGCCAAGCCCGAGCTTTCGCGCGAGCCTGGGTGTTCCCTTGACGGTGTCGCCGGTTCGGGAGGAGGATCTGCACTCGTGGACGCCTTGGCTCCCATGATGATTAATTCGTCGTCAGTGTACCAGTGCGATGCCGCAAGGCAGCTTCGTCGCTTTTCCGCAATAGGCACCGATGATTTGGAGAATCCAGAGGGCCTATTCTGTCGTTAGGTGGTTGTTTTTGTCGCCGTCGAAAGCGTCTCTTCTTGGATCGCTGCTTACTCTGCTGCTGTTGTAGAAGCAACGGCGATGGAAGTAGCAGTGGCAGCGGGAGCAGTAGAGTTGAGACGAAGATACCGTGCGAGCGAGCCAGCGAGCAACTCACTGACTGACCGAGCGAGCGAGCGAGCGAGCGACCGACTGAGTGAGCCTTTCTTTCAGAATAGACGACCAGGAAATTTTCTTCGTCGAGCCAGACTGCGGCTTCGAGCGTTCGAATCTGCACGCGACGGTACTTTCTTGTCCAGAAGAGCTATCAGTAATTTGTTGTTGTTGTTGCTGTGTTTGCGGCGGTCGTCGTCACCTTGCTCTATCGTTTCTCGCGTTCGCGTACTGCTAGACTGTCCGGAGTTGTCGTCGAGTCGACGTCCGCCGGTCATGAGACCGCCGAAAGGTTCTTGTAGCGTGGAAGCGACCAACTGCTGCGCTGCGTGGGCTGAGGCTGATTTTGTTTCCGACTTTGTTGAGCTGTTGCAACTCGGATTCGGACGCCAACCATTCTATGGCGACGACGGTCGATGCAACAGCTGATCCGCTAGGGTAATGAGCTGCGAACCCCTCTCTATCGACTCCCTCCGCTCTTCTACGAACCTGTTTGCATTTCCCGATCACTGAGCGGTGCTTGGAAGAAATTCTGTTCGGGAAGACAGCACAAGAATGTTGTGGCGAGGATCTCGGGAATTCCGGTGGGTTTTTCTGGCTGCCGAACAGAGTTGTGTGCGAACTCTGCTCACCTGTCTCGATCTCCAATCGTCACTTGATCTGTCTGACAAGACGACATGATGACACCAATGATCCGAAGGAACAGGCCATCCTGGGGCCTTCTGCGGCGTCCACAATTCAAATTTCACTCGTCGTTAATCGGCGACTGTACAGGCAGGCAAAGGAGCAGTGACGGTTGCGGCGGCCGCGGCTACAGCAGCGACGGCAGTAACAGCAGCAAAACAAAGCGAACTGCGCACAACAACACTCATCGGCATCGACGACGACAACGACGATAGCTACGATATGGAGGACTAGGGGTGCTCACCAGACTATGCTCGGGTCGACGCTAATCCGTTCCTTGGTACCTCCCATGCACAGTCGGTATTGTCGTACTCTTCGAGGCTGTCTAACGTCGCGACGAATGTTCCACGGTATCGCGCTTCAACGATGGATCTTCTTTCCAGCCGTCGCCAGGAATCCGAGCGCTCGGAATGGCCTCACCTCAGTGGAGACGTTCGTTGCCAACAGCTGCTTGGAAAGCCGTGGGGGAAACTTGAAACCAACCCGCACAAATAGCAGCAGCAGATATCAACAACCAGCGATGATGGTGATGGTGGTGGTGCTGGTGTAACGTAAAACTGCAGCAGCAAGCCACCATTTTGATGTTGGTACTGATCTTGCCTGTCGTGTGTTCGGCTGGTGGAAAGGGCCCTTACGGAGAGGGCCTTTCTGAACAGCCGCCGCTGCTGGCGCTACAGCCGCTGCCTGTGTTGCTCATGCTCTGCCCGGTTCACGCGCACTGAGGACGACGATCTGTGCCAGTAATCCGACTAACTGACCGCAAATAGACTTCGAATAAAATCTCATCAGTTTGGTTGTGAGTTTCGGGAGAGCTGTCTCCCGAATTGAAACGGGCTCGTTGACGTTTCATTTCCCATTCGTTCTTAGATTGGAGTTGACATTGTAAAATATGACGCTATTCCGGGTGAAAAACGACAGTCTTCCGCTATCGGAGCGACTCTGCAGTCAACAGTCCTCCAGTCCTTGTCTTCTGAGTTTCTTATTGCTTGACCGCCCTCGAGTTTCGCGGAAAGTTTCAATTCCCTCAGTTGCGATCAATCTCTTAAGGGAAATGAAGGCAGAGCAGCTCTCGGAAACGACGGAGTTTGTCTCAGGTCGGAGTGAAGAGTCCAGTCTATGTGATGGTAGGGAGAATACGGAAAATACTGAACAACGAGGAATTCATTTCGCTCTGATCGACATCACCCCCGTCAGACTGATTCGGAAAATTCTTGTCTTCGCGGGGTACTACTTTTGCTCCATCTGAGACGACTCTTCAATGGCGGATCAGCTCTCGTCAACTGATCCGTGTCCGGTGTCACTATTTTGTCCTCAACGAGTGTTCACATCGGCACGAAAGACACAGCATTGTAGGATGGGAGAAGTCGCTCGACCGGGACGCAAAATGTATGTGTCGCGAAATCGGGACCTCGGCTTCAAATTTTCACGTTATCATGTGTTCATCTCGAAGTGGAAAACAGAAATAGAATATTTAGGAGCACGAGTAGGATAGAGGAGGGGCGCAGTTCCCTCTTCGATACAACAAGACTCCTATCTTGTCAACCCGACGGAGAGCAGAAAGAACGGTTCAATCCATGCAGATACGTGAGGAAGTGACGTGCGCTGCCGAATTGTGCGCTGCGTTTGCTGCTCAAAGCTGCAAATATCGGTATTGGAAGTAGAAGAAGGACCGTTCGAGCTTCTCAGGAGAGGATAGTGATCAGCTGACAGCTTTCCGCCAAATACGAGATGGGAATCTCGACGAGAAATGAGTTGAAGCTCTGCGAAGCCCTCGAGTTCAGGATCGGGTGGGAGACGTTGCGTCCGGATCCTCTAGTAGCACCAGTTGGCAACCCATGACATCTCTTTTTCGAGAATTTCCGAATGAATGATTATCCGGAACGTGACTGAGCTTCATCAGAGAAAACCAACAACTCATATTCTTTTGGCTACCGAGAAAATTTAGCATCCGGTTGCCCCGTAAGGAACTTTCATTTTCTGACCGAATCCCTCTCTATCGACGGTCTCTCCCGCCAGTCTCGGACTTCCTTTCTAAGCGCTGACCAAATGTGCTGACGAAGTCGACATGGATGTCAAGACCATTTTGGCAACATCTTGAGACGGGCAACGGAGGATGGTGATGAACTTCACCATGGAGCTCTATGGCTCGGGCAAAAATCTTGGGCCTTAGAGATTCGCTGAGCAGATTGAGTCGACTCAATCGGTCGTGGTTGCTCGAGTTCTCTGGAAGTTCACATGGAGATTGATTCGGTCAGTCATCTGAACCCAACAAAGAACGGGTCGACGTAGTCGTCATCGACCCGCTATCACCGCGATAGTGCCCGCTACTTTCTGTGGTATGAAAAACATCGGTAAAGACATTCTTGCGGAAACTGGTGGAAGAACAGATGTTGACTCTGTTAGACAGGGGAAGGGTAACGTCTTGTTGCTCTGAAATCTCGCTGAATGACCTCTCGTATTTCCGGGTCGTTGGATATGACTCGTGGTTCAAGAGTGTTGAGCTTCTTCTGAAGACTCAATTTTTCGTGGCAAACTTCACGAACCATTGAGCCATATCGAGCACCCTCGAAAGCGATCCTGAGCCACTGTGAGGTGAATAACCCCACGTGGCGGGTTGGGACGCTGAGCGGATTACGGCATGAATTGATCCCTTCGGTTATGCTCATAGGGTAATAGCTGAGGTTCAAGGCGAAGGAATCGCGAGAGAGTGACTCTTCGATTTTGTGGAAGCGGTTCCGGCATCGAGAAGGGTTTCTACATCTCGAGCGATCCACCGAGTCTCGAGACAACACGTGTTTTGAAATATGCGTGACATCATCGGGCTCAGATACAAACAGGGAAATTTGTTGTTTGACAGATTGCGGCCGAACACAGGGCACTTCGCATATCATCGCCACAGAGACTTTTCGGGCCTCGAAGGAAGCATTCGCGGCCAGCAACCCCTCTTCAGTTTTACTCGAGTACTTCGTAATTCTTGCGATGCGCAAGCCATTGTATTCTCTGTGGAAATATGTTCCGCCGTGTCGGAAAATTGAATGTCTGTCCCACCATAGAGAAGCGCGATCCCACAATCGAAGCCGAGAGCGCACACTTGACCCACGAATGCAAACAGAATGCATTCATTCGTTTGGTCGTTCGAAAGGCGCCAATCGAATCGTTTTGAAAGCTGTCGGGCCTGCGCCCTGGTCATCTGGTTGTCTTCTCCATGAAGGTCCTCACGTTCTATTCGAATTTATAAGCAGCTGTTCCGAACGAAGTCTGTGTTTTTGATGAATGCCTGATAGCATTGGTAGCGATCCGTTACGACACAATGGAACAACTGAAAACCTGCATTGAGAACTCTGATAAAGATGGGGTAAGTGATCCAGAAGAATTGCGTGTCACCGTTCGGAAAGAAACTCGGTATGAAACTCTGCTCCCCGGGGGTGAACATGTCATTGAAGGAGTTTCCCGGAAGTCAGTTCATCTGTTGACGGAAAATGTTCTCCACTGTATCATCGCGTTCGCGCGAGAGTCCTCAAAACAGCTACGACACGAACCTAACATGGTCTCGTTTTCCTCTCGATTCAGGTTACCAAAATAATCGATGATCACATAAAAGAGAAAAATGGGAGGAACCTCGCAGGAATTTACAAAGCTATACGCAAAGGTCTGTGGAAGCAGTGTCGGACGCTTCATACGTGTGTTGCGTTTGCTTTTCAAGCTCTTCCATTTTGTCAAACCATTTTACTCGATTCAGGATTGTTTCTTGACGTTGAATCCAAAAACATCAGAGCTGACTTCTTCTCCCAGGTACCGATGAGCAAGGGAAACAAGCTTTCCGGTTAACGATCTTCCGACAGATTTTGAATTTGGTCCTCAAACACTGGTTCCTTCCGATCTCGGAACTGTCGTCGGAAGCTCTCAATGATCTTCTCGTGGAACTGTTGGCCGACGTGAGCTTGCTCTCCGCAGCTGAGTGTTCAGGTCCGAGAAAACACTGAGCTGTATTTAGTGTTCCCTTAGATACACATATATTTGTTGGAAAAACTCTTGATGAACTGCATTCGTTCTAACAAACGATGCTCATGCACAGGTCTCTGCGAAGTGATCATAGACAACCTTGGATGTCCTATGACCTTGGAGTTGCTGTCATCGCTCCTACTGCACGCCTCATCGACGGGAGCAAAACTTCCGTGGAGGGGGAACAAGGTCACCGACTTCAAACAAGCTCTGGTATCCGCCCTAGTCGATAAGATGCCATGGAGAGATGACATTGTTGTGCATATAGCCAAATTCTTCAGAGAAATCGAACTCAACAACTCGTTGTTCGCAACGGTCAACCCGGTTCTCAGTCCGTACATAAGCTCTTTGCCGAGTCATTTGCTTTTACCGTTCCTGAGTCAAATCCTGCCCATCCATCCTTCCTTCCTCCAACAAGTCCTGCATCGCCTCGATCCTCGAAACATCGACGAGGCCACGCGCGCCGGCGTTCTCGCCGAGTGCGTGGCTGCCACGAGGCAAAATCCCGGCGTGAGTAAAACTTCATTTCCGATCGTTCGTTGGTCTACTTTTCATGACTGCATTCCTGACAGCCGCGATCTCGATGATTTCTCTCGACGAAAAAATGGCACTGCGGGTCCAGAAGGACGAGAAGAAAAAACAAGAATCGTTTCGCTTACTTACAGATCGCCAAATCGGTTCAAGCGCTCATTAAAAGTAATCCAGTAGCCATTCTGTCCGATGCCTTCAAGTTCCGACTGTGCCTTTCGGTTGGCTCGATCCACAGAAGCTTCCAGGCCCCAACACAAAACGCCCTGCGTGCAGCTGTGGCGTTACATTGCGACTACGAATTGAAACGCTACGAAGCTCGCTGGCTCAGCGAAACTCTACCCGTGCATGCGCGGTTAGCTCTCGTCGAGGCTTGCACTCTGAGGTAAGAGTCATGAAGCCTCAACGTGAGTAATCTGTCCATGAGTCAATCATCACAATCGTACTCTCGAATGAACGGACGTTGACCTCTTTTTTTCTGCAGCTCTAGTGATGATAAAGTCTTCCTCACTACAAACTGTCTCATCGATTTTGGTTTTCTGCTCCTCAAAACGAAGACGCCTTCGCGTGTGGCTCGTCAGGGTGGCCTCATGCTGCTTACTCTTTGTCAAACGTCCTCTCAAGCAGGCACGGTGCAAGCTGTTCTGGATCAGCTCTTGAGGACTCTGTTCCAGAATCCGTCGAAAGAATGCGCCGACCTGCTCGCAAAACTTCCTTGTGGTCAGCTTCCGGCCTCAGCTGGTTGGGATGTCATATCAGGTAGGTGATGCTTCGATTCGTGGACAGCGAGTGACGTATGAGAGGGCGGAGGAGTTTGTCAGTATCATTTTTCTCATTTTCTTCAGCCTTGCCTTCTGTCGACCCACAAGTGGCTCGAACACTCGTCAAGGTGATTCTGGAATCGTGCCCTCAGATACGTAACGAGCTGGTGATGTCGCTTCGGAAGTGCCTCTTCTTGAATGATCCGACTAGTCGATTAGTGGCGGCGAACGGACTTCTAGAGATAATATCATTCTTCACGGTGGACGACGATGACGTTTCGCAGAACCCCAACGGTACGTTGAAATCAAAAAGTAGTTCTTTGTGAACAGAGTTCCGAGAGCCGGGAATTCGATGCTCAAAATCTAAGCCTTCCGGTTTCGAACTCCCAGGTAGGATATGCTTGGAAGCGTTGGAGCTCATCCGTCGTATCCTGATGGAACAGTCGCAAAGCACTGCCGAGATCCGACATTGTATATTGCGAGGCTTCCCCGATCTCATCAGAGCGAATCGACTTCTTAATGAGAGCATTTTCGAACTTCTCCAAGAATTATTGTTGCAAAACGCCGGTGACCCATATACCCTAATGGCAGTTTCCTCTTGCCTGTGCGCGTACCGTAAAGTTCATATCAAAGGTACGTTCGGAGCATGATCGATCAATCGTTGATTCCGAGAATGCTCTAGCATTAGCACTTCCTCGAGGCTCATCGGAGCCCGAACTCCCCTACAATGCCAACTTGATTCCAAATCTTTCAGGCACACAAAAGTCTCAGACTTTGAAATGGCTGTTCAAGCGATTGGTATCAATGGCGAATAACGTTGAGGACGCTAGTCATGTAGATGCCTTAATACTTCTGAGTACTGAGTTTGGGGTGGATTGTTCGAGTGTTTTGGAAAAATTGAAAGAAATTCGAGGCGCTCAAGATGCTGCTAATAACTCTGATACGACAATAGCTTCGACTTCGAGCAAAGCGCCCCGAAAGAAGAAGGTAAGCACTTCCCGTCGTGCACGTACATCTTGTTTTCTCTAATTTTGAGAATTTTGTCATTGGAAGTATGTTATCTGGCTTTCCGGCTCTGAATGTTGTGATTTCCCAGGCCGAAAAACCCACGAAACACGAATGTCTTCTCCCGAACGAGGTGCTTTGCACTCTATTGAAATCTGATGCCGTGCACATGGAAATTCGTCTTTACACAAGCGAAGCCTTGGCTTCAAGGAAACGCATCGAGCCTCACGAAAGAAGACAACTTCTGAGTGCTCTCAAGGTATCCGTGCCTGAATCACTGATGAAATGTACCGTGGAAAAGCTTTGCTTCCTCAGCGTGGCTCACCCGTTTACTCTCATTGCAGGACGTGCTCACAAAACCCTACGTCGATGTCGAGACGAAAGCATGCTGTGTACAACTGATGTCTGTGAATTTCCAAAATGTTGTTCAAGATGTATTCGACAGTGAAGACATACCGAAGGCCCGCGAGGATCTCCTGAAGGAGCTCGCGGCCGATTCGAAGGAATCATTGTTCAAGTATTTCGTTGAAATGATCAAACAGGCTAAGAGTAGCCCTGAACGGAAAAAGGATATCGGAGCTCTTATTGCTTGCATCCAGTGTATGTGCCTCTTGTTCCCAGACGATGTAACCCTCATGTCCGAAATCTACACTTGGGTAAGAAATCACCCAAAGACTCTCATGCTTCATAGTTCATGTCTTGATGAGGATGGACTCCGATTGTGGGCTTTCATGATTCCAGGCAGACGATGATAGTTCTGAGAACACCATAGAGTACATGCCGTTGCTCCTGGATCTCTCGAGCCATATCTCCGGTGGTTTAGCAGTTCTCAAGAGATTCAGTCAAAAGCTTGCGAAGCTCTGTGGGGTTCTGGAGACAACCTCGGCGGAAGGTCCAGACACCATTTTCCAGGGACTGCACGTAGAGAACCTCCAAGAGCTTTTCGTTCTCCTGAATGCCGTTGTTAAATCGATAACCAATCAATTGGATTGGGTATTCTCGAAAATCGGTGTGTTGATGGGCCATCCTCTTGCGCGCGATTCGGTTCAGTCCAGTGGAACCAATTTATCTCGAATCGTGGGATCTCCTTAACTAATCATTACTTGCGTTGATGCTTGTGCTTTCATTTCAAAGAGCTCACTGAAGAGATGGAGCCATCCTTCATCAAACAGCTGTACTATGTCATCGAGGCTCTTAGTACTGTGGCTCACTCGGAGGTTCCCTTGGTCTACTGTGACGCTCTCCTCCAAAGTACAGCCAAGGTCTACAAAGTGCTGACCAGTCTGGCCAAGTTTGTAAGTTCACAGTTCTCCGCCATACGCCAACGGCAGTGTTTTGAAGTAGTCTGAAACTTTCGAGAATGAACTAACCGAGAATTGCTTCCGAAATCCAGTATGGATCCAAGAACAGAGCCGACGTCTCTGTTCGGTACCCAAAACTCGTCCGATTCGTCCAGAAAATTTGCACCCCAAGGTTTGAAGCGCTCATCATGAGGGTTGAGGTTTGTGCCAACTGTTAGCAATGGGAACAATTGTTGACAGAGTTCAGAGGGTTGGATTCCATCGTTGTCATGTCGCACTTTTCATGTCGATGTCGTTGCCATCAACTCTAATTTAGCTATGGTGCCAACAGGAGGAAATCGCTCGACGAAACATTGGCAAGAAGAAGCAGACGTCGAAAGATCAACAGGCAGTTCCGGCTTTCGTTTTCGCGGTGGAGCAGCACCATCATGAACTTCAGAAACTCTCGAAGAAAATCGAACTGGGAGACATTTCTACACCAGTCGCCGCAAGAGATTTCCGGTAAGTATTTCGCGATTACTCTGATGGGGCTTTTGTCGTTTAATAGGCGTAGTGGCGGAACAGCCTCATCCACTCAATCATGATTTTGTACTTTCCCGACTCGACCCCGACAGTATCAAGGTCAATGAAGTGAAGAAACATCACGAAGAATGGAGCGATGAGGAGATTCCGAACTCGCAGCGTCCGCCGAGCAACAGGGCCAACGCCGACTCTAGATTGTCAAAAAGAGCATCATCCGCTCGGAGATCTGATGAGTGTTCGAAATCATCGAAGACTGCCAAATGGAAACAATCGATGAAAGTCGCGTGGCCTCCAAAGAAAGGAAAAAATACGGAAGGAGATGTGAATGCGACGGCGTGCGCGGATGAAGAAGGAGGGAACGATGAACACAGATCAGCATTCCCAGATTCTGGTGAGTCTATAGCTAGAGGATTTAACGCGAGAATGAGAATATCCGTGGTTGTGTTGTTTAGGGTCGAATTCACGCGAACAGCGAAATTTCGAATACAAGAAGGCGATTTCCCAGAGAACGAAGCTGAACATGTGGAATGCGCTCTTACCACGGCGTCCCCTGAGCGACGAGTTCACGGTAAGTTCGAAAAGTTTTGAGGCAACTCAATTGTCGCCTGATTTTCTCTATCTCTATCAATGAACTATTCTGATTTCAATCGAAGATGAGGACGAACGGTCGAGCGAAGTATCAGGGAGAGTAAGTTCACTGAGCTGTAAAGAGAACACTCCGAGGCGCTCTTCTCGAACAGCATCGATGGCAAATCGTAGCGAGGTGTCTCAGGCAGGTCAGTGGAGTTCATAGGGGAACAGGAGTCTGCCGATGTAACATCACACCGCATGGCTGATGGTCTGACTCGAGCTCATTCCAGAGAAATCCCCGAAACGAACCGTTGAGAAATCGCCGCCGAAAAAACGACGCCGCACACTGGGTATACGGCGTTGATTCCGGTCTCGAGGACCGCTCTGACCTGAACAAAAATGTAAATGTGTGCATTTTTAGATATTAGCGATAGAACATTGCATAGTTGAAAACGTATCTACCATCAGTGTCCCGCGTGAACTGAAGCAGATCAGTCTTAATTTAATCATGCTTTTCAACCCTGGTTTTCTTTAGGTAGGCTTTTATATAAACATATTTCCATCTTTGAAGTCGTAGCTTGTGAAGTTTTCTGTACTGATAACTGGAGGAATTTGGGAAAATCGCGTGTCCTTGCCGAGAAATGTATAGGAATGAATGAGTGAAAGGAAAGAATATATCCGACAAAACGACAACTCAATCGAGTGCCCATTTTATTTTCCCCGAAACTAATTTTGATGTGAAAGACCTCCTTCACCCGGATCTGTATCTACACTACGCTGCACACGCAATCCGTAACTGGGGTCACTTTTTGGATAGAGTGCAGTAACCAGGGAACAACTTCAACTCTTAAAATATACGGATATAGCAACGTGATTTTTACACGTTCACAATATCGTCTGGGCTCTTGAAAACCAAATCGCGATCGGCTAACGCTTCGATGCGCGACGGATCTAACAAATCTAAATCGAGAGCGGCATCCCAATCAACGCTTCCAAGTACCTGGAGGAGATCGCCTCTGCTGATATCTTTAATGGAGCTCACTTTTTCGAAATTTCCACATTTCATCACAAGCTTCTCTAACCGCCGCTTGTTCGTGGACACGTCAAGGATTCTCTCATCGATCGTTTCTCTTCCGATAAGTCGGTAAATCACAACTCTTCGAGTCTGACCGATACGATGACATCGATCTGCCGCTTGAAGATCTATCTGGGGATTCCAGTCGGTGTCGAAAAATATGACTGTATCCGCTCCGGTCAGGTTTATACCCATACCACCCGCTCGGGTCGATATCAAGAATACCTGGAAGGAAGCATCCCGGTTTAACTCAATTCCAAATGGGAAAGTCCCCTGGACAGATTCCATAGCTGTACGCATTTTGGAGCACTCACTTTTTCCACGGAATTCGGATCGTTGAAGGCGTCGATATCGCGCTGTCTTTCGTTCAGTTTGATGTCCCCCTTGAGGTACAAATGCTCGATGTCGCTGAGATCAAGATATAAACTGACAAGATCAAGGATTGAGGTGAAACCAGAGAATACCAACACCTTATGTTTCCTCTTTAGGAGTTGACGAAGCAATGTGTCGAAAACCTGCATTTTCCCGGATTTTTTCAACAGCGCTTCTCTATCGTTCGGGTAGTAAGAACCCCAAGACCTGTCGAAATGCACAAGCCAGGGGTGGGCAACGGTTTTCCTCAACGCGCAGAGGATGTTGTTCATGGCCGCGAACGTGAATTTGACCAAGCCTGCATCGAGCAAACGCATTTCCTCTGCCGTTTCAAAGTCGACCTCTGGTGAACTTGTATCCACAGGCATCGAGCCGTTGGAGTTGCCGGCTTCAGAGAATGCACTGAAGTCGGAGTCCACACTCGAAAGCCATCGCTTCCTCTTGGCGGGCGTCAGTTGCTCTAGTGCCGCTGAGCCACGTTTCTTCTCCACAGGGGTACCGTAGATGCTGGAGCGACGACAAGTGCGCATAGGTCTTTCGCCATCTTTGAAAATCTCAATCTCGTTTGCCTGTTGGAGCTCCCGCTGTTTTGCGGAGAGTATGGCCTTGTAGTAGCTCTGCTGCAGTTTCGTCATCGGACAATAGACAACTATGTGCTTTTTGGGAGGCAAGTCAATTTTCACTGATTCTTTCGTTCGACGTAGGAAGAAAGGTGCTAGGATGCTGTGCATGGTGCTCACAAGTTGACAGCTGTCGCCATCGCCGAAACTTCCCTCTTCTCGGTGAGCGTTGAGCTCCTCGAGCCATCCCTCGAACAAACGATAGTCGGCAAAGATGTTCGGCAGGCAAAAATGAAGGAGATTGAACAGCTCCTTGATGTTGTTCTGTAGTGGCGTACCGGTCAACAGCAATTTGCCGATGACGTACAACGAGGACACGCTTTTGTTGATCATGGTCTCGTTGTTCTTGATGATAGAGGCTTCGTCGAGTACGAGATAGGCCCACTTGAAACGCACAAGGTGCTGCACGTCGGCCACGAAACAATGGTACGGTGCGATCACAACTGGAAATATTGATCTCCCCGAACCGTCCTTCAGGTTATGTCTCTTCCCGATCGTTCGTCGGATTATTTTTCTCTCATCTTTGGTCCCATGAAGAACCACGACTGGAAGTGACGGACTGAACCGATGGAACTCGTTTTCCCAATTCCTCACGGTGGACAACGGACCGAGTACGATGAAAGGCCCACATGAACCAGTTGCCACCAAGTGGCATATCATTGCTATCGATTGTGCTGTCTTTCCCAAACCCATTTCGTCGGCGAGGATTCCGTTCAGACCCTGCGGAAGAAGAAGGTATCAAGGGACGCTCGGCGTTCACGATTTAAGGGATGCCTCGGAGCGGACGACACCGCCGAGTCCAAGATGTAGATACATTAGTTGCTTGAATAGTCCCACACTCACTTGATTCTTGAGTTTGACCATCCACGCAGCTCCTGCCTTCTGATAATCTCGAAGAGTTCCGCCACTGAAGAGCGACTCGTCGAGCTCTTCATCCGGTGATCCTGATTTCGATGGTCCTGTTTGCTTTTCTTCAAGCGAACTCGCTACTCGCGTCGAGAACTCGAGACTCTTGTCGAATAGCGTACATAATTCTTTGAACGCTTGAGCGTTCTCGTTTTCAGCTTTCAGCAAAAGTTCTTCTCGCGCTTTTCTGTCGATAAGGATGCCTTCCTGAAAAAATCAACCAAGCCCACTGGAAGAACCGAAACTGTGCTCTCCCTACGAGGTGAAGATAAGATGAACGGGGGCTCTGACTCTGCCACCTTGACACTGGCAGATGAGTGGGACGACGCACCGAAAAATCTGATCAGGGTCGGGATTTCCAAGAATAGAAAGCTGACTAACCTCTCTTGCTTCTCTGAGTCTCGCTGCAAGCGCTTTGCCTTTGAGGATCTTGTGTTCCAGTGGTTTGACACTGTAATGAATGATCCCAATGATAGAATCGATTAGCCGACGGAACCCTAAAGTCGCATACCTTCCGAGCGCTCAACATCAACAATCAATCTCCAGATTCTTCCGTTTTTAGACGCATTACAGATTGGTTTCGGATCGAAACAAATTTTCGGAAGGACCGATGATCTGAGGAAAAGCGGAAATCGGTCAAGTTCGACTCACTCGGGTTCATCCTCGATGACTTCGGTTTTCACTTCCATGATTGGTACAAAGCTCTTCCAGACTCCGGGTTGACACGGTCAGCCCTGTTTCGATCGCATTCGAATCGGTTATCCGTTGGCGCTGCTGCCGCAGCCGCCGCCGCTGATGCTGATGCTGGAACGTCGAAGCACATCTAATAGTAAGTTTTTGAACTCGAGAAGCGAAGCCCGCCCGTGTCGTCTCGCCTCTCATTCAACGAAACGCATTGCTTCCACGAGTGAGACAAGCTCTGTGATAGGTCTAAATGTAAAGCATGACGACCGGAGCGGAAAATTCGAATTTTCGAGACTGAACGCATCAGGAACGTTCTTTGTCCACGAAAACCCTCGTTGGACCTCAGACATCGCTTCTCATATCTCAAGTGGCCCATGGGCGCAACTGCGGAGCTTCCACTCAATTAGTCGAGGTGTCTTAAGGGAACGGGAGACGTTCCCCGTCGTCAGCCGAGAATCGCTGTGGATTCCCGAGTTTCAATCTTCTACGACGGAGGTCTCGAGCAGCTCCTGGAATTCGCTATTTCCGATGAAGAGAAACCTTCCGGTCACAAAAATCTCGGATTAAGGTCACGAGGAAGTTTATTCCGAATCACTCCGGTCACATTACATTCTGTTTCGAAGCGAAGCGCAAAGCGTTCGAAGCCGACGAAGTCTGCCGCTGACAATAAAGGCTTCCCTGCTGCGAACTGGAAATCCCCTCGAGAGTGTCTCTGAGGTGACATACGCTCTTTGCCTTTGACATAACAGCTTTTAACCGCACTCCGGCACAGCTAGGGAGCGTCCACGCTACAATGAACTCGTCAGTCAATCCCGGCGATGTCGAAATGTGACTAGTTGCTACATTTTGACATAGCGCTTTGACACTTTGAGCGCTCCTAACGAGGAAATTGGAAACCAAGGCGACCAATTGAAAATTTTGAAGAGACGCTCAGCTAGTAGATGCAGAAGCTGTCCCCGATACAAAGTAACAATCGACTGTCGAGATGGGCCGCCCAGTGGAAACAGCAGCGTTCGTTGAACGTCACGCCTCGATCGAACCACGAATCTTTGCTCAAGGAACTCACACCGAACTAATTTCCTCTAAGCAACGGTGATGACTAGAGCTTGGAAGTTTAGGCATTAATCATTTTTGAACCTCCATCAATCAATTTGAATTGATGGATATTTAGTGAAATAAAGTTTGACTATTCCAGCCCATGACTTTGTTGGGTAAATATCATCGAAGTAATCGACCTCCGATCAATTTATCCATGGATTTATGGAGGCTGATTAATGAATAATGCCTAAACTTCCAAGCTCTAGTGATGACTCATGCCATTGCTGCTTCAATCAAATCAATTTCTACTTTCTGCCTCGCGTCCGGGACCCTCTTCCCGTTCCTGCCGTGAGTTCGATCCCAACCTTCTGGTGTAGAGCTGCTTGTCCCTACTTCGTTGCTATCTTGGAAATTCGGGCGCTCATTTCGAAACACTCGTGGCATCGACAATCGACGGGAAGTAAAACCGAAAACTGCAGCACAAGCTCCCTGGTCCGGGTCTCGACCAACAGCAACAAGATGAAAAAGGTTTAGAATTCGTGCGATCTGCAGAAGCGGCAGCTCAACTCTCATTAGAGCCAATGGCTGCAATTATTGTTCGAGACGTTGTGTTCTCCTCGAGAACGCTCGCCTTTCTGTCGCTTCCGTTACGAGCGCTGTTCGCCGTAATCCGACACTGAGTGAGTTGTAGCACCGCGTGTGCTGACACGTGAACGGATTCCAATGATCATGACGACGATGATGACTCTGATGTGACAAGAGCTGTCCTTTAAATGCCCAACGGTTTTTCGAGGGTCGTTTTTTCCACCAAAAAAAAAATGAAACTGCGGCCGACAGTTCAAATTACATTTGATAAACGAACAGTGAAAGGAAGTGGAGCAGGGTTTTTGTCAGCAAAAAAACAAACAAATTGTCCATCTCCGTACGATTCCATTGCTGGAGCTTTGAGGGGCCTCAAAACTTGGCAGTTTCGGTATCCAGCGTTACATACGATCTCAGTGGCTACCGATCACTGGTCTCTCATCTGAATGACGTCTGTTCTTCGCAACAGTTGACTTTACTGATATCAATCACCGGTTCGTTATGACTAGAGCTTGGAACTTCAGGCGTCAGTCGTCAATAGTTCTGCATCAATTTATAGATGAACTGACAGCGATGATAATCGCCCTTTTACAACGTGAACTGGAACAATCAGCCATCATTCATCCTTTATTCCATCTATTATATGAATGGATGGGGGTCGAAAATGATCAATTCTTGAACTTCCAAGCTCTAATAATGAACGAATGAAATTCCGAGGTTATCTCGCGCAACCACCGCTGAACTGAATATCGTGTAGCTTGCAGAAGCGACAGATTGCTTCGTCTGAATTTTGAATCAATGACGTAATTATACCCTTTCGTGAAACGCGGCTTGTTGTCGCGGGATGCCGATGGTGAATGGCATATTTCATGTGAAGTTTTTATGCGAGTTACCGCGCGCGCCAGTCAGTACTCTGCCCGCCGCCCGCTTAGCATGTCATTGTGAGGAACTTGGCGCGCCAATGGGGCAAACAGAATCCCTTCCCACTTGTTTTTGTCCCAAGTAGCGTCGACAAAGTGGAGGAAAGTGTGTCAGCAGTGAGTGTATTGTCGTGGGGTTCGCCGGCATCCGATTCAAGGGCAGCTGCCACTGGGAGCGATGACGACGAAGGCGACGTCATCACAGATAGGAATTCGCTTTTATTTTTCAAAAACGAAAGAGTTGCTTGGCGCCAAATCCGAGGCCATCACGCATTCACACAGCTCTCTGATAGGATCAGTGGAATTGCGTTCACCACGTAGTTGGAGCCGAAGGTGACTTCTCTGCCTGGCGATTTGCGATCGAAGAACGCGAAAAACGTCTCCTGACGACCCGGAAATCCAACAGAACCCCATCAATCAGTCGGAATCGCGGCTTTTGATGCTTTTACTCGATCGCGAAGCAGTTGTACGATCAGATCAGAGGTGTCAGATCGTGTAATCGAAACTTTTTCAGAAAAGAGAGCCTTTCAGTTTCAGTTCAGGTTCCGGAAAGCGTCCGTGAGGCATCGAGCAACTTGAACTCAACGTCATTATCATTCCAACATTTCGAAGTTCACTTTCTGTCTGTACACTCCATGAATCAGGGGTTGAAGCTTATTCTGCCGTTTTTGAGATCCCTTATGATCGGCGAAAATTGATCACCAGAGGCATCGATTCAATGCTGCTTGACAGCTGGCGAAGGGTAATTCGCGGAGTGGCGACTCCGTTTCGGACAACTGCATGAACTGATTGAACACGTCTCTTTTTTGAGGAAAGCTCTGTTGATCATGGAACAGTCCGGAATTGAAATAAACGCCAGAGAACGGGAAGCAGCAGGGTATCTCATGACAACTCGACGTTCAGATTGGGACAGTGGTCCACCTTTCTATCCCAACCATCTTCGAGGATGACATTTCTTGAGCAAAAGTTTCCCTTTTATCAGAAGTTTCATCCCCTCACTATAAGGGAACGAATGTGAAAAATAACGCGGAAATAGAACTCTGGAGCGTCAGTAGGGAGGCTGGGATGTTTGAAAGCTCGAACCAAACAAATCAGGTCGGAAAGCACGGCAGGAAATTTATTGCTTGTTCACATCGATGTTCATATTTGGACCGACCGATCCACTAGGACCGACGACCGATGTCGTCAACTAGCTGCGATCTGCTCCAACGATTCTCTGACGATTCCGACCAATTCACTCGAAGAAAAGCAGCAACAGCATGAAGCTACTTCGCATGAGCTTTCAGGATTTTCTATGAATTTGTCTCCAGGTTCGAAAGTAGCGATCAAGCATGGGTTCTCATGCTCGAGGTTCTCGAAGCTGAATGTATGTACATAGATCTCAAGCGACAGATTATCTCGTTAGAACGATTGCTGAATAATTTCTGTTAGTCTTGAGGTTCGATCGGCTCTGGAATTTCTTGACTGAACGCGACCGCCTTGGTTGGACGAGATAGCTTGCAGATTCTTATACGTGATCTGGGTCCCCAATCGTTCCAACGGACTTTCTGGACTGGTTTACCGGCTGACGATTTAAACCGTTGCGGAAAATTATGCAAACGAAGTTCAACTACCCTTCCTGATACTTCTCTGACTGTCGGCATCGTCTTCTTCGCTTCGTCTTCTGGCCAACGGACTTTTGTTCCGAACGGTCATCGGTGGTGGAGCTGCATTAGTAAAGAAACCGCGCTCGATCCTTTGACAGAAAAATACACGCACGGCAACGGCCGAATGCGATCTTCAGTGAAGTTTCGCTTCGAAGTTCGAAAGAAAAGATCTGCAAAAAGTCACTCCGGAAGGCTGTCGAAACTCGACTTACCATCAGACGACTTGAATAACACAAGGGTCTTCGATAATAGCTTTCGGGGAGAGTATCCGGCCATTTTCGCTAGCAGACGGTGATTAGAAGAATAAGTTTCGAAATACTCGGACGGCTTGTCAAGTGTCACGAGTGAGAATCCCACGACCGCTTCTGTGAGGTGTGCCGTTTTCACGGTGGGTGAGTAATGTGAAACGCTCGATACAGAACAGGATCTCCGAAGGCACTGTCCGTGCGAGCGGGACCACGTGTCTCTCAGGAAGTCATTACCGTCATTTGTCTCGCTCTGTATTCGTAACGGTACAAGCATGTGTGCACGACATCGTCCAGTGCACTCAGCCGAAGCCAGGGGCGATTCCGCTTTAAATACCCCCCTCTATACTAATGTCCAGATGCGTCCATCAACAATGCTGCCTCACTCGGTCGCTAGCTCCCGAAGTTTTCGAACTCTTCTCCAACCAGACGCTCCCAGTTGTGTGCTACAAACGGGATGGATTTGACATCCAGTCGACATATTCGGTCGTGAATTCGATATTGTTTCCTTGCTGTGCATCAGCAACCGTCACACCGGCTTTGCCCGCATGGAAAAAGTTTTCCGGCAGCTATACGACGAGAGTTTCTTGAATTCTTGAACCGCTAGGAATTTGGACTCCAGTTCCACCTCAATTCTGCCCCGTAGGCTCAAGTCTCGTCGTGCTTGACCTTGCGGAAATAATCTTCCGAACCTGTGTCTTCTGATAAGTTGGATTTCCAGGCCGAACCGCCCCCTTTATCTTGGAATATTCTCTTAAAACGTAAACATGGAAACCCTTGTTGCGTTTCGGGCGAAAATAATACGCTTCGTTAGCGGAATCTGCCGAGGTGGGAAATTCGATGCTGGTGACGGCTTCGATTAGGTAGCGTTAGGGGGCCAACTCGAAGGAGACTGCGGAATATCGAGATAAGAAAGAATTTCGAGAGAGGTTTGGAGAAAATATTGAAAGATGCGCCCTGCTCATTGAATTGTGAGTTCTGAGCACAACCTGAAATTCAAACATAGAGCTGAGACTTTGACCAGAGGAAAAGTTCGTGTTCAGCTCTACTAGAATCGCCTGAGATATGTGTGTCAAGGTTGGTGCCGCTCTGAGTTTCTCAAGCGCTCCGAGTTGACACGATGGAGATTTTGCAGTGAAGTTTGTTTTGCTCGTAACTCTTGAGCCAGGCGTCGAAACATTGCATATTCACGGCAGCAGGCAGCTCGTGCAGGCCCCGTCCTGGGAAAGCACTTCCAAGATCGTCGAAGGCAACCGATTAGGAAGTGAACGGCTGCAACTGCGTCTAATGAAACCGGATTAACATAGGCCTGATCCGGTACCGCGTCTTTTCAAAGTTTACGATCATGCGAAATTTCAATTTGCAAACACCGGGCGAATACTGCATTCCGCTTCTTTCCTTGTTGTGTCTGCTGCTGCCGGCCCGAGGCAGAAAAGAAGGAGAAACAACGGGAGAAGTTGTTCAGTAGGGCCACGGATGCCGCCAAAACGAAGCCATTGCGGAAAAAGACACTGACTGACTTCGCAGTTGTAGAGCAGAATTGGCGGCAAACTGAAGTGACCGCGCGCGCCAAAAGCTGCCACAGTTTCCATAGAAGACTGAAGATCCGTTACGTGGCCCTGAAACGAAGAGAAGACGTCACTCGCCGAGGGACGATGATCCGACCAGACCTCCGAGAATGCAAATTCGTTCGCTGATTTCGTGTTTCCGTGTGGATCGCCATCGGAGTTCAGTCGGATCAATCAAAAAGTCATCGCTTCATCAGTAAAGTTGCAAGCTTGCAGCGAATCTGACTTGACTGATCACAGAATCGCCGAAAGGGTTAACAAAGGTTACAAACTGGAAAGCTCGGCACCGAGAAGTGAGTTTTCGAGCCACACGATCGGCTGCTTGAAGAATCCAGAAGAATCTCTCATAAACTTTTGGAGAAACATGAGCCCGTTTGCACGAATTCTTCTGATCGCGGAAGTTCCACCGAGACGAAGTTCCGGATGAGTCATTTCAAGAGAGGTGTACATAACCAAGGTATACGTTCGACGGTGGAACTGCTTATTACGTCATGGGCTGTCTTGGCCGCGGTTCATCAACATTTATGTTGTCATTCTGACAGCATACTTGATTCGCCACAGAACTCCTGCTGTTTTCTTCTTACATAATCTGTGCACAAGATCGGAATATTCATGTTGAAATGACAATGTGCGTGAATGTCATTCGTTCAGAGATACAGATTCGCGATCTTCTGGGAGATCACACTCACCGTTCCTCAAATCTTCCTGAAATCAGCTGAGAAACTCTTGTTCATCATCTTTATATTTGCCGTTGGGGATCGATCTCTGAATTGCTTTCCTGGGTAAACCATGGATAGGGGGTTCTATACTTCGAACAATGGGATTCTAAGAGCCTGTTCAAAATTTCCGTTAGAACGCATTGACTGACTGACTGACAGACAGCTCTAGTGTTTTAGCGTTACACACGCGTGCTCTGCCTGCCGCTACCTTGCAGTATTTAGTGTGCTTTCGGTTACGCTGTAAGTTTGTAACGACTTTCCGTTAGAACAGTCAGCCAGGTCGTAGTCTGTCCGTCAGTCGCACGCTCTGTCTTTCCTTGCCTTCTGCCGTCCTGTCTACCTATTCGTCAGCCCGAGAGTGTGCTCGGCTCTCCCGTCATGATCGTCGTCGTTCCTTCGTGGTTCACGTAGCCGTCTAATCTAAATGAGCAAGTGCCCCGAAACAATGAGAGACGTCCTATAGATTCCGTTGGACGTTTGGTCACCTGGAGGCAGCGGCAACCTAGGCTCCTACATTCACCCGTCGAGTGGAGGAGAGCGTTTCGTTTCCATCTCGCGCAAACACAACATAGTCGATAGGTTCCCGCTGCCGCTACTGCTCATGGCGAGCGAGCGAGTAGCTAGCAGCTCGTCAGGCTGGCTGGTTGGCAGACAGGCAGGCCCACGTCTGGACAGGAGACCGTTAGGATCGGAAGGCACATGTGACAAGGGACGGTGGAAGTCTATGGAGACCACAGCTTGGTCCGCACACTCGAATACGGACAGACGAACACACTCACACCAGACGCATATTGTTTCAGTTTAACTATACACGTTTCCGATCTGTACTCAGCATGAGATATGGGCAACTGATACTCTCCGACTCGGTAGTCGTCGGGATGTTGTCCGAAACGAGTTAGCAACAGCATGATCGACCCGACGATCCGCCTGTCGAACTCCGTCGACAGTCGAGTCTGAATCAAGAGAAAAAGTCCTTACCGAGGGAGGGAATCTCAGAGCGACTCTCAAGGCCAACAGAATCTACAAGAAACGTCGAGGAAGTTTCATCGAAGGAGTACCTACATGTACTGCAGGTTCCAAAGGGTTCGCGAAGAGTGGATGTGAGCTGTGAAAGTCATGTAAACGCGAGGATGAATTTCCGCCGATCCAGTGATGCATGACACACGCGCCTTCATGGCTCGGAATCGTCGTATAGGTAGGTGTGATCATCAATAATACGGAACATGTAAAGAGCAGGGATGCGAGCAACACTCGTAGTGGTTTGGCCCTTCGAGCAGCGCGGATCAAGCGTGAACGTTTTCTCGGTAAGCGCATCAAATAAACCAAAATCATAATCCATGAACACGGAAAGACGGAAGCGCGCGAGCTCGACTCCGACACCTCTCGATCATAAATTCGGATGGATTCGTACAGCAGGAGGAGCTACAGTCAAATGGACAGAGACAAGTTACGCCCGCACACGGTATGACGTGCATGAGCTAAACCAAGCCGCGTCCACCACAAGTCGTGTCCACGATGATGCACCTGACGATCAGGAAAGCGATACGCGCCCATAGCTGCGATCCGGTAGTGGGGGTCAGCTAGTCGCCGGATATCCTCGGTGACGGCGAACAGGGAGCAAGATCACTCGTTCGCGGAATCTGATCGAAACCGAAAAGATTTACCCGAAATGGGTGATTTCATACCAAGTCTCACCGCGAACACTTGTTCAAACTGTGACTACTGTCTCAAAACTTGAACTCATATCGCGGTAAGAAGCCAACGGACGTTTCGGACCACTTGTGCAGTTTCTTTCTAAACCTCACACGGTTAGCACGCTGCCTCTGTTGGTTCACCGCCGGTTACTGTTCAATGCGAGAGTTGAACGGAAAAATCGGAAGAAGATTCAACTTGATCAACTTCGAGAAGAAACACAATCTCCGAGAGTTCGCTAGAGTTTTTAGATAGTTTTCAGAGGAAAAAGTCCTGAACTTTCCCAGCATATCAATGAGAGAAGGGAAGAGAGATCTGACTCTCCGAAGTCAATCTGATTGTGAGTGAGTTTAAAATAACAGAAAAAACATCTTTTCGGTTGGGATGACGTGATATATTGAAATTCATATATTTGCTTTATATTACATCAGATATCGTACACATCCACGGTTAACACACTGCTTGATAGGCAAATTAGTCATTCGATTGCTCCCTCGAGAACAACTCGAAGCGTTTCACAGTGACTATCACACGTACAAACATTTCCAACACACCGTACAACAACAGATAGGACGATTTCAGATCTTGTCTTAGTAGATAAAATAAAGGATGTCTTTCTTCTTTCCTCCAAGATTGTCCGCCGGACTTGCGACAATTTTGAAGCTCCGTCCGGCAAAATTCTTGCTGCCTTCAACCAGTTATTCGGTTCCTCCCAGACGTTCACGCCGTTCTCACACCAGACCTCATCTAGTCCAATATCCTAGTCCTGAAGTTGGACTTTTATCGGTTGGACTCGCCTCGCAAGCTGAAAAAAGAAATGGAACTCCACTATACGTTTGTCGTTCTCACAGATCGCGCCTCGGAAACGCCTCGACGTTGAAGGCCTCCGACAAAAGGCAACAAAGAGTTAGCCACGGCCCCACCTCGTCTCACATGGAGAGAAGTAGAAGAAAGAGAGAAGTAGAAGGAAATCAGAGGAAGAATGCCATTCCGGAAAAGAATGTATGGATGAAAGAACACAGTTGACTCACAGTATGTACATTTTTGTCCAGAGAGGTCCATCACAAGTCGTTGACTCACTAGCGAATAACGTTTATTTGTGCCAGTCGCGCCCGTGCATGTTCTTTGGCACTTCGCGTCCGTTTAGCTTGCGACTGAAGGTAATCTGCGTGAGGAAAACACGATTCTTAATGAAAGAATTCCAACTTGACATCATGCATCATGCGGACGCTGACGGACGCTAACCTGTTATCAGTGTTTTCGGTTCTTTCGATTTCACTGGCGTATGACTCGAAAACGAGTCTGATGAGGAAAACGATTCGCTGCGACGTGAGTCGTTTGACACGCTTCCTGTACTAGTGTTGGAGTATCGCCGAGGTCGGCAACCACCCATCCGTTTGAATGCGTCCGGTAGCTCTACGACAACGAAATTTCCACTTAGTAACCTCATCTCTGCACATCCGATTTCCCGGCTTCGATTTCCGGAATCCCCGGCATCTCGTTCGAAAAAAACTCACCATCGAAATCTAGTCGCTCCCATTCGAAGTTACCGTCGGGAATGGCAGAATCTGTGTTCACATCGAATCCCCACTTCTCTCTGAACTTGAGTTGATCTTCTTGTAAGCTTGACAATTCCGTCACATCTTCAACGGAGGTAGCCACACTTTTGCCGAATAAATTCCGGCGAACTGCAATCGAGACAAATCTCCTTCCGCTTAGTCTTCGTTTGATTTGTTTTCCACAAAAGCGCAACACGCTCAAGAAAAGTCGCTCGAGGTGCATGCGTGAAATGTGTCACACCAAATCAATGACACGCGCCTTACATTCCGAACTAGTGGTGTTTGAATGCCGAATCGCTCGACTGCCTGTTTGCGCGGGTACGAAATGAAAGTTCAAAATTAAATCAAACAATCGCGGATTTGACTCGTCGTAATCGAGGAAGACAACGAAGCCGAATCGAAATCTCGTCATCGCGAAGCAATAGATATTTCCGGGCCAACATTCGGGCCTCCCGTAACCTTCCGACTTTGTACGATCTCCAAACCGCAAAAGCAGAAGAAAAAAAACACGTAAAATCTCTTCTGGACACTCCAAGATCTCTGGCGCGCAAGCTTTCACACGCCCCAACCTGAGAAAAAATCTTGGAGCGACTCATTGGACGCGGAGAAAAGGCATCCAAACGTCACCGGTGTTCCAGAAGCTCAACCAAGCGAGAAAATGGTCATACGACTCCAAGATTGAACCCAAGACTATCATGAGCCACTCAACTCGGAAAGAATCGCGGTCTTTCGTGAAATTCCCTGAGGATCCGATTTGGCCGAATCTTTTCAATGCGATCACTGGGAATCGAGAATGACTACTGAAGAAGCCGCGCCGAAAATACACATTCTGCCACATACCTCGGTCGATGTTGGGTCGATCACGCATCATTCCGGTCATTTTTGAGGAATCCATTCAGTACTCAATTTCTTGGTTGAACAGCACTGGCACCTGTCAAAATTTTTGGTACGACTGTCGTCGATGTAGTGAACCACCGACTACTACACTTGTCGCACGATGCTGAACCGGCTGGCGGGAAACGCTCGCGTTGACGAGGGTAGAACACAGACAGACCACGCGGTGCTTCGTGTGCCCTACGTATGATACCACTATTAGGAAGGGGCCATCCGTGTCCCTCGCCATTTAAAATAGGCATGCGCCGCGCCGGTAGTATCGAAGCGCCCTCTGGCTGTCAGACTTCCAATGTAAACTTCGATATGTGCGTTTGACAGATACCAGAAAAAGGATGGAATCGTCCCAAGCGACGGAATTCCGTATAGAAAGGTGGAGGAAATTGGGGGAAAGGTTATATAGACTTGGGGGAAATGAAGCTGATCTGAGGCAGTGTCAAGAATGTGATAGTTTCCTACTCCTTTAGTTCGAATGATTCACCCTTGCTGCTCCGTGACTGTCGAATTATTGCCTCTCAAGAAAGAGATGGGTCCAGAGGACTTATGAGATTCTTCCGCAAACTCTTCGACGACCTGCTCGTAGAGAACTCCCGTCAAATCCTTCGAGAGCAGGGCGAGGGCGGACGTTGCTCGAGGATATGTTTGAAACCTCTTTCTGACACTCCCTTGGCTTCGCGAAGTCTTCCACCTGAAGAGGATTTCTCGCAACTTTCGATTCCTGAATGATCGCGACTATCGAAATATCGGAATATACAATCACAGATCTAGTGGAAAGTTGTAGTATCGTTGTTCGGAACCTACATAAGCGACCCCGCGAATCGAGCGCCAGCTGATATCTCGCCTCCGCCCCGGGCGGCACTTTGCCCTTTTCTTCCTCTACCTCGCAGTGATGCAGAGCAAAACGATCGGGTCTTGGCACTCGATATCACGCGGGTAAAGCCACACGTCGATGCTACTCAGATAAGTTCTTGAACTTCTCAACAAACCTGCCCGTACGTTGGTAACGAATTGAACGTCGATTTGTTCTGGACATTCTTCGTCTTGCTTCCTCGATAAATGACTTGAGTAAAATATTCGCGGGCTCTTGCTATTGCCACAAG
Organism: Neoseiulus cucumeris; assembly: GCA_021527715.1. Taxonomy (NCBI): domain Eukaryota; kingdom Metazoa; phylum Arthropoda; class Arachnida; order Mesostigmata; family Phytoseiidae; genus Neoseiulus; species Neoseiulus cucumeris. The sequence continues at coordinate 1,705,463 of JAJSRV010000012.1, read as the reverse complement.
ACGGAATCGCCACCTGAGACCACACGCGTTTTCTCCGAAGCTCCGCCTTCCAGCTTGTTTTCTGTATTCAATTTAGCGAGCGCACCACGCCGAGACTCTTCGAAATGAGTCCCGAAAGACAGACCTCCATTCGTTGAAGCAGTTAGTCCTCGGATTCTCAGGCTTTAAGCCTCCATGAATTCGCGAAAAGCAGTCCAATTGTCAGCATAGTTTGGCGTTCGTGGAGCATTGAAATTGGAGCCAAACTATCTCGACCCTTTCGAAGTTTATCAAATCTAGATTGTGGTTATTGTCCTTGGAATTATACTTGGAGAGCGACTGTAATGCGGGAAAGAGCTGGTGGCTTCCCCCTTTCTCCGCCGCTCACATCCATCTCGTTACGTTCGAGGCGTTTAGATGCCTCGCCGCTCTGCGATAACTTTCGCGGGACTTCAAGCGAGAGCATTCGAAGTGTTCAGTGTCTGTAGACGCCCAAGGAATCCACGATGTTGCACTATCTCATTTTGATACTCTGCAGTCTGCTCTTGACGATCCTGTACAAGATACATAAGGCTACATCGTTTTGGAAGAAATCCGGAATCCCGTACGAGCCATACCTGGAATATCTACACAGTTACTTCATTCGTTACAAGAGGGAAGATGTCTACAAGGTTCTGGATGAATACAACAAGAAGTACGGACTTGTTTACGGTACATATCAAGGATTGAGACCTGCTCTCCGTGTGAGCACTCTAGCCGGATGCAAGGACTTACTCGCTCTGAACTTCCCAAAAGCCTACAAAAGGTCAATTGAAGTTAAAACGGGGAGCAAACTATGGGACAACAGTTTGTTCTCGCTGGATTACAAACCGTGGAAAACGGTTCGGCAGTTAACCACACCCGGATTCACGCCTGCAAAACTCAAGTTGATGGTTCCGAAGATGGAACGCAACTCGAGACGAATGAGTGAGAAACTCCTGAAAGTCGCGAAGTCAGCAGACAAAGTCATCGATCCTCCGGAATACGCTCAAGGTTTCGCCATCGACGAGATTGCAGCGTTGGCTTACGGCCTGGATTTGGACGCCATGGCGGACCCGCAGAACCCTTTCGTTGTCAACGGACAGGGAGTCTTCGCGCCCAGTTTGGGTCTCACTCTACTTCTCTCAGTGCCGTGGCTTCTGAAGTACGTTCCAGTGCACTACCCACCGAAACACGTGATGGATTTCTTGACAGAGTTCTCCGCAATAGTCATCAAGAAGAGGCGTCAAGAAGGTTCAGCCTCCAAAGAAGTCGATATCTTAGGACTTTGGCTGGAGGAACAGAAAACCAATCCAGAATTCACCGACGAACTGATTGCGGCTCAGACTTTTACATTCTTCACCGCAGGTTTCGAAACGGTTGCCATGACATTGTCCTTCACCCTGTACATGCTCGCAGTGAATCCCGAGGCTCAGGATCAAGCGTACAGGAACATTCTGGAGAATGTATCAGATGTCAACAATATAACCTACGATGACTACTGTAAGATGAAATATGTCGAAGCTTGCTTTCTTGAAACTCTTCGTTTGTATCCCACCGATTACATCGTAGATCGAGTTACGACCACTCCATGTACGATCGCCGGAGTGCATCTCGAAGTTGGAATGGCTGTTCAGGCCCCCATACCGGCCATGCATCGAGACCCTCGTTACTTTTCGGAGCCTTTGCGGTTCCGACCGGGAAGATTCCTCAACGAGGATTGCCAGGCTTACATGACATTTGGTGATGGACCGAAAGGATGCATCGGGCGTCGACTCGCCCTTCTTCAACTGACGGTGCTGCTCACTGCGGTTTTGCTCAAAGTGCGTCTAGTGCCATGCGCTGATGACAAAAACGCTAATATCAAGGAACTCCCGATCCAACTAAATGCGGGCATGCCTTACCTAGCCACCTCGAAGGACTCCATTCGCATCCAGGTAGAGCCTAGAGAGTGATAAAACACCCTAGAGTACATGCAGACATGGAATTCGATCAGAGGTCAAGTACATGAGGTACCATATATTTCTTCTGGCTCTTCATTCCAGAAATAAATGAAGTGATGGATGTTTTCTTATCATGTTTGCCAGGTTATAAGATCTCTGCCGAAAATGGGCCGGAGCTAGATGCTTGAATTTCGCTCTTATATTAGCACTACCCCGAAAACGAGCCCTACTCCGGGTGAGAGATAACAAACTCTCTTTGAAGGAGGAGCGTGAGTCATCGCTAGACACCCTGACTTTGACAAATCACGTTACATGATGAAACTTATGTCGTTTTACTTCCCATGATACTGCTGGTCATAGAATATTCGATGTCGCGAAGAGAGAGATCGGCTGAAGAACCCGAGTGCTTCAGATTGACACGAACATGCTCGAGAAAAAACTCAAACGGAGGGTCAGAAAGTTTGTGCAACCATGGAATCCACGAAGTAATTCGGTAATCTGAGTAAATTGCGTTCCCCATTCTTCAAATCTCAATAGAAAGGGCAAGAAACTAACTCAGATGGTCACCCAATGATCTGCGAGCCGTGTCCCAACTATTGGAATCTTCAAAAAAGACCAGACTTTTTTGGTGCGGATATCACACATAATAACTAGTAGTCCCAGAGAAAGAGCTCATTCAAAGTCCAACATTATGGAGGTATATGCTGAGTATGCTGAGTATGAGAGGTATATGCTGAGAACAAGGCGTTGTTGTTGGGTTCAAACATCATTTTATTCCTGTCCTTGAAGACGTACCTCCACGTGATTGATATATCTGTTGTATATCGATATACGAGAATAGCATTCTTTGTACCCTAACTAAATAGCTACTCAATAATATCCAATTTGAAGGATTCTCTCCGGGCACGCCGCCGTGCACGCACGACTCGGCGCTGTCAGATCTGTTCATTCTTATTCTGTTCATTCGTATCGGAGTCCATATCACAAAATATTCGCCAACCTTTCCAGGCTGAAACCGTTGCACGTATTTGGCTATCTACGTCAATAATGATTTTTGTTGTCTCCGTCGTTGTTGAACTTTGTCGAAGCGCAATGATTGATGCATATCGATAGTCTTGATGACAATATGAAAACTTTACTTCTCATGTTTGGGTTTACAAGACGATGATGACCTTTCCAAGAGTTTGATGAAGAGAAGAAAAAAACTTGAATGATCAGACGCATTCGCACTCACTCTTCCTGGATCGATTCGAATGGTCAGTTAGAAGTGTCGATCGGGAAACCTTTATTGATTCGAAGCAATTGGAAGTAGGTTTCGGCATGCCGACACGGAGATTGGCCCCGAACCGCGTTGGGTCGACTCCAACGGTCTTTTAGAGAGAGGAAACAAACTGAGGTGCTGAGACAGTATGATCGCCGAACAGGATTTCGCTATTTTCCTTTGCTTGAGTTGGGTACCAAAGAATATGAATCACGACCTATTTACCACAATGCTGGCCTACACTGCCGCTGCAATCGGGTGAGAGTCATTAAATCTGGATTTGGAACAGTGCGGGGATTTCTCAAATTTCTAAAATTCTCAAACTCGTGAGTTCCCTCAACGAAAATATTCGGTTTTTACAGTTACTCGGATGTGAGCTCTTTCACAAGGTGCAGTTCATCCCTCCTGGAAGGAAAGAATACCAGATTCAGAGGTGGAAGACCCGCAACGGTCAACGATTCTCCATAGTGGCTCACATGCCGAACGATTGAATCGAAGACATGGCTAACGGTTCAGCTCAGGATACCTTTTGTTCTTGGGCAAAGCAATTAACGGCTTCTTTGGCAACTCTGCAAACATCTTCATCGAGGTCATCGAGGAGAATGGCGAACGCGGCGGGAAGTTCTGTGAGCCCCAAGGTCGCGAGCAGTTCACACCGCTTCCGACCGTTCTCCTGGCTAGAATCGCTGTCAGAGTTCCTCTCTTGTGGTTTCTCCTCGTCTTCGGATTGTTTGGATTTGTCTTCTAGCTGATTCTTTGATTCCTCTTCGGTTGGTTTGTCTTCAACAGCGGTTGGCTCCTTAACATCGGTGGCAACCTCTTTCATCGGCGACAAGGCTTCCGTGTCGGTCTCCCAGTCCTCATCGAAACTACAGAGTTTTTGTGTCGGTTTCCCGGTTCGTCTCCGCCGGTGAGTTCGTCTCGGTGGTCGGAGATCGCCGACAGTTTTAGCGGCTTCAGAAAGCTTCGTTCGACACGGCTCGCAACTCTGTTTGTGCAATGAGACAATCTTCGCGCAGCGAACGACCATTTTCGAAAGTAGGTTGGCCCCCTCCAAGCGAACATTGGGTACTCCGTGTTCCAAGAGAGCGAAAAGATCTTTTCGAATGAGTTTGTTCACAACGGCCATGTTGCGCAAGCCGACACAGTCCGGACAGATGTTTCCGATGTCTTCGGTGGCGCGTTTGACTTTCGTTTCGTCGGCACCTTCGAGCAAATCGATGTCGTACGGAACTTCTTCAACGATCGATGACAGAAGACGCGCGAAAGTTTGTCGGTGCTGCCACTTGACCCATTTGCCGTCGAAATACAGTGAACGCATTAGGTGGAACGTGATGTCAATGGCTTGGAAGAGGCTTGTAATTCCACGATTCTTGCTGCTCGGGCGGTGGCTCGATAGATCTCTCGGGAGTTCGTCGCCGCTGCAGTTGAGGTTGTTTCTGGGACTGGGTCAAGGGCTGCTTTCATTGCCGCAATACGGACTCCAAATCAGCGGTCCGAAGCAAACCGCAGCCGAAGACCGAACTTGGGCAACTTTGTCCTGGAGCAGTTTCACGAGTATGGGCAGTAGGCATCGAAGACGCTCTTCCCATCGGTAGTAGCCGGCGATCAAGCATATCTGGTTGGCGAGCTCATCGCGCAGTCTCCACATCCGGTCGTTTTCACTCCGAGTGAACTCCGACAGTGATTGCAGCAGAAGCAATCTGGACTTTGGTTCGAGGTGAGCGCAGATTTGATGCAAGTTTCGTAACAACGGAAGCCTGACCTCATCGACGTCGCGACAAAACGTGTTGAACATAGGAATCATGTACTTGACCGCATCTCGATCTCCGACGATGATGACGAGGCTATGTAAACTCGAGGCCACCGAATGACGTACCTTCCATTGAACGTTGCTACTGAGTTTGAGCAGTAAATCACGAAGATGCTCCTCCCAGTGCCTCGGTCCAAGGGCAAGTGCCACGGCAGGCAACGAGTAGGCGCAATTTCGCGGCAGATCGAGACAGTCAACTGTCCGGGAAAGCGAGGGTTCAAGCATTTGCTTGAAGTGCTCTAACAGAAGTGTGGGAATTCCGCATTCGGAAGCGTCGGTATCCGAGAGAATTCGTGGAGTTGTCTCGGTTTTCGATGGGCGCTGATCGCCGAAAGAGTCCTTGAGCAAAGATTGTATGGTCGTTTGTTCAAAACTCGATTCGCGGTCCTTCCGACCCTGAGTCGAGTTCACAGGGATTCTGAGTTGGCCGTCGTCGACAGAGGTTTGTCCGACGACGGCTTCTCCGTCGTCCTTGATAGAAAGTCTGCTTCCGATAATGCTGAGTTCTTCAACTTTGGGCAGAGGAGATCGCCAAAACATAAAGCTGTTGAAGTTCACATCGGTGTCGGTGCTGCTGCTGATGTTGTTATTGTTGTTGCTGCTGAGCATGTTGTTGTTGTTATTGTTGTTGTTGATATTGATGTTGTTGTGGTTCTTCGACAAGTGGTCGCTCGAGGTACCGTTGTTGTTTGTTTCGTCGTCGCCTGACGTAAGAGCAGCCGTCATGAGGAAAGAGAAAGCGCTTTCAGAAATCGAGAGATCTTGGAGATCTTCGCTGAGTATGTTGATGTCTTTGTCGTGGATCGGCGCCTCATAATCGGACGTCCGACGAACGGCGGCCTCTTGCGCCACCCCGTCAGGCCGTAACAGCTCAAGCCCGGTTCGTTTTGGGTCTGCGAACGTCGAGATAAAGGGACCAAGGTTCTGATAAGCCGCTGCGACGACCCATTTGGCGGAATCTCGGAGCAAACAAAGAAAACGAGGCGCAAGTGCCTCCAACCGTAGTTTCGGATCCACCACACAAGATATGGCCATGAACGATTCAGTGCAAGCCTTACGCACGGACCACGCGTCATCGTCGCATAGCGACAAAAACGTCGTCAACTGAAAGCGAAAGATCTTTGTGAGTTTTTGGATTCTTGCAAGAGTTTCTTGGGGTTTTTCCGGACAGCGACTCCGGAGTCTCGGTGAACGCGAAAACGCGTTTTACGAGAACTAACGGACGAAAGGCAGATGTAGCGACAGAATTCGGTTCGACAGATGTTGAAAACTTACAAGACTGTCCTGTATGCACTGTGCGTCAAGTACTTGGCACAGGTCAACCATGGCAACTGCGCAAGCTCTTCGAACGTGGAACGATTGATCGTTGCAAAGCTTCAAGAACGGAGGAAGCAATCGTTTTTGAGCCGGGTTTTTGTCGACGAACTGAATCAGCTTGGCTAAAATCTAGAAAGAAGAACGAAATGCAATGGCACGGCGTTAGTCAAGTATTCGGAAGTCTGAATTTCGGGTCGAGCGAAAGTTTCGAATGAAGAGCATGCAACACAGATTCGGTTGAGTTTGACGACACACCGCCAGCCCCGTCAAAGACAGGCTAGTGAGACGAACATTGACTCGGACATCTCACTACCCTTGTCTTTCACGGCGATAACAGCAATCAGAGGATCCTTCCACACGGAGATGGGTTTGGTGGGGTCCACCGTCGAATTTGAATATGATCCTCGTTCGTGGTTCACCCTGCCACCTCATCAAAGCTGGCTGTGATACGGAGAAGTAAATTGAACGTCGTCACAACCACTTTGACGGGAAGGTCAAGGTGAGGCATGGCTCCTCGATGTTCCTTTGGTAGCAGGGATTCGATGATGCAACTGCCTCCTAAGTCATCAATGATGGCTGTGATATGAACGTTAACAAGCACAGACCAAAGCCAACTCGATGAATAGGCGACAGTCGAGAGAACTCCGCTATTCTTCACAGGACCGCACTGCTCCAGCTTCTTCATTCGTCAAGGAATACACACAAACAGTTTGCTGAAGGGAAAAGCGACAGACACGCTCGGTTCCGAAGCGATGTACGGCGTTCCGGATGACGAGGAGAGCTCATCAAAGGTGGCTGTGATACGATCGTTCTCGAGAAACGTAGTCACAGCCATTTGATGGCGCCCTAATCACCGCTGAGCAGAAGGATTATCCCAGGAAAATGGTTCGGGGGGGAGGTTGAAGAATGGATCGCAGCCATCGTCAAAGACAAGGTAGTGAGACGATTCTGCCCGTCTTCTTTCGAGCGAGAGAAGGCGTGACTTCATCCTTTTTAGAACATCTCACTACCCATGTCTTTCACGACGCCGAGTCCGCTCCTCCTTGCGACTTAGCAACATGCTGAGAGAGAGACGTACACACAGACAGAATGGGGACTCTCAGCGTACTCGCTCGAACTGAACTAACCGTTGCAGCTTCTTGCCGCTGGTCGTGGAGATCTCCTTGTGCCGCGTTTTCGTCGGCATTCTCGACAGAAACCTTCGCTAATTGCAAGACTGTGGGCAGAATCTCCTTGCAAATGCCCGGCGGAGCAAGGAGTCGGCATTCGAGCATCCGGAACAGGATCAAATGCGATGTTTTCCTCACTTGCAAAACCTGGTCCAGCATGAGAGCCGTCAACGACGGGATGATGCATCGACGGTGCAGGCGGACAAGCAGGGGTTTCGGAGGCATCGGAAACCTTCTGTTTGCGCCGCCAAACGCTCTCATGTGGTCTTGCCGATTGAGGCATATCCCAGAGAGGAGACTGAGGTGCTCGAGAAGTTCAAGACGGACTCCTGGTTCACTGTCCTGTGTCAACTGCTCGATCATCTTCCACAGCATGAGCATCTGCTGCTCCGTGCAGTTTTGGCCGAGGTCGTACAGGCATTGCGCCAGCGAGCGCGCGGCTTGTTGTCTGGAAAACGAAAAAAAAAAGAACTTTGGTTAATCCGTTCATGAGCTAACAGAGCCTTGGATTTCAACTTTTCCCAGTATCTATTACGACATGATCCATAAGAAGAGTATTTAGGTCACCGGGAATTCTTGGCGCGCTTTCGTGCATCAATTTAAATTCACAACGTCCGACTTTCAAAGCCATTATACAATCGAAGCGAAGACAATCGAAATCGAAAGTTGTTCTTTTGTTTTTGAAGATCCCACGACTTGATTGAAAGCTCATCTGTCATGCGGCCAGGTCGTCATGTTCGGTTTCGGTTGTTTCGCGTCGCCATTCTGAACCTCGGAGCCGATTCCAGGAGGTCTACAGAATGGCGATGATTCGTCCGATGACGGCGGCGGCGGCAGCAAGCGCGGCTGCAGCGCCACCGAAACGAACAATCCATCAACTGTTTCTGAAGACATCGACCTTAGCAGAAATCCGTTGTCGTACGAGAGGGAAACGAAGAAAAAAAACGGATTCCGTTTTGCGCTCGTCAGCCCGCGTCCCCGTCCGTCGACATCCTTCGACGAAAGCAGCAGAAGCGCCAGCAGCACCAGAGCGAACTCGTCTGGAAGAATTTTGCCGCGGGTTCGATTTTTCTCCCGCGGAATTTTCTCAAAGTTTCTTCGAGCGGTAACGGCGGGGCGGCGAATTCATGCAAATGACTTGTAATAATATTTTGCAGTCATCGACGTCGGTCCGGTCCCAGTTTCACGCATTGCGCCTAAGCGTCACCTCGCAGAACTCCTGCCGCTAACTAAAACCACTAAGAGAAACACGGGGACGACGCCATCAACTCCGGAGCCCGGCTGCCAATAACTAGCTCGCAACCGCGACGCTGGGCGCGCTGTTCGTCGGATCCATGAAACGAAAGTTTTCCGCAGACTTGATTCGTCACGAAGGGAAGTCACCTCACCTGCTTCATGAGTCGATGCCGTTCGTCGCACGTTCACTGACCGGTAGTCCACGGCGACTCTCAGTGAGCTCCGTCGAGTGATTTGGGCTTCGAACACACAGATTCGGAATCGCCATTTTTGCGGAACTTCCATCGTTTCCGAAGAATTCCGGGCCGTTGTTGAAAAACGCGCTCTTTTCAGCGACTTCACAACTGACAAGCGTCCGCGTGCATGCGCCGATCAGAATGCAACCACGGATTTTGGCGGGCACGCTGGCTGCCGCTTTCATGGTGAACTTGTCCTTCGTCTTCTCCGAGTTACTCGAATGGGAGAGAATTTCTTTGGTGTTCTTGCCCGATGCCTGTTGGATCGGCGTCGGGGAGTTGAGAAAGAACCCAAGAACACCCCGAGCGAAATAGGTCGACGAGCACCAGGCTTCCCAACGAACCCCCAGTCCGTGAACGGAATGCCCCTCAAGCGGCGGTATTACAGCTTCGCATTCGCCCCACCGACCGCCCCAAAAGTAGAATCGGACGCACAGAAGCACAGACTGACAAATGCGCGGACACCAATAGAATGTTTGTCCGCGAACGCATGTGGTTCTCGTTGGTCGCTCGCTCGCCCGCCCGCCCAACCGAGCGGTTGCATTCTGGCGCCAAACTCCCACAAACTCCCAAGAAGCAAATTCTTCTCAGTTTTCAGGCGGCTCCGTTCAACAGCAAAGCGATCGGATCGCTGCCGGTGAGTGTGGCGCTCGCTTCGAGAGCACTTCGCGTGTGTAGAAAAAAAAAGCCTCTCAGCTCGGAAAGAAGCGAAAAATGTCAATGGGATCTATTGTGACAGCGATAAGGGTGGATCAAAACAGCTCGATGAACGGTTCTTCGCTGCAAAAAAAAATACTCCCGACGTCTCAGCTGAATTCGGCTGAGAAATGCTAACGAATCGCTTCAAATCACGCAAAAAGTTCTCCTTCTCTGACAACTCCGCCCACTCAGCCATCCTCCGAACGGTGAAAGTTTTTCAGAAGAAAGCGCTACACACGAAGTCGAAGCTCGATTTTGTTTCGGCAGAAAACCATCGGAGCGAGAGCTTCTGGCTTTCGAGTATTTCAGAGCGGGCCAACTCGATCTCCGCGGATGAGAGAAAAAAAACACTATTCGGGTCCTACTTAGCGACCTTTCAGGGAGGAAGACAGACGCCCAGACGGCTCATCATTCTCGTTTAGGCGTCACCGTTATCTTATCGACGGAGTTTCGCTCGATCTGCAGCGAAAACAACAACAACAGCAGCACAAACCTCCCACAACTCTGCGACCTGAGCAGAGATCTCTGAGGACCGAAGCGGACTCCTCGAGGCTAAGTTATCAAAGTTGTAGAGCTTCAAAGTTCTCGTCCATCGGATCCAGTTCCAAAAGTCGGAGTCGTTTTCCTTCCGATCACGACTCGTCGGCGCCGTCTGCTTTCTAAGTGAAAATAACACTGGCTGGCGAACATTTGGAATCGCAGATACACAGAGTCGGGAGCCGAACCCCGATCAAGACGCCGCATAGAGCATTTTGGTTGGGTTCGAAGCGGCCGCCGCCGCAACCACCAGCATCCGCTTCGTCGAGCAAAAGAGAGTCGAGAGGAGCTGCTCCAAACGCGTCAGCCCGACTGTTGGGCTCTCGTTTGCTTCCCTGACAGCAAGTTCAAGTCGACAAGAGCCAGGCTTGAGCTATTTCTTGGCTCAAATCCAGTCGTCGTCGCGGCCGCTGCGGTGTTCGGGGGTTCGCAGCAGTCCGCCCGAGCAACTGACTAACTGAACGCTCGAAAGGACGAACGAACGCCGTTCGGCCAACCGACCGATTTAACTGAGCAGCGGCTCGAGAGGCGCCTTTCACTCCGAACTCTGCTAGCAGTTGTAGTTTTTTCGCTTGTTTCTTCCCCACCGCATACCGATCCAGACCACAACAACTACTACTATTACTACGTGCTCGGTAACAAGTGCAGTGTCACTTGCTCGGTCACGACTCCTGTTGATAGCGGGGATTCGGATGCGCTTCTCATGACGAACAGATAGACCAAAGCCTGTTCGAAAAGTGTCGCCACGAGGCCGGCCATTTAGTCACCACAGCACGATGACTCACTCGAAATTCCCTCACTCTGGTTTCGTCTGAAACGAGACCAGACCGCTCTGGTCTGAGTCGAGCAGAGCTGAACGCTCAAGTTCGCTTGAATGCCGGTCTGCATCCCACCGGCTCTCTTTCTCGTTGAGAGACAATGAACTCCGGCGCTTCACCAACGGCAAGACCAAAACTCCTCAGCTCACACGAGTACCTGATATACGATGACGTCAGTGGCAGGAGACGTGGGCATGAGAAGGCGACAAAGTGTTCGTATTGAATGGACGTCCACGTAGAAATAAAAGCTATTTGCTCACCCCCTCGTCTCGTTCCATGAGAATCTTCAATTTTTCTCCGCAATCATTCAATTCGTAACAGCCGAGAGGAAGAAGCTCAGAGAGAGCGACTTTTGGCTGTGAGTTGTAAGCTAGTCGCTCCTTCCTCCGGCAGGGGAATAGGAGGCCTCCCCAACCAGCTCGACTAAGTCACACAACAAGGGGGGATAAAGGCGACATAGAGCAGGAGGAGAAGACTTTCTCCGGAAGCTCTGGGACAGTAATCGGTGGCTCTTCCCTCGACAACACCTCCTGCCCAATGATAAGCGACTGGGTTCTTGAAGGACCGCGCGAATTCCGAAAGTAGACGGCAGTCAGCCGGCGAGCCAACCAATGTAAGTGAAGAAGAACCTAGACGAGCGACCCTAAGCGGAACTTTCACTGGATCTTTGTTCCTCTCTCTCTCTCTCTCTCTTCTACCCTTAACAGCCGCTGTCTGGATTCGTCAAAAGAACCAGTGGAGAGAAATCACGAATAGACCGCGTCCTACGTCCGCGATTGTACTCTCAGCCAGTCCCACGTCGCCGTCAATGGACGCCAACACCCGGTTCAGTTTCTCGTATTTGGAGCGCTCAGAAGAAGCTGCGTGCGTGTTCAGCGATCCGAGATCACTAGAAGGAGGCCGCACGATTGCGAGATGCAATGAGAGCCCAAATAAAACACGAAAAAGATATATCGTCCCCAAAAGATCATAGATACATGGGAGGGGAGGACCGACGAATGGTGCCCCAAGTGATCATTTCATCACTTCTTTTATTGGCCTTCATGATGGGACAGAGCACGTCGTTGTCCACGAGAACATTGCTGTTAGGCAAGTCACGTGTCTTTTTCCGGTCGTCGTCGTCGTCGTTGGCGTACAGGCGTACGTATGAATGTTTGTATATATGTTCGTTCGATCGAACGAACGAGCAAGCTGTAAAGCATGCGTCTTGCGATCGTCGAATCTCGTTCCGCGCTGAAGAAATAAACGGCGCAAGCATCAACATGCCGTCGACATCGTTGTCGCCTTGCTCGGCATCGATGCGATGATGCTGGTCGTGACAGACGGCTAACGGTATTCTTTTCTCCGTTGTCAAAACTTCTCAATGAAGAGCTACAACAACCACTGCTGCTTCAACTGCTACTCCTCCGCAAATCATCTCACGCGGGTGGATTCTGTGAACGTGAGGGATCTTCTTCATGCGCTCTTCTGAATGACGTCATAGTACGGAATCCTTCCCCTCGATTGTCATAAACTTTTGTGAAATCGCTCAATTTTTCGATCCGGATCTCGAGAGAAGCTCCCGTTCGGAAAGTGCATTTGACAGCCGTCCGGTTTCTCGAACCTCAAGAACAGCACGCCTAACTGTTCAGTCTCGATCGGTTTACATGCAGCAAGCAACCCCACCCTGCGTCTCAACAGTGGCTCTGGAGCTGGCTGGGGAAACCAAGATGGCGACGACTCGACGACCTCTCTCAGTGGTGGCACCAGGCGCGGCGGCTGCTTCAGCGGCGGCGGTACAGCTACACACACATAGGCAGCCGGCGAGGCAGGTAGGCAGGCAGACAGATAGAGGGGCGGATGTATCGACAGACCTGGAACAGCAGCAGGAGCAGCAGCGAACCAAAAAAGGGCCCAGGGGTTGCTGACCGTCCGACGGACGCACAGACGGAGGGACGGAAGGACCGGCCGGCCGGCTGGACCAGGGGACCCCAGAGCTCGTCTGTTATCAAAAGGACCACAGCGAGAAGGACGCCTAATATTTCTATGACAAATGTCTCGCCGTCACCTCAAAATTCTCTTCTGTATTACGAACAACAACGGCTCCTCGCTTCCGAGCGAGCCATGAAAGGACCGTTGCTTCGAGCTCAGTACCGCGAACCCAAGCGAGGAACTGTGTTCGCGCCTCTAGCATTGGAACGGTCTTCGATCCAACCGACCAATTTTTTCATGGAAACCATTTCCTCTCGCATGATGGTTGCGTCGCTCTGCGCGATGGCTGCGACATCACCACCCTATTTCTCTCCAATCGCTCGTCGGAAAGCCTGCGCTTCACGACACCTGGTTGATTTCTTTCCAGAACATAAATACTTCCAACATCAATACTTTATACAAAGTGAAGGGAAAGTGCACACGCGGAGTCGACATGGAATACTTCCAAGCGCGACTTCGATGGAACCATTCCGTGCCATGGCGTCCCGCCAGAACCCCACGGGGCGCGCGAGAGGTGACGTGATTTCGTTAAAGACTGAACTACCCAGAAAACTCCATCCAATCAAATGCGCAGGGGTCGCGCTCTCAACCAAAAATTTTCGCTTGCGCTGAGAACAACGGATAGAGGAGCGAGAGGATCTTTCAAGCGACCGTTGAATGGATGCATGCCATAAGCAGTCAGGGTCGGCTAGATGAATGCTACTGGCATCACAGGCTACAAACACAGCGCCGAACACCTTTTGCGGCCGATATCAGACTCTGATGCTCCCGAATCGCATCCCGTAGCTTAGCACCGAATACCGCCGTTGGCTTTCTCCACCTCTGGCTCCGACTATCTGTCCAGCACCGTTAAATTGACGGCGTAAGGCACTGCCCGCCTATGTGCTCATGGCGTAGCTGCCGCCGCCGCCGCCGCTGCTGCTGCCGCCGCTAGAAGATGGCGTCCTCTCCTTTCAGTGCTGCCGATCGTTTGCCTCCCTTACTGAATCACTGACCGCCCGCGACACCACTTTGTGGCTCCCCCCACATCGCATTGACAAAATGAATACATTTTTTAACCTGATCGCTGCATAATAAATTGAGATTAGAGAAAAAGTTCGCGTCCAGAGAAATCGAAGCAGCCTCTCGGGACTCCGAGCGATGTGTTTGTTGATGATGATGCTGCTGCTCAACAACGAAGCACGCGGGCGCTAACCGACTAACGGCTTGTGCGAATAGCACGTTGCGATGCGTTTTAGTTCCTCGATAGTTTCATTTCATGGTATCTACGTCCTCGTCGACATCGCAAACGAAATCCATTCGGATCAAACTCCGATGTGCATTCACTTGCTCAGGCGCAGTTGAGGCTGGGTCCACCCAATGGCGAATCGAAGCTGCGCATTCGGAGTTCAATTCAGGGATATCACAAAGCTCAAATGGAAAAAGGTTCGCGCGAACGACGTGGAGCACCGAGTTGACAAATTCGTTGACGAAGACCGCGAGAATTCTAGTCCTTCATCGATGGGTTAGAGGTCGGAGGTTGCCTATCGAGCGCCTCAAACGACCACGAGTCAACGCAGAAGTCGATCTAGAAATTTGCGTCATCTCATATTGACAGCATTCTCGTAAGGGTTTTGATCACAACAGTAAAACCGTACTCACCTTTGAGCGCTCTGGCGCCAGAAAAACCGCGGTTCGTGTTTGGCGGCGGAGTTTTTCGTGCGCCATCGTTGCTTCGGCGGCGGCGACCACTGCAGCCCGACGGATCGAGTCGATGCATGCTAGTTGTTCCGAGTCGAGAGAAGCAAGCACACACTACAAATCTATCCGATGCGAGTTCGGACTCCGGAGCCATCGCTAAGCGCGCGCTGGACTTGTCGGAAATCCTCCGTTCGCAGGCCGCTCGGAATCGTCGTGCACAGTGGACGCCGAGATGTGGAAGGCGGTTCGCCAGTGGCCAAGCAAGTCGCTTGCCTGCCTGCCTAGCTGACTGACTGACTGCCTGCATGCCTGCCTGGCCGCCTGCGGTGATGATCAACTCTGACTGCGATGCCAGCCAGCCAGCTAGCTAGCTAGCAGTCAAGAAGCAGCAGCACCGCCGTCGCCAGACAAGCCAGGCGCTCACACACACACACGGAACACGCACACGGGGCGAGTGAGAGAGCCGATGACGACGGCGGCGGCGGCGGCGGCGGCAGCGGTCGCGGCAGCCAATGATGATGGCAGCAGCAGGCAACGACGAAAATCCCCTCAGCTCGCTAGCATGGCTTCCTTTCAGTGAGGGAGGACGCTGCGCGGGAGCATCGGTTCAAAACGCCCTCTGGCGATCGAAGAGATAACTAGAGCTTGGAGGGTGAAGGTCTTCCCGCCAGTTTTTGAAAATGAAACAGAAATCGCACTCATCGTTTCATTCAATCTCTTGCGGATTTGACCCGTCAGTTTGTCGTGTGCACGACTCAAGGGCAACCTTGAAGGGGAACGTTCAAGGTTGCACCCCGCCGTCCAGTCGAAGACATCGCGTCTTTCGCGATTAGTGGAGCTATCACGTTCCACGTTCTACCGTATCGTACGTAAGCGAAACTCGATGTTACTCATCGCTCTATGAGAGAACGGCATTCCGAGGAATTCACCTCTATCCTCGATTATGCATGATCCCCGGATCCCCATGGACAGGTCCTGCTCAAACCAGCGAGAGTACGATGAGACTCCTATTGGTATTGTGGTCAGTGACCCTGTACCCATAACGGTGACTAACGCCGGACGAATGATCTTTGTTCCTGAAGACTTCATTCAGTTTCATAGCCGAACAAATATAGGAGTGGCTTCATTCAGCGTACTTTTAGCGGCTTTCCCATCGGATGATGTCATACTCAAGGGCTTCTACGAAAGCCGACACAGCGCGCCAACGTGTGGCCTCAAAGGTCTCCGATGACACATAGACGAGAAATAAAAGACGTCAGACTTCTTTTAAGGCACCAATCGAACGCAAGGGTTCCGAAAATCTGACTGCAGCTCAGCAGCTGTTCTCACTCGAGTGTCAGAACTAGGTAGTCGGGCTTTCTGTCCATGTGCTATGGTGGACCCCATCCGGTTTCAGCTGTTGCTGCCAGCTTTTCAGGAGCCGAGTTGTTCAAGAGTTCGGCGAAAATCCAGAATTCCTTTCCAGTCGATACAAAGTCGAAACAACTGCCTACAGCAGCATTCCAAACTTTTTCAACGGCATCCACAGTCTGGGACTCCCCAGGAGTTTCTGTCGCCTCAGAGGCTTGTCGACTCAGTTTCCTCGAAACGCAATATTATCCGCCTACGAACAGTATGGTGATTGAGCGCTGACTCAGATGTCTCGGAGGAGAGCACCAAACCGATCCGATGAATCGGCCCCGCACGGCTTATCAAGGTTTCAAGGTTACCCTGGAAGGACGTTTCCAAATTTTGATGATTGAGCCTTCGTCACCGAAGACCTTCTTCCTTACGGGAAAAAGAAACGTCTGGATGGCTCTGGACCAGAAACCCCACGCGTGGACGACAGGACGTCAGAGATTCGACCACCACACAACTCTGCGCTCACTTCCCATTGGGCTACGTCGCAGTTATAGAGATCCCGGGCTCGCGTCCGTCGAGAACTCACCTTGCGCTGGTTTCTTTGGAGGAAGCGAGTCGAATACACTTGAACAAATCATCCTCGATCTCGGTGTCTTGACCGAAATCCAGAAGTGACGGATCTATCGCTTCTGGCAGGTCCTCCGGTAAGAACTGGAAGGTAACGGACGATCAGATGGGTTCAAACTGCGATCTGAGATAATCGCAAAGGAACAAGGATTCAATTTGAAGATATATCTAGGACTCATGGACACGAACTTTTCTCAAATGCTTACCAGAGTTCCATGGTCCGATTCCTGATCTTCGTCTTCGAGAGTGAGCAACCGATCCACGTCGTCAGGTGCCTCTAGACTCGATTCTGCGTGTAGCACATCATTGTCTTTCTCATGAGAATTCGACGTTTTCTGTTCGTTTGAGCAATCGTCTGTGGGCACCGATGAGTTTTCCTCAGAAATCCTGCAATCGAAAAAAAATCTCATGTCACCAGGGTTCGATTTTGAAAAGGTTGACCGAGTCTACCTATGTGCGCCAACACATTGCCTTCTTGATTTCTCGGACATCAAAATCATTTGTTGAGCAGCGCTTGGCATTGCCAATCCAAGCCACGCTCATTGAAAGCTTGTTGGAGAACTGCGTAGATCTTCTACGTTGCAATTCAGAAGCATCGATATTCTGTTTTTCCGTACTATGATAATTGAACGCTCTGCGAAGCGGCCTACTGCGGCACGAGTTCTACGGCACGATATCACGCTCTGAGCAGATAAACCTAGAATTCGTCGCGAAAAGAATACGTCATTGGTATCGGTATACTTCGCAGTGAATGGTTGACGTTTGTCGAGTGATGTCTCCCGGAGGCTCTGTTTCCTCGTCCTCCCAGTTGGAAATCCCGTTTCCAGGGAGGCAGCTGAGAGCAAGCAGAGCGGACATGGTGTGGGTAATCTCGAGCGCATTGCATTCTCGACAAATTCGGTACCTCAGCTCGACTCGCTGGCCGAAGAGGGTGCCCGAGTATCAGAAGCGAAGCAAAGACAGGCTGCTTGGACCGCGGTACCAATTGATGCTAATCAAAACAAGGCTTGTTCATACGCTCAAAGTGTCTGGCAATGTGTCAGCTTTCTTCACACAATCGCACTACACTAAGGAATACTCACGTTGAAGTAGCATCGGAGCAAAGTACGAGCGGCAGTTCGAGCAATTGCGGTGGCGGTTCCGGTAGAGGCTCGGTACTCATATTGCTTCTGTGAACGATGAAGCCTATCTCAGATTGATTCGGTATCACTTTAGCTCACACGATTGGTTCTGGTTTCTCATGTACCAGCATAACTCGGCTGTACGCGATGACCGTAGATGGTTACGCAGCCTAGAGAGTTCTCGAAGATCGAGTCGAATTTTTCGGATAATGAACGATTATCCTGATTAGAGCTCAAGACCTAGTCGACGATTTGTGACGGAACCAGACACTCATCGCGACATGGAATATGGATTATCCGTTAACCTACGTTTGGATCGATCTCGCCTCTCAATCTCAAACTGTTCCGAGTTCCCACCGATGGAATATGAACACTAGGTCGACTAGCAAATAACAGTTGAGCACGGTAATGCTTCTCAATGAGCTTTTCTTAACATCACCACCACCACACAAAGCACTCCTTCAGACGGCAGCCATGTTGACACCAATGGCCTGATGACTGTGATCCCGCTTGTGGATTTCGACCGGGCGGCTGCCGCCGAGTATCAGCCCCATAGAGATGGCTCAACGATGAGCAATACGTCCCTCGGGAATCGCTTGGGAAAGGATTGTAACAGCGTAGTTGTCATTTGAGATCAACCGCTGCTGTGACGACGGCAGTGCGATCTCCGCGGTGACGGCGATCTCCCGCAGCAGAAGCCTACATCTGCGTTTCAGTGGGGAATCTCCAGAGAACCGAATCATCAGCCTGGATCGAAAAATTTCACGATGTCTATAGCGTGGGGCGGCCAAGAAGCTCTTGCACGGATCTGTTTTGGCGGTGCTTCGAGGCTTGCGAATCGAAGGATGTTGCAACGCATACTGTCCAGACCTGCAAAGCGATATCTTCGCAGCAACTCAACAACCCAAATCACCGATTATCATCTCTGTTTAATTGTGCTGATCTATCATACTAGACTCTCTTGATCTTGTTTCGAATCCACCAGCGGATCGACGAATCTCCAGAAAAAAATACGCGGACAAGATCCATGTATGCGTATACGTCATCCTGTAAATCTTGCTGGCCCGCAACGCATTTTCAGGCCGCTCTCTCTCCGCACTGGAACGGTTCCAGGTGCTTCTCTGCTGCTCATTCGAAATTTGGCGCCGTCAGGAGAACAGAGCAGACGATATTGTTACTTGGAACCCTATTATTTTTTGTTGGTGTTGCGATGGAGGAGACTCACTAGGAGTTCCCATCTGTGGGTTTTCGAGTATGCTACTTTGCAACAACAGGATATTTCACGGACAAAGTTTTCAAGGACAAGTGGGGTCTTCGTCCCGAGTTGAATGGATTTCCGTCAACTCCTCTGAACTTTGAGTGTGGTGAGTTCATTTTTCTTGACTAGTCGATCACGACGTCGCTGAATTCAGACTTCTCGAGAGTCGGAGCGTCGACCTGCGTGTTTGCTGACAGGAGTCCAATTTTGGAGCGTAGTCGAGTCGATCACGAATAAAGTCCACGAAGTACGCTTCAAGATTGCGAAAGCTAAGCTCTGTTGGCGCCAGTGCGCACTTCGGATTCCTCGAAGTGTACTGGTCAACTGTGTACCCGCCCATGGATCACAGTCCGCGTCTGGGCAACATTTGTACCTGGATGGGTGGTGGTACAAAGAGATATTGGTACGTTCCCAGTCTGCAGCTTTCGTAGGCCGAACTTCAGCCTTGAGGAGCGTAGGATTGTCCACCAGACAGTCCGGCGTCAGCTGACGCGCCGTCATGGAAACGATGGTGGGAACGCAGGATATTCATTAGAATGAACAATCAGCATCAAGACTTGAGCTGTTCCCCTGTCGTTTTCTCGCCCCTCTGGTTTGTTTGAATCGAGAGCGATTGCAGTCCAGCACGATCACCGTGAAACGATCGGGGGTAGATATCATCGAGTCAATCGACGAATTATCAAAAGGTCTTGCATTTCTGTTTGTGGGATGCTTTGAGGTTGTTAGCGATCTCTCGAGCCACGTTTTCCTTCAAAGCTGTCGAGATAGAATTACTTTTGGATGGAGACATCTCCTAGAGCCATCTAACCAGAAACTTTATGGAGGCTAACGATAGTTCGTCGGCGTTTGTCCAAACCATCGCGGAGCACACTGCTTGCCGTGTATGCGCGTTGAAACAGGTAGTCAACCATTCGGAACAACGTGAGGCTCTGGTCAACATCACAAAGTCGTGAAGATAATTGCGGCAATTTGTTTTGATGTCCTGAATCGAACGACTTTATTGACCTGGCTCATGTCAATTCTTTCCTCACTGAAAGCAGAGTCGAATCCGTGTATGGAATACAACTGATGCATTTAAGGGAACCTCTGCGGGTTGATGAGTCAGAGGATAAACAAATCTTGATCGAGTCATACGAGTCGCTGTTCCTGTGACTGCGTGGTGCTGACGTAGGAAATGCATGGATTATAGTATGAGGCTGGCGTATTGTTTGCCAATGAGGCTTATCTTGCAAATCTACTGTCTGTTCCAGATCAACGCCCTCGTTGAAGTCGAATAGCTTTAGCTGTACATAGTTCCTACTTAACAACGCGTGCGTCGGTGATCGGAGCACGCCATTTCATCCACTTGAAGGAAAGAACAACATGGCCAGTACGCGGATTCCTGAGCAGAAAGTGAGTAGGAGGAAGAACGGCCCACGCGGTACATTCGTGCAAGAGAGTGACCATCTGTGACGTTTTATCGATCCCAATATAACGGTTTCTCGGTTCATTGCAGGTAATTCTCTGCGGAGAATACGGCGTGGGGAAGAGCTCGCTGTTCAGGAGATTCGCCCAGAACACATTCGTGACGTCGTCGGACAGAGCTTCCACCCTTGGATTGGATCATTACGATAAAGTCTACAAAGTCATAGGCAGGGAAATAAAGGTAGCATTCGCATTTCTCGTTCCGGTATCATCAGATGATTTCAAGGCATAAAGTTATCTGTATGCGGACCCCATCGTCGAATCTAACCATCCATGTACGTGCTTCCGTTGCCTCACAGCTACAACTCTGGGATACCGGTGGAATGGAACGAGTGGCCAGCATAACTTCGTCGTATTACAAGTTCGCCGAAGCCGCGATTCTGGTATTTAGCTTCGATTCACCAGATTCATTCAATATTTTGTCTCAGCATCTCCTCGACATCGTGAGCTATGCAGAGAATGCGAAAATTTTTCTGTGTGGCAACAAAATCGACACCAGTACTCAGGTTCGTAGTCTCGTGGTCTTCTCGTGTTGTTCCCAAGTTTGAATCGCGACAGATTCTGCGATCAACGTTGGAGTTATGACACCATTTTATTAAAAACATTTCTTCTCCATTTCACAGCTTGTGTCGGAAGCAGATATCGAAGCTTTCTGCGAGCAGTGCCACAACATGGTGTCCGGGGTATATCGGACATCGTGTAAAACTGGTGAAGGTGTCGAAGAGATGTTCGAAGATATCGCAAAGCATCTAGTTCACACAGTGCGAGTCCGTGATCTCGATGAAGCCCTCTACAGAGATGCTTTTAAAGTAAGCTTCTCATCATCCCTTAACTGCTGGCCACAGATCGTTAGCTTTCGATCGTTTTCGTAATAATTGGTTTGCTATTGCGTTGATCGCGAAGAATTCTATTTGCCTCGACTACTAGTTCCGGTTTTTGCGAAAAATCTCATTATCACCTTGGAGCATTCGATGCACAGTATTATGGAGGGGATCTAGCACCATCAGCACTGTTGCACCCGTGCTGTGCGGACAGGATCAAGAGTAAAATTCGCAATATAGTCTGATAATTTTCAGGTGACTCGTGAGGCCAACGAGGCTGAAGATGACGTCTGCATGTGCTGAGATGCGTGAGTGTCGGCCGTCACGCGGAGTCCGAATGTTGATAGATGTGTCAACAGCTCAACGGAATCGGGTATTGATAGATTTCCAACAAAGGCAGGTTGAGGAAACTCTGAAGTTCAGTACTCGGTCCTCCTGACTTTCCTATCTATTTCAAGTAGGCTTATTATCAAACGTGGTCAATCTTCCCGAAGACCATGGTGACTGTGATCCGTTGGTTGGGATATTTTTGAATAAGCTAAAAATGGGCCCTGATCGTTTGTGCCACTAACGATAAGAAACGGAATCTGGAGGTTTTCAATAATCTAGCTGGGCTTGGATAGTCGAAGACTCGCTGAAACACTGGGAGTTAACATAACTTGGAACTGGAACAAAATGTACTTGGTTGAAGCACCATTGGGTGTTTCAGATGAGCAGGGAAAAACTTGTAAAAAAGATCTGAACCATAATTGAACGTCCTTGAGTTCGAGCTGTACCAACGGTGTACCATATGATAGAGAACAGAATAAAGAACATTTGCTGTAACGTGACCGTTCTATTTCCCTGGAAAACAGTTGAGGAACTGCTGAGCGTTACTCCTTAAAGATCCTCCTCTTCTATCCAGTCAGGAGAAACAAATTAGTGCACAAATCACATTCATGTTCTTAGTTGATGTGGAATGAGTACATTCGTCTCTTCTAGCCCTTCATGTGGGTGGATGATCTCTCAAACATCGATCAGTGTCATGGGTTTTAGAGATACTTCTCTGAGCGTTTGAAATGCGAATATAGCGATGTTTCTGACTCTGTTCCGATGAGCAGAGCAAGCGGGCCACCTCCCGGAATCAATATGCTCTCGGAATCAGCGTAATCTCCTATAATCTCGACGACGTTTCAGATTCGTTGGTGTACTTAGATGTTGTATTCTCTGAATTTCCATGTGCTGACCATTATATGAACGCTGTGAAGGCAGTGATTTTCCGGAAGCGCCGTGTTTCTGTCTCCAGGAATCATGCGAAAGCCAAATCAAGAACCATGAGCATTAGAACGACCAGCATCAAGAAGCGCTTTTGTCGGGCAGATTGATGCTTTTCGAGCTGGTGATGAATTTCGGAATTCTCTGATTCACAGAAGCATTCAAATGAGGCGTCTTGTCTTCACGAGACTTCGTAACCCCATGTGTCAGAATGCGGGAATGGTGAGGAATGATTCATTGATAATATCTGATTATTAATGATGAATAATCTCCAAATACAACCATTTTGTTGCTTATCGAGGAGTGGCCGGTATGAGCCTCTCCTAGCGTTTCTGTTTCACAATCAATATGCTCGAACCAGTGGGGCCAATCCTACATGAGCTGGAGAACGTCCACGTTCTTCGTGTCACCTCAGTTAGAAGACATTCGCCCTTTGATGTCACTCCTCCACAATATAGAAACTGCCTGGCCCGATCCGCGTCTCTGTTCCAGTTGGAGCTCGACCTAGAACTCCCTTCCCGTCGCCATGTTGTCGATAATGGAGTGGAACTCGAATTCGTCCCGTACTTCACATACCTGGGCATCATCCTCTCGTCCTTAGGGAAATCCTTTACTCGACACTTGCATGAAAGAATACGGAAAGATTTCACAGCATTCCGGACGAGCTCTCCGTCGAGGCAGGCCGTCGCCCTGTTCGAGCTAAAAATCGAACCGACAGCCTGTTATGGTGTTCCACTCATCTGGCCACATCTCACTGAATCCAACCTGATGGAACTGGATAAACTCAAGGCAGCCTTTCTCAAGCGAGCTCTAGGAGTACATCGCTTCAGTAGCAACAGGGACGTCTATAATGAAAGCCTACGCCGATCATTGCCGGCGTCGGGAGGTCAGGCTAAGCGCAGTGGATCCGAAACTCTTCGATACGCAGGCATTCTCTTGTGACAGATGGAAGAGAGCTAACTTCACAAACCGACATCTTGTAGCCAAGTTCGCTGTTCATGGATTCCATCACAAAATTTGCCGACGCAAAGAATATCACAAAGAATCTGACTCCTGCACCTGCACACTGTGCGGCGAGCAATGTGAACCTTACCATCTTCTCAGATGCAAGTCAGCAGTCTCACTCAATGAACTTATATCATCGTAGGTATTCATGAACTGATCGTCAATTGATAAACAATTCTAATCATCATCATGGAGTCGACAAGCTCCTCCCCAAGGTTTGAGAAAAGTCTTAAGCAATACCTCCCGTTCAATCAGTTATCATATACTCCTGTTATTGAGTTTTCTTCATGGTTCACGCATGCAACCTGGCTTGTGAGTGATGATTCCATTGGATAAACTTGAAGAAAGCCAAATGCATTCATGGAATCAGTGTGTGTCCGAGAGATGCTGAGAACTCTGGTTCTTGCTTAGGCCATTGTGACGCCGACCAGCCCGTCAACTCCACCGCCTCACAGTACGTGGCCCGATCAAGAAACGGCTTTTGCGAACCCTCTGTCTCTCTCGGACTCAAAGTTGTCGCAGAGACAAGATCAATAACCGTCCACGCTCTTTCGCTGCCAATTCCATGTCTCCGTATGGCATCCCGAGGCAAAGTTTCTGTAACACCTTCGCTATCTGTATGAGCTGCTTGAGAGCAAATTGACTGTGCCGACATTGGAAGAACATTTTTTATCTCGGTCGAACTTTCGCATGGAAGCTACGAGAGATTCTCTCAATCAACGGTTGAAGTCATTCGAAAACCTACTGTTGACCGTGCAGTTTCCGAAGGGCTTGAGTCCATTCTTTTTTCAATGACTTGATTATCGCAGACATGCGGAGAATGAATCTTCCTTCACAATTATAGCGCGTAGAGAAATCTTAATTAATCAACAAATAATGAGATATTTTGTCATGGTTCTCGTCGCCCGGTTAGCCCCTCCTTAGCACTAAAACATGCTATCGGAGTCTCGGAGACGGCAACATTATTCGCAAGCCTGTACATTTCCTGATTTCTCTCTGAACATGGTCGAGTGGCCACAAGCCCTTCTAAAACCGCACGCCTAAATTACCGCATCCACTGACTGAGGGATATTCCTCTCCTAACAGCCTCCGAAGCACCTCACGGCGTAAAGGGTCCATGGTGGAAGCCTCCGTACCAGACGGTCGGCGAGATGCCCTGTGGCGAAAGCCTCTCATTCTTGCCGAAAAAGTATATGACCATCAGGGAAACCACCCTAGAAGGCGCCGAGCGTCGGAATCCAACCCATGGTTTGCGCTCGTATCTACTGCTCAAGAATGATGCATCAGATCGCACAACGAGGTACAGCTTCAGGGACTTTGCGTTCAAGTGTCTCATTTCAATGAAGATTTCGACGATCCTAATCCAGCATCGATATCGTTCGAGGGGAAAGTAGGCCATCCAGGGAGTTTGGAGCCGCATGGAAGCTCAAGCTGTTCCGTAGAAGTTCAACTAGGGAAGGGCAGACGCAGCTCGTGCAATCGAGAATACCGTCTTGGGCTTCTCGAAAACGACTGATACTCGGCTGGCATCTATTCGGCTCAAGTCAGGTCATTAAGTCAACATGCGTCTGTTGGTGGAACAACACGTAGAGCCAAAACCTCGTCGAGGAAGTTCCCCAAGGAGACCTGAAATGTTTTTCGGCTCCGATGGCTTCGACACTAGCTGGAGAAGTGTTCCAAAAACCTTCTAAATACGCATTACACCGCCCATCCTGAACTGTTGCGGGATTCCTATTTGACGGCGACACAGTCTGTCAGATGTGCGGCAGACGGAGGACACATGTGTGGCACGACTCTAGACAAATGCGAACAGCGCAGGAACGAGATGATACTTTCATCGATTCGAGTTTTGTTATCCTGAGATGATAGTGAGTCCTAAGTTGATTCCGAAACTGAATGATCAGCTACACTAAGCTACACCAACAAGAAAGAGATCTTTCGATGAGAAGGCGGAATCGAATCCTCTGATCTTGCGCGGAATGGAACTAGCATGGAGCTGAAACGGCAGCCGATGGATTGGATCAGCTCTAGCGCGGACCAGGTCACACATCGATCAAGAATAACCTGCCCAGCTACCCCGAACGGAATCACTTTCGAGACAGGATCAAAGAAATATTCAGGCTCCCTTCATCATGAATGAAATCTTTCCTCGAGGAAGTCAAGATCGCGCACAGCGAGTTCGTAACTGAGAAACTGAGAAACCAACGTCCAGACACACTCGTTGGAGCGGATGCGGCACAGAAAGAGCTTCGCAGGACGGCCACTGTAGAATAATGAGGTTTTCCTCACAACGAAGGGCGCTGCGCGCTGCATGAAAGAGAAATTTCGATGACCATTGGGCTGCGTCGCTTATGGACCTCCCCCCGAAATCTAATCATTAAGAACAATGTTTTGAGGTAAAGTAGCCCTATATTGACAATCTTACTCCTAGGCATCGCTTACTGCGATTATCCTTATATACTCATATCTAGGTACGATTCCTCCTACGTACAGCAGAACATGGGAACAGATACAGTTTTCTTCCATCAATCGTTTTTATGGTATGTAAGTGTGTTTGTATTTTATGTTTTCCAATAGATGAAGTCCTCATAATCCTAATAGCCGTATCTAACCATAGTAACATTTGATCTCGATCACCAGCAGACAGAACTGATTTCACACTAAAGAGGCATTCCCTTCAGCGTTCATCGGTGTTTGGTACAAATCAATAACACAGAGTAATTTAGAGAAAGGAAGAGCATTTACAACCGAGCGAATCGATGACGTGGAAATGACACAGCACAACTTCACTCACGACCCCTCAACATCGTTTACCGAAATGTCAACGGATTCCCTATTAAATCATATGTGTTGTGGTCATGATGGTAGTTTCGGTTTTACAGTTGATGTTGTTGCAGGAAGCCTGTCACACATTGGCGGGGTTCTGTGAAGCGGTCGCCCGCGAAGCAACCGAGAATTGTTGAGAAATCTCGCCACATCACATACCAGGATCTTTCTGACCAACAAGGGCGTCGATGAGGACGAAGACGATAGATACACAGACATTTCCGGTGCTATCCAGCCTGGGTACTCCACCTCTGATTCTGTGCACGACAACAGCTTTGTTTCCCGCTCGCCGACTAACCATTCTTCGCTTGTCCGCTTTGCTGGAGTCCTCTCTCTTCGGAGGCTGAAGTGTTGTAGTCGATCTTCGGCGTCTGGTTGCAGCCGTTGCTTTGAATGGGTGGACCCCGATTGAAAACTCGCCATTGGAAAATTGTGTATAACTTAGAATGTGTGGTTTTATTTTAGCTTCGTCTCGTTTGCTTGTTTCCTCAATCCTTCGCAATCTGTTCTTCCTGTCGATGTAGGTGTCTTTTTTTTGTTGTTGCTATTGTTGATGTTTTCTTTTTTTTCGTAAATGTTCGGTTCTACTGTTGTTGTCGTAGATGTATTCTGACTTCTTCACATGCTCCGGACTCGATTCACATCCTTCTTCATCATCTTAATAAAACCCCGTTCGTCGCCATCCCTGCCAGGCGCCGAGTCGTCCGCTTCCTCTCCTGTTCCTTCCGTCCTCCCTCCAGACCTCGGGAAACTCCAGTACCAGTCCAGAGCAATTCCCCAAAATAGTAATTATCTCGATACCAATGTTCCCACTGAGTTTAGCAGCAGCTGCCGCTTTTGTTGGGTTCGACAGGCCTGGACGGGTTGATCTTTCCTTCTCCCTGAGATTTGATCTGCTCTCCTCCAGCAGGGCCCATACGCGCCATGATGTCTTCCGCCATTTTCTTGAAAGCCTGTTCGACGTTCGTCGAATCTTTGGCTGAAGTCTCCAGGAATGGAATGTCAAGCTGTTTTGCGAATTCGGCAGCAGTCGAGTGATCCACAACCTGGAATGAGTCGCGTTCGGCGGTTAGTTCGAGAACGAAAGTCAATGTTGGAAATTTCAAGCGGGTTGGAATCTCGTATCTGACTTGGACCATGATTCACGATCGATTCCACAAACAATGACTAACACTCGGCGACCGGGATCTCAATGATATGAATTCGACGGTCAACTTCGCAAGTTGTGCGTTGATGTGACCCTCGACGTCATAAATAGTCCAGTGTCGAATGGTCGTTCAGAACCCCTCATGAGAATCGACAGCAGATGTTTGCATGACGTCACGGCACACGTCACCAAAGCATCGTCTCCCGCATCGCCATTGTCAAAGTGGCTGATTCACAGGTTGTGATAGTGTCGTCATACGAGATCTTCGCTCAGAGATCAAGATGAGCCCAGCTTCAATTACAATCTCGATAAGACGATCCTTAGGCAAAAACCGAATAAAAGCGAGCGATAACATTCTTTCGCGAACGCAGGCAGGAATTATGAATTTGTGCTCTCAGAGCAAGAATCACTATTCGAGAATTGTTGACTCGCAGATTCGACAAAGAAATTTGACGTTTGGACGAACCTTCTTGGTCGTCAGATCGCATTTGTTTCCCACGAGGAGTTTGTTGACGTTTTCGCACGCATAACGATCTATTTCTTGCAGCCACTGCTTGACATTGTTAAACGACTCCTGGTCCGTCACATCGTAGGCAACGATGATTCCATGTGCTCCTCTGTAGTACGAAGAGGTGATCGTCCTGAAGCGTTCCTGGCCAGCAGTGTCCCATATCTGCAGCTTTACCACTTTACCGTCGAGTTCGATTGTTCGGATTTTCTGCAAACAGGAACGAACGATCAGAGATAAGATGCATACGGTTCGAAGAACTCCCGGGATCAGGTCGAGAAGTAAAAGTACATACTAAGAATAATCTTGGCTAGGCTTGTGGGTTCTCGTAGAAGACGTGGTGCTATGCATGCTTATCATGCTATCCAACGCCTCACAATGTTGTTTTTCTCTATTAAAGACAACAAGCTCCTCGTGGCCACTTACAAAGTCAACACCGATGGTCGATATGTAAGATTCGGTGTATGTATCGTCGGCGAAACGCAGGAGAAGGCATGATTTTCCGACTCCGGAATCTCCTATGAGGAGCAATTTGAACAAGTAATCGCTGAAAGGGAAAGTACACAACGTTAGACATCGATCGGTCATCAATTATTAGTCTTGGACCGCTTGGGAAAATGAATGCACTTGAGGATGAATCGGAGGTCTCGGAAGAGAACAGCGACGGAATTGGACGACGTGAGGAATGCCTTTCAATGCAGTCACATGATATCCAGATTAAGCCCACTGTTGGGCATTTGTTGTTACTGGGCGTTAAATAAGGCTTTCACGCACGACTTTCACGCGAAAGAGATTTAGTTCTCAACAAAGCGCTCATTCCTCCGTGTAGCTCACACCCATCGTTAAGATTAGCCAACTTTGAGGGAATCAATAGATCGTTTTTCCGGCAAGCTCGCGAGAGCTCTCATATCCTGGTAAGCTAACTCGACCCAACTCCATTTTTCGGAGCTTTTCCGCAACTATGGAGACTGCTAATAGCTGAGTTCTCTCATCCATAATCAGCATGAAGCAAAATTCTGGAAGCGAGCCCTCCGTTCGATGCGATTTCTAGACAAGTTCGCTACGCCAAATTCAAACAACAGCCGAGTCAAATTTCCGCGCTTGGTACTTCCTTTACGATATCAGACCGAGTGAATTAAATCAAAGGTGCTGGCTGCTGTTTTTGAGGCACCGAATGCGAAAAAAATGTTCCATCATTTTGATTGAAGAGATACAAGTCGGCGTAAATGCTCGAATCGCAGAAAGCCGATGGAGTTTAGCCAGATCCGGCGGATAAAATACGGCGACAACACCGGTAGAACTCTGCAGAGAAACCTTCGCTCCGCGAGCTTAGTGCAAAGTGCAACCGCGTGCATTAAACGATGGATTCACGAGCGAAGAGACTTTGATGCCTCCGAGACTAATCCTCTATCGTTCGAAAAAAGATGGCGCACTGCGATCAACAGTTCCTCCCACTTGAAAGTTTCCCGCATCCAGAAGAAATACTTCATCCAGGCGGAAACTTGATTGGTGTTGCAATGACATTGTAGAACGCTCGGAACGCGAAACTTCCGGCGTTTCTACCTAAGACTAGGCTGCCGGTGTCCTGTATCAACCCTGTCTCAGAAAAGTTCGCAGCGACGCCTTAGTAGAGGATGTTTGGAACTTCGCACCAATCGACGTTCCGTCAATTTTCCTCTCAAAGAAATCACAATCCACTAGCTAAGTCTATGGACTAGGTCAGCGGTGGAAAATATGGAAACGATGACTGCTCGAGTGGCTGGCAGAGACTTTTAACAACTCCCCACAACTGGCAGCAGGTCAATTCTCAACTCAACAAGTAGAAGGGCGATCCAGGGTGGGGAATGAAACGCAAGTATTTGCCTCTTGATCTCGCTGCCAGATCGCAAGCAAATCAGTCAGACAGTCAATCAGTCGAGCAGCAGCCATCTAGCCAGCACACCAAACACAGCAGATGATGTACGTTGTTGATAGGATTCCGGGTCGAGTGCATACCTAGGTGGAGCTGTTCGGTACCGCCGACAACAGCAGCCTTCGAGTGGCTATTCTTAAAACCCCTGCTGAAGATGAAGCGTTGAAAGGTGCAGCAGAATTTGCGCACTTTGAGTTCGCAACTATGACACAACGTCATCATCAGCAGCAGCTTCTGACTAAGCCCGTTCGCTGCTACGACGACACACACACAAGTCGGCCGCAGTCGTTTCGCACAGTCAAGTCCACAAGGAAGTTTCCACACTTACTATTCGGGGTTCATGGTGGCCATTCTTGAACTACGATAAACTAATGTGATTGAATCCGGAAGATTCAAACGTTTGTCTCCTGCTGGTCGAAGGGTCTGTACTGCTGTTGAGGGGAGTTCTCTTTGCTGCTGCTGATGCTGCTGTGTGATCCCCGACTAATGATGATTCTTCCTGCCAACCGAGCGTTGATGATTCTGGTGATTCTCTCTCAGTCGGGCCATGTGACGGTTCGTTTTCGCTCTCCTGGCGCGAAAATTCGAAAATCGAACTTTCGACAATCAAGTCCGGACGAGGTTTCACAATTCGAATTGCTTCTGGAACCGCGAAACTCGAGGGAGGTGAGCTCGTGTGAAAATTGCTTCCATTCAACGGTCGGATAACTTGTGGCACGCCAAAAAGTTCTCAAGGCGGCGATCGCTGCCAGTGCCGCTTTGAGACACACCTGATCTCTTGTCGTCTGCTCAGTTTCCGGCATCGATTTAAATCTTGTTTGCCGGAAAACACTCACGCAGCTTGTACTCATTGTTCGGTTAATTTTTTGAAGGGATTCCGCTGAAAAGCGTTACGATCGTACCAATCATGGAAAACAAGTTCTTTGGTGAGTATACCTATCTGGAAAAGACTCTCCTAGGTGGCAGGCGTTCAGGAAACGAGTTCAAAAGAGTCGTTGGAAATCTCTCACTGCTCAACTTCAAATAACGAAAGGTTGCTTTCATTGAGTACTTCTGAAACTGTTCAAAATATTTGATGAACCTTCGTGGGTACGCACCCTAGAGGATTCGGAATCGGTGATATTTGATAGCGGTGGACCTTCAGACTGCCAGGGCTCATTTCGAGTACAACGCAAAGTTTCCTCTAACATGAAGAGCAATGTATTGCGTCATGCGCCCGAGGGAAATTAGGACCCTCATATTTCTGATTGCTCAAAGGAAAAATGAAAAAAGCTGTGCCACTAGCTCCGATGGTAACTGAGATCTGTGGAGACAGTTTCTCCTCCCCCATAAAACCGTTGGTCGCCCGAAGGGTTTGACGTAGATGGCGAAACGGTGAGAACGCGGAGTAACTCTCCCTGAGCCCGGTTGCGAATGTTCCGCCACCGAAATATTCGGAAGTAAGAACCTCGTCGATCGAACGGAACTTCTCGAAAACGGCTGGGAAAAATTTCCGCAGCTCTAGAGAATCAGTTCGCGGATCAACTAAAATCCCACGCTCTTGATTGATCCTTGGAGATTCCTCTCCGATCAGTACTACTGGAATCGCGATTCTTGCGATTCAGCTCTCGAGCCGGGAGTTCGAACCTGGTCTTAGCGCCCGCCATTACTTTAGACAATTTTTTTTGAACCCAGGTCCCACGAGCTCATCGCACTCCGAGAATTCTTCGGCTGTGGCCAACGCTGCTGCGAAAGAAGAGAAGCAAAACAAATCCACGAGGTATAGAGCGGTTGAAATCACGTGTTTCGGACGGATATCTCTGAGATCTTTCCGTGTGGATAGTCTCAGTTATTCACGCTAAGAGCTTTCCAGTAAAACGAAATGGCAGCTCGCCGACTTCGACATAGGCCGAGCTTTGGGCAAGGGAAAATTCGGATCTGTATATGTCGCCAGAGAGCGGAAATCGAAATTCATCGTCGCCTTGAAAGTTCTCTTCAAGGAACAACTCCAAGCAGCTGAGGTGCGTAGTCTCGATGCACTCCCGTAATGATGGAATTCATCATTCTAGCGAGCATAACATTATTCGGCTTAGCATTTAAATTGCCGCGGTAGTATCTCGGGAGTGGAAATCGGAGCTTTTCGGTAACAGCCCTCTTTCGTTTAACAAGGTTGTTCATCAAGTGAGACGTGAAATCGAGATCCAATCTCATCTTCGGCACAAAAACATCCTTCGATTATTTGGCTACTTCCACGATGAGAAGCGAGTCTACTTGATTTTAGAGTACGCGCCAGGAGGAGAGCTCTTCAAGGTACGATTGCATACTTTGAAGCTGCGGGATATCCCTCAATTCATCATTGGAGTTGAGAAGAGAACTCTCAAAATAATTTTCGCCAGAATCCATTCTAGATGAGCAATCACTATTCGGATGCAATAAAGGATTGATTTTCAGAAATTGAGGAGCGCCGGACGCTTTGATGATGCGACCGCAGCTCGATACATGCGGCAGATCGCCAGCGCCCTGCAGTATCTGCATTCGAAAGGCGTCATCCACAGGTATTCGGATCGGACAAACATCGTTAAATGATTGAAGAATTGATCATTTACAATAATCTAGCCCGGGCTAGAATTCTCTGGTGGAGGTCGCGTCTTCTCCGACAAGAACATCTCTCATTGTCAATATTGTTTCAGAGACATAAAGCCCGAAAACCTCCTGTTGTCCGTCGACGGCGACCAGATAAAAATAGCAGATTTTGGTTGGAGTGTTCATGCACCGTCCTCAGCTAGAACGACTCTTTGTGGTGAGCTGGACAAGACTCGTTGTCTCTTGACATTCTATAATCTACGGCGTGAAGAACAATTTTGAAGCGAACATTCATGCTCTACCATGCAAATCCAAATTTGGAGAGATTATGAGTTTTGACCTGACCTTCCACAGGCACTGTCGACTACCTCCCTCCAGAAATGATTGCAAACGCCAAGTACGATAATAGAGTAGATCTGTGGTGTCTGGGAGTTTTACTTTTTGAACTCTTGACTGGCGCGCCGCCATTCAAGCAAAGCTCAGACAAGCTCACGTTCAAAGCAATCACCAAAGGCTCCCTCAACTTCCCTCCTTACGTGAACCCTGAGGCCAGAGATCTCATCAGACAGGTTAGCTGACCTAATATGAACTATGACGAAATGTTGCCCGCTACCGTTCTCAATATAACAAAGTCCAATCTACGCCCCTTCTGGCTAACGGAGATATCTTTTCAGCTGTGCTCCGTCGATCCGGCGATGCGACCGACTCTCGATCAAATGTCGCGCCATCCGTGGCTCGAGCGATACGCTCCGGAAGACAACAGTTCAAGTTCCGACCTCGGTTCGTCAATTTGAAGTTTCCCGTCCTCACCCCTAGCCTGTGATCGTGGCCTTCTAGTTTACAACTCAATAGATTTCATACTCTGTTCGGTACGACAGTCGCTCAATGGATGTTCAGTAATTCAGATCGAGGTGGTTCCTTGACATTCGTAGGACGGCAACTCATTACATTCTCAAGTACCGCTACTCTGGCGGACCATAGAATCATTCGAGAAACGAGTCGCTCCTCAGAATAATGTCACCACTCAGAAAGCGTTCACGGATGATCTCGAGACATTTCCTGTGACAAACTGCGTTTGGTACCGACAGCTTTTCAGCCATCGAATAACTTTCTCCCGGGTTTTTCATAATTCTAACTTGTGAATATGGAAGAATCCATTCATCTGTCCCATCTCAAAGTGCCATTGTCGTTCACATCGCCGCTCTCCGATGAACGCTTGCTGTATTTAGTGATTGAACGTTATTTGTGGGAGTCCACTCCTCTACGAGTTTATCGTGGTGGCATTGAAGGGCTCTTTTGATCTTGATAGGACTCTTCGAATTCTTCGGAGGAACTCTTGTCTATGCACCGAACTCGAGACGAGTTTCGTCCACATTTGTATGAGCTTGAACCTGAATGGATTGCATCCTTCCGCTAGGTATTCAATGGTACGATGTTCAGTGAAGCTGCCCGTGAGCTCACGATGAACTTTTTCCCTGGACTGGAGCTCATATTCAGCTGTCTCCTGATTCCAGGGGAACGAATCTTGTGTTATAATTGAATAAACTTCGCAGCCATTGAGGAAAGCGAGCTTTCTCGCGCCAGATTGCATTCGGATTGATTGCTGCAGAACAGCAATCACCGATGATGCAACTCATCCTCTGGGAGTCTAATCCAACTCACCTATTTCAACTCGCATCGGTTCAGTGTTTCATAGCAATTCGATTTCTTGACGTATCCGTATATGAAGCTCCCGATTCGATCGTTTTGATCAATTCGGATTTTCGTTTGCACGTGTCCACCAGAGGAAATCGACGACAGTAATGTTCAATTTCAATTTTTTTTTCGATTCCAGAACTTTGTTTATCCATGGTACTACATGTTTGTGGATAGATTAGGTCCCCAAAAAAAATGTGGGTATGTGGAGAAGAGCATAAGAAATCGATAAATACATAGGGTGAAAACAAATTCTTTGGTCATTTTCACACAGAATTCGAGCCTTCATCTCTCGGCAAAAAAATTTCATCCGGATGATGGTACGCACTCATCTGGGATGAGACTTTCACAACATAGGGATCCGCAACTTGAGAGGAACTGTGCAGACTGTCGGCAGTTCGAGTCCGAGACGATCAAAGAACGAGGGGAGAACATTGGAACTCATTCGACAACGGAAAATTCACACGAGTACAGGGAATCGAATGCAAGGAGATTGACCGTTGGTGACCGCACTCATGTTCAGGGCGAGCAGAGGAGTACTCTTCTATAAACATCTCACGAGCGTCTCACACCCGCTATTTCGACTCTTCTACCGTTTTTCGCCACCCCCACGATAGTGCCACTTCTCTCTTGGTTCGAGAACTGCGCGATCAATCTCCGTGGACCTTGAGAGAAGAAGCACCTTGAGTATCTAAAGCTCTGAAAAGCGCTGAATTGTTGTGATCGAATGAACATAACTTACAACCCAGGGGAATTGTGAGTTGAATGATTGACATGGATAACATGTGAAAATCCGACATTTCTGGAAAAACGTGCATCCCAGAGGGGAAAAATCTCATGACAATCTGTTTCCGAGCATAACTCGGGGCCGTTGCCGTTTGCCGTTACAACGGCTCCTTTCACAGCGGCTCATATTTCTTGTTTTCGCCAGGATTCATCCCAAACTCCTGATTTCTCATTCCCCATAACTATATAAGGTTCCCAATGACCTCAGTTTTCAATGAGACTGACAAAAAAAACGAGTTTCTAGCTCGGGCTATTTGGTGCAGTGGTTGCTGTGCAAAAGAGTCTCTTTGAAGTCGACCGAGCTCCAATGAAGACTAGCCCAAAACATCAAAAGATCTATCTGGCACCATATAGAGACGGTGGACTTGATCGTCAAGATTTGCATTTGTCTTATACTCACAGACAAACGGAATTTGATTTTTATTATTACATTCAACGAACACGTTGGGGACCGGGAAATGTTTTCGCTGTGACGGCTGTTCATTGTGACAAGGGTCTTCCAATATTGTAACCCATGACAGGCCGGCCGAACAAAAATCAATTTCTCGCTCGTTCTATTGGAAAATTGTTGTAACGAGATTTCACTGTGTGCAGATCTGTGAGCGCGAGGAAAAAATCACGGGCAACTTCCAGATATCTTCATCCGTGAGCTTCAACTGCTTCGAGAGCACCTCAGCCGTCAAAATTCACAAGTTCCAAAGGTAGCTCTGGGGCAAACTAGTTATAGTTGCTTCCCTTTGGGATCAGTTCTTTCAGTAGGATACTATAGTCCTCATACAATTTCTCGTCGGAGGAAGCCAGGAAGAGTGACATATCCTCTTGGCGGAGCTTGCTCATGATACCCATACCAGATGTATGAGGCATGACGTTTCTCATGGAAGAATTCAGCGTGGAAGTTTCGCGTACCTCGCGAGCTCGTCAGGAAAAAAGTTAGCTCGGGCCAACGGATTTCGGGCCAACGAATTCCAGACCAGTGGGATGCTATCCCTCGGCAAAGTGAAGGAACCTCCGTTTGGATACATTGTTATACTCTTTTATCAGAAAGAAGGAGAATATTGTCCCGAGCTACGGTATTAAACTCAGTGGATACCTTGGCATCGTCTGCATGAACGGAGACAAATATCTTGACCTCGGAGGGAATGATAAGTTTCACCGCCTCAATTTATACCACGAACATGAGCGATCCAATACATATACGTACCTTGACGAAATCCCCAGCTGATCGGGCATTCGGATGATAGAATTTGGTAGCATTTGACGCAGAAGGAAGTCAAATCCCGAGTAGGATATACTGCGGGATTCTCTCCTCTTGTGCTATATTAGGGGCAAAGTTAAACTATGTTTGCATGTTGGAGTCATGGGAAGTGCTTTCGAGTCTTAATATCAAATGAGCAGAAAGCTTCCATGTTCGTACATTTCCCCCGAATAATCGCCGAACCGGATATTTTCTTAGATATTCTCACTGATAACGATCGTGATCCCATTCGTACTCTTGGCGACGACGTCGGATGGAACCTCGAAAGGCCAAATCTCAGAAAGTGATCAGGATTCCGACTAGGAAGGAAATTGCCATGGTTTTGAATACAGAACACCTGTGGATTGAAGAAACATGTGAAAGGGGTGAAGTTCCGAACGCCAACTCGTCTTCAACCGTCGCCGTATTCAACACTCGAGATCGGCCCTCGAGCCATCGAGACACTTCCATCTCATTGAATTTTCTCTCTCTGATTCAGTGAGAAACTAAGTTGAGCGCCTGAAACTGCTTTCGATGAGCCTCGAAGTCATTGTTCAGCGCAGTGGGGCCTGGCGAATTTGCAGCCGAAAAAAAGGGGCCTGGTTTCATCTTGCTTGAGAAACACCGGTCTAGAGGTTTTCAACTTCCTCCGCTTGCTTTGAACTTCAAGGCACCACACGGGTGGACCGCAACAGCGGGGGCTTGTTGCGGTGACATGCGCCTAACTGGCTCCCTCCACGACCCGAACCAACGTCGATTCCTGTGCTCGGATGTGATCGATGACACGTTTCGACTCCTCACCAAGATAATGAGATTCATTCGGTTCGCGTCAATGAGGAATGTGGGTGGCAAGTTACCCAACTCGCTGAAGTAGAAGCGATCAGCCTAAGCATGCTCTCGATCGAACTTTCCGAGGCTTTCCACGACATGTTGAAACTTTGTCGATTTGATCAGTGCGCCGCAGCCTGGAAGCGAGCGGCCCTCGCTCCAGTTGGTTGCCGCTACTACCGACACGAGACCCCGACATAGCGGTGCCTCCAGTGAAGGGTGACGATGTTCCCTGCTTGGAGTCTCTGTTTCTAGGAGCCGCATCCTCATGGTCGGCCACTTGCTTGTCCATCTATAGTTTGAGCTTTAGGATGAGGAATTTGATGGTTCCGAAGACTTCAGCTGCTGTTTTTTGGGCTACGCCTTGTTGGGAATCTTCCGAAGCGATGTACGATGCTTTTGAATCCACAAACCAGTATCTCCCAAACTTCTTCGACCTCTGGACCCCTTGCCGATCCTTATCTGGACCCTTGCTGAATAATTCCTGATCAGTGTCAAGTGAATCGACGGACCGTAAGGGAGACGGGCGGAATCACTCGCAACAAAGTTCTGCTCAGGGCAAGAAGAAAGAGAAAATCTCTCGCGTTCCAGAAAAATAGGTCTGCGTACCCCCAAGGATAAGTGTATCTTACTTTGGGGATTATGTACTGATCTAGGGAATCGATTACGATGCTCATTCCTGAGTTCTTCCAGTTGGGAGTTGAAACCATCTATCTCAAACTTCAAGGCATCGAGGTGATCGAACGTCGGATCGTCACTCTAATAGAGCACATTGTGATTTCGAGTCGTAAACAGTTTCGTGACCTCTAACTTTCTCCATTTCCGCCAGTGCTTGCAGTTCGTGCGCTATATTTTCTTGAAACGTGGGAGAAATGTTGCGGAAATGGATGGGACGACGGCGAATGCAGGAGAACTCGAAAGAAAAACTTCAGTTATCCTCTCCACTGAGAACGTAGCTTAAACTCTTTGAATTTCGTCGGCCTTAGTTCTGGACTGGTGCTCAATAGTTACCTATATGTATAAGACCATGAGCCACTGCATTCACGGCGTCTCTGTAGAGATCGATATGAAAGGAGGGTTCATCTTGTGCCATAATGGAGAAGCATACTTCTACCATTCTTCATTCACCGATTGGAAGGGGAAGGGCCTTCCCTAGAGAGGGGGAAGAGGGGTGCTGTCGCCCCGGGCGCCGATGTTGGGCGATGCCGCGAGCTTCGTCCTTTGTCCCTTTGCCGGTTGCTGCAAGCGAAGAAGGATGTTTGCTTGGTGAGCCGAACATCCCGCGATCCATTGCCTCAGGTCGAAGAGAATTCAAATCCTTATTATTTCCAGGTTCAAAGAGACAAATCGGACCGTTATTCAATTTTGACTTGGGAGTGTTCCACAATCATCATAACGATCCCTCAGCCACTGCTGCTCAAAGGTTGATCCGGATGTGAGGATCAGCGTGGCCCCCGAGCATTCAGAATGGCTTCGACTGCGGCAGCAGATCTCGTCGTCACGGTATATTCTGACACGGATGAACTCTGAGAAATAAAATATGGGGTCCGAAGATTATACTCTCGCTGACCTTACAAAGATCGACTTGGTTAGGAAACAAGCTCCGGACCGGATGAAATGGATGAAGAATAAATTGCTGCGGCTTTCTTCCCTGACCGATGTAGTCGGGAAAATCCCATAGCAAGATAAAGTTTCGACACCAAAAGGATTTGAACTGAATGTATTTTGCGTCTCAAATTCATGATGTAGTCGAGGTTACGAAACATGCTATTGATTGCCGACGCATTCCAGTCCATTTCGGAGTGTAGAGCAGTATCCGGAAGTATCTCATCTGGAAGACTCGGCAACGATTTCTTAGTGCTGCCGCGATCGTACAGCTTCCACTCCGGTCGCAAGCTGTGACCAGGAAAACGCGCGTTCATAGCCTTTGGGGATCGATCTCGCTATGCGTACCGCATCGGTTCATGCATGCAGACCGATGATGGTATATGTATTCCTGCATCCACCTATTTCGAATTGACAGAGTTGTAGGTTTTTCGCGTCGAACGAATAGGTTGCGAATTTTTCTCTTCTTTTTTCGGATGTATTACTCTTTCTGACGGAGAAACGAGAGTTCCTCGACCTTGATGAGAGACGATTGAAAATATTTCCCGTCCTGTCAGAGCGCGAACGACTACCAGATAGCATCATTCGTCATCTGTTAGACATGGTCCGTCTCCGGAAAGACTAATTCTAGATCTGATATGCAATTGCATCCAAAAAGTAGGTCTTCTACACACTTCGAATATGTTGAACGGCTGCAGGTTCACCATGGACTAAGTTTTATCACATGGATGCCTGTGTTAGTTTCATCCCCCCTGACCAGAATGGTTTTCTCAGTGGGCTTTGTAAGCAACCCTAGATGATGGTCCTGGTGGAGTTGAGGGTGACGGCGGTGGTGGTGCTGCGACCTCTATGGAAGATTCTCTGAAGTCTATTCGTCATATCTGAGAGATCCGTCCGTCCCCTCTGCATGCCTGGGTCTCCTCTCTCGTTTTCTATCATTCTCCATGCTATGTAGTCAAACAAGCGGCTATGACAGTCAGTCAGGCTGGCAGCCAAGCTGGCAGGCGGTTCGAAGCCGAGCTCCCCTGTGTATTCGCGAATGGATCTTCGGCAGTTGATGCCGATGCTGATGGTGGTGCCACGGCTGATTCAACCTCTGCCGCTCGATGTGGCTCCGAGAAACCCTGTTTATGGTGGAGTGGATTTTTCTTCTTGTTCGGCTTCCCTCTCACATCTATCCGCTCTAGCACACATCTGGCTACCCCCTCCCTGAACGAAGCATCAAGCAGGCTGAACCAACCGAGCCTAGGCGACCTAACAAGCAACCCATCGAATAGAAACCAGCAAGAAATCCGACCGAGAAGCTCGCAAACAGACAAACGAAGAAGTAGAACCCCACATACTGTTCGACCCATTTCAGGAATCCACATCGACAAACTCGGAGCCCATCGACGATGGGATGATGCCTAGCAAGGAGCGCTATCTGCTCACGATTTTCGAAATCCTCATTGCTTTTATTCACCCCCTCTCTTGAACGCCTGGATATACTAAGGAAAGTGAGCGACCGAGGGAGCGAACCGTCTCTCTACAGGACCTACACGACATCACGATGATTTGGCTTCGGACTTTCAGACAGCGCGCAGGGCAACTCCCTCACCTGCCTGGCTCAACAAAGGGCACCAAATCGAAAGGAAGCGCGACCGGTCTTCGGTGATGTCTTGTCGTGTTCTTCATGAGAACTTACTTGTAGGCATAAGATATTTCCGGATTCCTCGAATCTTCTACATCGAAGGAAACTCAAAAGATCGAGGATCTTTTCCGCAGGATCCTCGGTGAAGCTCTATTTACGAGGCAAGAGGGTCCACTCATGAAGCACTTCCGTAGTGGAACCGCAGCCGTCTGGTTCGTTAGCGGCCCTATATCCGAGTGCTTTCGATACGCTCTTCAAAGTTTCAATAACTTTTGGTTTGAAGTCGATGTTCCATCCTTGACCAAGTGAAACTCCTATTGATTTCTGGTTTCCCGAATCCCCAATCAAATCTGCGAACCCCTGTCCTGCCTCTCATCATATGATTTGGCCGTGTGGGGTGGAGGACGGAGCAGAATGTGCGGGTGCCGGCGACGCGTCGGAACTCGAGTGTGTGAGTGCGGCTCTTTGTCGCAGAGCTAATTTCAATTCTTGTCCGGCTGTCTGCTCTTGTTGTCCCTTCAGTTTTCGCAAGTTCTTTGACAAGTCCGCCGTAGCCGATGGGTCGTTGCTTCGGTCGGTCAGTGGTTGGAAGACTGACTGGCTGTCTGCGTGTCTATAGAGTAGAGTCTCTTTTGGTTCGAACGTTTCTGCTGCTCCTGCTACGTCGTTGTCTGTTTGTGTGTGGGCCTTTGCTTGCTGATGTTGTTGTTGGTTCATCGACGTCTGGCCGCGGTTGCCGGCGTTGGATGGTTGGCTGACTGGCAGGCAGGTCGCTTGGTTGCTAGCTCGCTCGCTCGCTCGTTCGGTCGTTCTTTCTTCTGTCTGGCCGCTCGGTCGGTCGCCCGCTCGGCTAGCAGCCAGCTCCAGTAACAACATTCAGCTAAGCCTCTGCCATTCTCTGTCGACGCTGCTGCTCCGGATGGATCCAATGCTGGGACGGCTCAGCAGCAGCATATACAACAGCAGCAGACAGCCGACCGATTCAGCGAGGGAGCGGGCGAGCGACCCACCAGCCGGCCGGCCAGCCATCCATCTCGCCTAGAAATCAATGTTCAAAGTTCGGAGCTCGGAAACCAATTTTTGAACTTCGAAATTCGGTAGTCCGAACATTTGGAAAATGTCTTCGCATGCGGAATGCTGTCGGAACCCTGCCACCGTAATTAGGAGAGACTATAAGACCGCATGGTATTGCATGACAACGAAGTTCTACATGAGCCGAGCGGTTGGTTGTTAGATTATGTCCCAGGTACGAGAACGTAATTCAGAATGGAAGTCATCTTCTGAAGCTCTGAAGTTTCGAAATCCGGAAACTGATTTCTGAAGAACTCCGAACTTCAAGAATTGATATCTAATCCCGTCATCCCGGCAAGCGAGTCAGCCAGCGAGCAAGCAAGCAAGCAAGCGGCCGACCGAGCCAGCGAGCGGGCGAGTAAACGAACGATCCACCAGCGGCAGCAGCACCACCACCATCACCGCGCCGGCTGCGGCAAGAACAACCACATAGAGAAAAAGCGGCTGCCATCGGCGCTGCTGCCTCTACTCGACAGCAAGCCAGCCAGCCAAAAGCGGCGGCGGCAGCGGCAGCAATAGCAGCGGCTGTACCACGAACGAGAAAGCAAGCGGGTTGCTGCCGGCAGGATAGCAGTCGAGCTGGCTGGCTGCCTGCCTGCCAGCAGAGCGAACGAGCGGAGGAACGGACGGGCAGCAGCGGCGGCCGCGGCGGCGGCGTCGACGACGATCGGTCCGTCGGTCCGTAGCTCGCTCGCTCGGCGGACCATCTAGACAGCGCAAGCAACCAACCAACCAACAGCAGCAGCTTCGGCGGCCGCAGCAGCAGCTTCGGCGGCCGCAGCAGCAGCCAGATGCCGGCCTCTCTCTCGTCGCTAGCCGGGAGCAGATAGCAGAACGCTCGAAAGCGGTTATTTCATATCAACCTATCTTGGGAGCCCGAACTTTTACCTCG
Source organism: Neoseiulus cucumeris (assembly GCA_021527715.1). Taxonomy (NCBI): domain Eukaryota; kingdom Metazoa; phylum Arthropoda; class Arachnida; order Mesostigmata; family Phytoseiidae; genus Neoseiulus; species Neoseiulus cucumeris. The sequence continues at coordinate 1,663,199 of JAJSRV010000012.1, read as the reverse complement.
AAAGCAAGACCAATTCTGTTCGTATTAAAAGCATGACTTGCAATTCTGGATATAACTTGCAATTCTGGATGCTCTCCACAAGCGTAGCAATGGCAAATAAACGTAGAAATCATGACTCGATTCAAAACAGACGTCTGTGAAAGCGGTCGGCTGCCGGCCTGACTGCAGAAACGGCAGCTTGGCGCTGTGTAGTTGCTGCATTCGTTGACCTTAGTCTGTCGACAGAGCCCGAAAGTGCGTATGTAACACAAACAGATAATCTCGCGAATTTCGCGGGAAAAAACCGATCATCTCCCATAGTAAACACCGGCACGAGTCAGGAAACCGCCAGGAGTGATCCGGAGTGTCCTTTCGCGCTGTCTTTTCAAACAGAAATCACCCTTCACACGGGATGCCCAACACTAGCCTACGGCGCTGCTTCTACGGTCGTTCAAAACAGCTCCTCGATTCGCATATCGCTCAGATACTGGAATCGGGGTCGGTCCGCTCGATTCCCGTCATATTATCCTGGATTGAGACATCGCGAGCTCATCTGTAGTGCATCCGGGCTGATTAGTTGTGGAGGTTCATGGAAAATAGTCAAGTATGCGATTAAACAAACCCTTAAACGTATGAGTTCGCCAAAAGGGGAGGTCTCCGGGAGAGGGATACCGCAGCGCCCTCGTCGGCGTCGATTCGCAACTATCGGTAGCCGGCTGAATAGTACTTTGGCTTCGTTCCGGCGGTATAGCTGCTGCTGCTGTGCTGTGGGACTCTAGCGATCCTCTGCTGTCTGTCTATATAGAGACCGACGAGCGCAAGTTCATTTGTTTTCGAACGACCACTCAGTCCGGCTTGACAGTGTGAACTACGGCCTTACAACAACGATGGCGAGCAGTAACGACTCAACAATCCAGTTTTTCAAAAAGGCGTCCCCCCACCAATGGACATATCTCCTCGCTTGCTACAAAGATGCTGTCGCAGCCAAAGCCTCACAGAGAACCAAGAAAGGAGGTCCTGAACAGTATCTCAAGCTCGACACATGGTAAGTTTGATTTCTGTGTCAGATGACACAAACATCGCGAAGCTGCTTCAACTCGTATTAAAGCGCTGTTCAAGCTGGCCTCCATAGTTGACTGACTGAGCTGCCTGCCTGCCTGCCTCTGCCTGCTTGTGGTAGCTGGCTGGCTGCAGACAGAGCTAGCCAGCTAGCGGCGTCCACCGTAGATTACATGAAAAACTTGCATTTTTTCTCGTACCATTCCGTGGATCGAATGCCTTCACGACCGAAGCAGCGATCCACGTTTTTTTGGGAAACTTTGGGAGCTTCCGAACGCGATTCGTAAGCGAGGCTTGCCTGGCCGTTCGCTGGCTTGTTGGCTTGCTTCCCGGAAGCCGAGCTGCGTCAGCCCAGTTGAATCCTATAGTGTGACTTTTTTTTATGTTCGCAAGGGAAATTGAGGACGTTGTCATCTTCAAATTAGCAGATCTGAACACAAGGAACCCGTGTTCGAAACTTTTGTGGGGGCTTCCATCGAGCGATTCCGCATCTAAACACCCTTGAGCCTAATTCAACAATTGCTTCCAATCGGAAAAAAGTTTACGCGCATAAATCGAACATGTCATCGCGCGCCGGCTCTCTAAGCTGTCTTGAGGTGTTTGTTGCTCGCGGCACGCCGTTCTTGGGCTTCATTTGTTTACCCCAGAACATGGTCTGTCACCCCTTCCCTTGGCCCTGGATCCCTCAGCTCTCCTAAACCCCTCGACGGCGTTTGTCCCTCGCTATAAAACGGGGCTTTCGGCCACGGAGTTCGCAGTCGCACGTCGTCGGTGGAACGGGTTGCAGCTCCGGAGATTCTCAGAAACCAGGAGTAAATCATGCATCGTTTTCGTGGGGTTTTTTCTTCGAAATCGCCGCTGTCCATCGAAGATGATCTCGAACCTCGAGATTTTCTCTCAGCCATGCATTTCCCTAATCAGAGTTTCCGATTCTCTGTTTTTTCCATGAACCTGATGAGAGACAGGCTGGAAAAGCGCGAAGGGTGACAGTCATTGAGCGGTTTCTAGAAACTTCCATAGATGAGTGAAGCCGCTTATTCTCTGTATATGCTGATGAGAGGTTATAGGTAGAGCTCAGAGAATTCGTGTTTCGGTCGTTTGTGTTTTTCGTACGAATTGTGGGCTTCAACCAAAGCCTGCAATGCGAAAGGAGCTGGAAACGTAGGGTGAATAACCTCAAGGCCATGGTCGGAGCCACGAGGTTAGGAGAATCCTACGGAGAAGTTTGCACGCTGCGCTCTGTTTTGAGGATTGCAGTCGACTTCAGAGACCTGAATCCGTGTTTCCAAAATCCGAGTTTTGCGTTTGATGATCTCAACGATAATCAGTTTTCGATGAATTCTCAAGTGGAGAATCGTTCTCACGCTGTGCTCTGTTTCAAGGGTTGCCAAGAGGCCCAGGAAGCCTTATCGGTGATCCTGGAACTTGAAGATCAGATGTCAAGACCTGTGCGAAGATGAAGCTTTGATGCATCTATGGAGAATCATTTTTTTCTCAATCCGTGTTCCAGGTATCAAGAGGAATTGCCCACACTTGTGCGAAGCCGCAAAGATCCCCACCTTGAATACGGCGAGCTTGTTGACTTGATGAAATGGAAATTGATGAGGACAAAGTACAAGCCGGCGTCCCTCGATCTCGTGAAAACTAACACCGAGAAGAACGTAAAGACAACAACCCAGCGCGCATTCAAGCGCATGCCGAAGCTTGAAGCCGCACTCCAAGCTCTCACTGGTGAGTACCGGATGGGGATTCATCGAAGCTTTGCTCTATTCTTCTGGAACCCAAGGTTCTGGTGTCCCTCCACAACCAGGGATAGAACAGGACTGTGCATCAAGTTGGGCGACGTTGAGTTTTTGAGTTTTCTTGCGGACGTCGTAAAAATTTAGCCTCGTCAAGTTCGAAACGCCATCGGCTTTCGCCCAAACAGGAAATCTCCTCTTTTTGGTTGTCGCTTGGAGTCGAGTCTAAATTGAGAGCAGCAGTCGATTACTCGCGTAATAACCTTTATGCAAGCGGGTGTTCTGAACGCGAGACCATGGGCCATTATATAACCAGAAAGCGACCCGTTCGCTGTGATGCTCTCCCCGTGATGTCCTCTGTTAATCTGAAGTATAATCCTCTGTATCTCCTCACAGCTGGCTTGAAGGGTATTGGAATCGCAACGGCATCTGCCATTTTGGCTGCTGCCTACCCAGATTACGCCCCGTACATGGCCGAAGAATGTATGGTCAGCACCCCAGATGTTGAAGCTGAAGACTATACCCTGGCCGAGTACCTCAAGTACGCCGAGCACTACCAGAAATTTGCCAAGAAACTGGTCGAGAAGGATCCCGAAGGCGAGTGGACGCCCCATAAGGTACGTCGAAAAGTTTCGTTCATATTTTCCTTTGATTCGGACTCCAGTTCTGTAAAAGTTTCGTTCTGTGAGAAGATGGTGCTCTACAAGAAGTAATTACCCAACCTCTCTGAATCTCTATGCGACTCTTGAATGCAGGTTGAACTGGCGATTTGGACGCATTACATCCTACGTCTTCTGAAACCTGAGCTTCTTGAAAGAATGCCCGATCAGGTGGAAAGCAACGGCTGTGATGAGGAGTCGAATCAGGGACCCATCGAGGGACAAACCAACGGAGTGTCTTCATCGTGCGACGAAGATTCCCAGCAAAGTAATGGAACCATCGGACAGGAGGACAGCAACAGTCTCCCGCATATGTCAAACGGTAACGGCAACGGAAAATCCGCGTCGGAGAAGAACGGCCACCACGAAAGCAACACCGATAACGACACGCGGTCAAGTTTACTGGAGGAGTCTTCACAACCATCAGATCTCGAAGCGTCGCAAGATAGTACGGTCGCAACGACCGCCGTCAAAAGGACCGCAGATGAAGAAGACGAGAACGGTGTCGACAACAGTAGCGAACACTCAGAATGTAAGAAACAAAAGCTCACACCTTCAGAGACACCTAATGAGCAGCCGGTTGCAGTAGAAACTCAGTAGGACGACGGGGGAGGCGGCGACAGTGGCGCCGACGGCAACAAGTTCTTTTTGAGTAGACTTGGTCACTATACAGAGGACGATGCAGATGAGTACGATTGCTACGATGGTCGCGGTCATGGAACCGAGCATCATAAACACAACAGCAACAACTAGCTAAATTCAGGATGAAGAACACGATTGGAATTTTCCAAGTCGAACATGAGACTTATGACCATGGCGACAGCAGCAGCGATGGTGATGTCGGTGATGAAGATGGAAGTGATGACGCTGGCGTTGCTCCTGAGTATACAAGCCAATTGAGTGTGTATGTGGAGCTCACTGCAACAGACCACGCCCAATTGGCAAAAACGGGTCTCGTTCCTGGCCAGTATTGATGGTCTAGAGTTTCAAAGTTGTGGAATGTAAGCAGAACAGAAAAATCTGAACCTGAAGCAAGTAAGCAAGCCACACGGTGTGGGGGTAAACGCTTTTTATTATTAGGGAATAATTCAGTGGATAATTTTCACATTCATACACACACGGTGAGTCACTGTGGGAAGCGGCGACGGCGTAGAAACGGAATTCGATACGATGTATGCTCCGCTTCAGGAGGACGATTTTGATTCCTTCCGGATTGGCCCAACTCCTATTGGTACTGCCCGGTGCAGAGCGAACGAGGGAGGATCAGTCAAGCTGGCCGCCGAGTTTGTGCCCGTGGTACATCCTTATCTAGCCGATCGTTCGCTTCCCCGTTTGTAGTAAACTGGGGAGGAATTCAGCATCATTGCGCTGGCTGACGTCTGGGTTCCAATCAGAGTCTGATGGCGAGTTTGTAAACAGGGACTGAGAAAATCCGACATTGGCCGATCTGAGGTCTTCCTTGAAAATCACCAGAATTCGGAGCAGACCATACGAGGGAAATATGAGGCACTCTGCAAATAACCCGACCGACGGACTCACTCAGACAAATTCGACTCGTTGAATGGAGTGCTCCTTGAGAATGAAACCAAAATTTCCTTAATGGAAACTGGTGAGAGGGCGAAAATGCACGAGAGGAGAGCGCATTGTTCTAAACAACATCTGGATATTGTAAATGAAATTCACAGCCGTTGGTGTTCAGGAGGAGAGTAATACGAAGATCATGATGATAATGAAGCTACGAAGATGATAAGAGGCGGAGATGAGTACATGGATATAATATTATTAATAATGGTGATGATGAAGATTATAAGAATGATGATGATGATGATGCAGATACGGATGACGCTGATGCTGAAAACAATAAAAATCGCAGCACCAGGTGGGGATAATAATAATGATGACGATGATGATAGAAATCAATTGTCTCTGTTATTATTATTGGTGACGATTGAAACTACATTAGATCGAACTTTGTGTATGCTCTGGAGATGGAACCGCGGATTGATGATCTTGATCACCAGAGAGATTGTATAAAGTCGTCGTTTTTGTTCTCGATGGCAGAGATTTTCGTCGGTTGCTGCTAAGAGAAGATTTAAAAGATAGAGAGAGATCTGACGAATTCTGCCGGAAAGAACGTCCTTGTACATCCAACTCCTTCTCCCCATCGTATAGACGGAAGAGACCTACATACATACCTACGAGCGGATAAACAGACGGACAAACTTACAGACAAACAAATAAACATACAAACATACAGACAGACGACAAACAAACTATCCGAGCAGATAGACTCGCAGGAATGCTACCGCAGAAAATTATCCACAGCCACAATGAGAAGAACAACAAATGCGGAAATGAACCACCACTACTTTTTTCACACCGGTGTCGAAAGTAACATCAACAATCAATCATACAAGGGATGATACGAACATTGTCAACGGGAGAATCGAGTTGAACGCTTGGTTTTACCATTTCGACAATGTGGTCAGAAATGTCAAAAATTGAATATTTGTCAATTATAACCTCGTGGTAAAACATTATCTACTATATCAATAAACTTATTGTATCTCCTTAATCTGATTGCTTTTATATCAATGGGGGAGGTCGAGCGAGCTGTGTGGGGTAGAATAGAGCCTGAGCTCTGCGGAATACATTACATGCGGGGCCTCATGTTCTTTACTTTTGAGTGGAGTTGGTGCGGTTTCATTCCAAGGCAGTCATTTGAACGGAAATGAAGTTCGTAAAATCAGCCTCCGTTGAACGGTTCAAAGCTGAAGGGAGGGTTTGCGGCTCTCAACATCAGATTTTGGGTCGTATTCTGGAAAGGGACGATCTTCTCGGATCCGACGCAATCAAGCCCAGAGACTGAGCAGTCCGCATTAAGGGTACAGCGCATTTATCCTCATAGCGATCAACTTCGAGTAAGCAAACCAAAATGAAGCGGTGATTCGAACACTGTCGAAGTAGCAAGACTTCCAACTGATCTCGCAGTATCAAGAAGCTCCTTGTTCTTTTCGAGTGACACTTGTTGATGACCTCTTTGGCTCCTTCAATTCTAAGCGACGAATCTTTCAGCCGTATTCCTGGGGTGATTGCGTCGTTCCTTCGTCGATCCTTATTCCGGATAATTAGAGCTTTCGTTTTCGTGGTGAAGTGAAACCATTTCGAACGCTCGCATGCAATCGAATTTGGAATTGATGAGGAAGTAAGTTCCGTCATCGGGTCCTCGATTCTGCGAGCTCTCTGTGAAGGAGGAGAACACGAGGAAAGCATAGCTCTATATTTTTTGACGTCAGCCGAAACGCTAGCTGATTCCTCTTCAAGCTTTCAACGGATAGAAAATCGATTCCAATTCCGTCGTCAATCGTACGAGAGAGAGCAGATTCGCGCGACGTGGTTTTGTTCAAACCGGACTAAGTTTCCTGTCTGAGAACAAGGAACAGCCGGCGGTCACGTTTGCATTGAAGAGATCCGAGATTTCATATCGAGGTGCGCCTCTTCTACAGCAGGAACACCGAGTTTACGAACGTACTAATTGAAAACGTAAGACAAAAAACGCGAAAGAAGATACTGTAAACTTCGAAAACTATTTATTCAGACTTCCTCTCAAGATTCGTAGTATTTGATATATTCCGGGTCAGTGGGCCTCAGCACTATTTTGTCCTTGAGGTTCACTACCCACCCGGGCCGGAGTCCGTCAAAAACTTGTCGAGGATCCTTACGATAGGTCAACATGGAGAAATCAGGATCTTTCGAGATGTCGGGTAGCTCGTACCCATACTTCTGGGCTAGCTTCAGTCTGCGAAAGTAGAGGTTCAGTTATCGAACGTAAAACCTGAGCTTCTAAGATCAATAGTTGAATGTCTGCAACAAACTATGAAGGCTCTCTCTGTGGGAAAATCGCCTGGAGCTTACCTTTCTTCGGCGATCGCTTTTGGGTCCGCCAGGTAACCTCTGTTCTTTGGGTCGCTGTAGTATTCGAAAGCGTCTTCCGGCGGAAGCTCTCTACGAGGAATAGGCACACCTCTTTGAAAGAATTTTTCAGGATTGATTTTGGCTTGGACACAGAAAATGTCATAGTGGGCGGTCGTTATGACACCTCCGCAACGTTCGATTGCGGCAATAACCGGTTCCTTGGCGTACTGAACTTCAATGTTCACCTTCGCTCGGAAATCGTCTATTCCTGTAAATCAACGTAAATAGGGACCGGGTGAAACAGCTCGCGAATAATTCCGCCGCCAAGCGCTAGATTGTCGAATAATTACTATTATTATTATTAATTATTGATTGATTGAACGTACCATGAGCCGTCAAATGGACACCGAATTGTCGGTCAAGAGTAACGCATGTGAAGAGATAGGTGTTGGAGAGTGTAGTCAGATCGATAGGTTTACTTGCATCGATCCGATTTGTGTCAATCATTCGTTGAAGAGTTATCAGGGAAATAGGCGGATAATGTCTCCGGAGGTGATGGTCCTACACGGTTAAAGAGATGGCAAATTTTTGAGATCATGTATTGACGGAACAGATTTCCGCGAAATGAGTTCCTCGGAACGATGGATGGGCTAACCGGTGGTAGTCATAGAAAGAGGAGTCTTCGAGGTTGAGAGGCTTAGAAACATGTGACAGACGAACCTTGTAATAGGGCTCTCTTGGAGGCTCCAGATGCAATTCGTTGTTTCCGCCGGCGAATCCGAGACGTGTATAATGCTGACGTTGGAGCTGTCCCTTCTGCGGCCATCCTACTTCACGCCTGAATGTAAAGGAGAGACCAAGATTTCATTGTTAGCCCGAACCGATCGTTGGCTCTTCCGGAGCAGAACAAGAAAGAGGCATGAATTCTCCAAACTACAGTCTTCGATCTCGAGTTTTTCTTCTGAAAATTGAGGGCAAACAGGCTCACCTCCAACCGAGAACTCTCCTGCTGGGCTTCCAGGTACTATGGGGCACATCTCTGAGATTGTTAAGAGCAACTCGAGGCAGATACTTGAGAACATCCAATGCTGTTTTTCGTAAGTTCACCATCGCGGCTCACAATCGCGCGAACCAGGTATTCGGCTGGGGCGAGCAGCGCGTGTTGTCAATATTTCCCTTCTTAAGATCGACACACTCTTGGAAACTAGCGGGTGTCGGGGCTGTACCGTATTCGTTCGAGCCGCGGACTCGAATTAATTGCAAGCAATGCAATCTGTACGATGGCGTTGAACTCGAACGAGAGAAAATGTTACTCTGCAACGTACGTTTTTCAGGCGGAAGGGCCGACGAGAATTGACCTAAAAAGATTGAAGAGTCGAAGTTAGACACAGTTTGCTTTGAGTTTTTGATGATCTTGACCTTTCCTAAAAGCGAAACCAAAATCGGGACGACTCACATTCGGGCGCGCTGTTTGAGAAGCGGATTGGATTCATCCACTTGCTCATCTAGAACTATGATAAATTCGAGATCCGATACCCGAGACAGCCACAATCAGATGTTGCGTAAATGGAACTTGATGTTGAAATCGAGAAAACTTAAATTTTTCTCCGATGAAGCCTCCGTATTCATGCCTTATCAGGTCCAGAGTTCTTACCGATAGTATTCCAGTCCAAGCTGGGGTCCAGCTCTTCTGTGAGTGCGTTCTGTGCTCTTCTCAGCGTGCAGGGAGACGGTGTATCAGTATCACTGATTTCGCAAACTCCACTCCCCTTTCGAACGCTACGAAAGACAATGCAGGAGTCGTCGAGACAGAGGTAAGCCCGCTTATGAGTTTTCAAATCAAAAAGTTCGTGTTATCGACGTCGGGTTATCCCACTCTGGAAAACTAGTCAGCTGTCTGTTAGACTTTCGTGGCTGAACATCACTCAGAATCTGGGAAGAGTTTTTGAGCAGAGTACTCGGAGCCCGTCACGTTATTTCGCTCGAAGTCTGTTCTCGATATTTTGGGGGTGGTGGTTGGAGGGGGTTGTTTCCTGGACATCAGGGGAACGCGGCGGAAGAGAATTCGAAAAATTTTGAGCTCAGATTCGGGCTAATCCCATCGCAACACATGCTGAGAAGTATTTTCAGTTTCGGAGCCCGATTCTCAAAGGGAATAAAGAGCTGGATTGGAGCATTGCTTGGATCGAATCATGGGAACTAGCCGCAAAATCCAGCTTTAGGCGAGCCCCATCGTGAGGTTCCCTGCAAGCTGAATAAAGTGAGGCGCTGGAAGAGGTGTACACACAGTATGGCCCAGGAATCCCGCTCCGATCTTCGCGACCGTGTTGGAGTTCCAGCCCATACTCGCTTGAGTGGGCTTCAAGATGATCTGTTCTCTCCGCTCTCTGGTCTCTACAGCTGCAAGTTAGGTGCGTTTCCAGGCAAAGAAAGACTCCGCGCGAGCCGACAACCTACCATCTCGAAAAACATGAGTTTCTGCATTTGTGCACAGAGCGGTCCGTTTTATTAGATCACTTGTAATCCGTCGTTCCCCGACGTTTTCAATGTTTGCGCGCCGCGCACCTGATCGTTTCAAGAGTCTCTGAACTACCTCAAACAATAGATTTTCGACCAACATCTTCAACGTCCCGAACAGTCTTTTTTTACAACTTCACTGTACGAGATCACACCAGTGCACACTATTGCTTGTTTAGATATATTTGGGTGTAGTATCTAGATTAGATTAATATTGAACTCTAGTGACGACTTGATTTTTTTACATCTCATGCTCTTCTATCCAAATGTCAGTTTCTCGCTGACCGCCATCCAGATTAGAAAACCGGTCTGGTATCTTCTCACTGAGCAATTAGTAGCCATCTGTTCTAATCCGCAATGAGTGGGCGCGAACAGTTTGTGTACTTCAAAAATGCTAAACCTAAGCTCCGAACGGGTTTCTCCATCTTCCTTCTACTCCGACGAGGTATTGAACCATCTACTCCATTTAGATCCCGATTGTTCACAAATCGCAGTCGATCCTCGGATCCTATTTCCAAATGGGGCCAAAATAACTCTTATCAAAGGGTGGAACAAGATTATGCACTTCGCTTCTCTCGAGCGAGTTCAGAAGGCAGTTCCGAACTCCGAGATGCACTCTCATGCATAGTTAGCTCATCCTGCCTCACTCGGACACTCGATCGTTTATCACATTATCATGCTCTCAGCCCAGCTCTTGTTGGCGCAAACAGCAGAACAACACACTGTACACAATCGAGGAAAACTTGGACTTCTCCTCAAGTGTTTGCTCGAGAGTCTTGTGTGAAAATCGGAGTGCATTCAGAATTCTATGTCTGAACATAAACCAGCTCTTCGACGGTTGCTAATCATTCAGGTTGTTATTGCATCGATTTTGCTTCAGATGGTAGGCATATGCATCAACTCCGCGTGCACCCGTGATGTTTGCATCTTGGTTATCGAATTCATGAAATCGTCCAGTGATATCGGAGGTAGTGCATCGTGGAAAGTCTCGTCATCGCTGCCTGGTGGGTCCGAGCTTCTGTGGATAGGCCAACGTTAATTTCCTTGATCATTGCGAGAAAAAACTATTCACTTGAATAGTAGAACGATCGATTTCACGCTCCGTTAGAAGAGCGAGAAACTTACGGTTTGCCGTAGTCGCAAAAATTCGCCAGATGCCGGAACCGGTTTACGGCAGCACCGCGACAAAGCTCTTTGAGATCGGAACCGGAGAACCCATCGGTCAGCTTCGCAAGAGATTCAATATCGACCTCGTCGGCGAGCTGAAACAATCGCCAAGTCATCATGAGGGTTCGAAAGGACGAATGTGATATCATCTGAGAAGAGACTCTTGAAATGGTTGACAAAATGATCGTTTTCGGCGTCTCGAGCAACCAAACTCACCGGTTCTTCGTGCAGCAAGAGATCCAAGATCCCGACGCGCTGTTTAACATTCGGAAGACCTATGTGGAACATGGCTGGCATTCGTCTCAAAATAGCGCGATCTAATTCGCGGGGTCGATTCGTAGCGCCCATGATCAACACGTAGTTTCTGCAAGGAGGAGCAGTTGTGCAGAAACTTCTTCAATAACACGGTATGTACACGATCATACCCGACGGTGTAGAACTCTGATCAAAGGTTGAATCGCATGACTCGCTCACCTCTTGTCTGTCGCTAATCCATCCCAGAGAGACATAAATTGTGCCTTCATCATTGCTGTGGCTTCGTGATCAGTAGAGTCCCTGGCCCGCAGAAACGAATCGATTTCGTCGATGAAGATGATACACGGCTGAATCTTCGTCGCCAACGAGAAGACTGCAGCAGCCAACTTCTGAGATTCACCATACCACTTGTCGGTTAGCATAGAGACATCGAGATTGATGAAGCGAGCGCCTGCTTCTCTCGCTGTCGCTTTGGCAATCATGGTCTTGCCGCAGCCCGGTGGTCCATGGAGAAGGACACCTAGAACGAACACGAAAAGTTACAAAATTGATCAGCACCGAATCGGAGAAAGGAACTTTAGGGAAGGCAAGCGAATCGATACCTTGCCCAACTTTTCCCGACGGTGGGAGCTGTGATTCGTACCTTTGGGGGGCTCAATGAGACTGTTGCCGGCGAACAAATGTCTTTTCTGTATCGGGAGAATAACAGTCTCTTTTATCTCTTGAACGACATCGTCCAGTCCTGCTATCGAGTCCCAGCTAACAGGAATATTCTTCGGATCCACGAGCTGAGCTGCGACTGCCATCTCATGCTCACTGAGATGAACGTTACTTATCCCAATCTGTGAGAGGATTTTTTGCGCCTGAAAAAGGAACAGATACTTTATCACGGTTTCCAGAGCTTCCCCAAAGAAGTTCAGTTCAAGTCTGTGAATGGTGACATATTTTATTTCGTTTTTTCGACCCTTCCAAGCGTTAAGGTGTAGGTTTGTAGTGACAACACTCCGGAAATTTCTGTGCCAGAGCACATCTCGTACAGTGAATAACAGTCAGAGCGAAAGCTCTTATTTTGTCGATGCTGTTTACATCTACAACCTTCTTCTGTTCTGTAGTGCATGACGGCTCTCAGTTCGTTGTTATGTTTTGCTAGAGCGACGATCATTTAGGATGGTTTACTCCGTTTCAATTCAAGACGTTCGTCTTGGGATAGATAGGATCCATTCGCTTTCGTGAGATTGGCGACGCACATAGACAGAAAAGACGCAAATGTGACAAGAGCGCGCGCTCATCGTGCAAATCAGAATGCTGTTTTCAGGAAAAATCTTGATCCTGCAAGTTCGTGGCAAAAGAATTATGACTTACCCGTTTGAGGGCATCCTCCCTCTGCCTCAAGCTTGGGTCAAGGAAATCAACGATCCATCTGCCACCAAAAAATGCAAGCGCTCCAATCAAAGTCACCGAGAGCACCCAACGAGACACTTCAGTGCTCGATAATCTCTCTGATCCCATAGCAAGCAATTAAGAAGAATTTTGTTCACTGTCCGCAAGAGTGGGAATTTTTCAGAATCACATGGGAAAACGACACTGCGTGCGTTGGCAGAAACTTTCCTCTCGAATGATTTCGTCAGTAGTTTACACTTTTCGTAATTCTCTCCTTTGGGCCGACACCACGAGTGCGATGATGAGATGATCACTGACTGTGCAAGACCGAAATAGATTGGCGATGCCATTCTACCATTGCTTGGCAAGATATCAAGAGCTTTCGACTGGCAGAGGGTTTACGCTTTCGGTGTACAGGAAGCCTTTGCTACTGAACAGCTCTGCGGTGTATGATCGAGATGTATAGGCTGTGCTCGGAAACGCATCCTGGGATGACAGTTTGTTCCTACATGCTCCCGGGACTGAGGGAGCGCTCTCACGGTTGTTCTTTTCGACATTCGAATCCGGAGTAGGAGCCAGTGACTGCTTCAGAAACCATGGCTCACCTCCCGGAGGTCTTATGAGAGAACCTGTTCGATTTATGGTTTGATATTTCATGGATAAAAATGTGTCTCGAGAATCATCTTCGGTATCAATAACAATGTCCAACGACCTCATGATTCTTTCTCGCATCGATTGCTCAAAGAAGTGGTGACGCCATGCAGGTTCGTTGGGTCGCGCTCAGATCACGAACCCAAATTATTTCTCGACCGAATGAACTTTTTGTTGGTGGGTTCCAAGCTTGTTTCGAGCGTATGGAGCCTCAGAGAATAGCTCGTATGCGACTCGTCAGCCCGCTGGCGCTGCTGTGGCTGGAATGCCTTGGTCGATTTGATCGAGATAACTTGAAGCCTGCTGAACGGGACTGAGTCATTCAAGAGTTGTGCCCTGCCACCACGATGGCGTTCTCAACATCGGTCTCTCACGTTTGCATCAAGAGGTCATGAAGGAGGCTATTGCGTTGAGCATCGGGAATTCGTCGTGGCTCCAGTATTTCTTCTGAATCGATACCGCTTTGTCGTCCTCCAGCGGGACCGAGCCAGGGAGCACACAGGTCTGCGATGATATGCCCAGATGCGAAGATGATTCCCCAGAAATGTCTCCTGCGTGAGATTTCGTTGAGCGCCATGGCAGTGAGCAGCATTTCGCAGCTCGGCGAGAACTTACTTCGAGCTAAAATGCTGTAAAGCGAATCTCACTTCGCACATGAAGTGGCCGATCGCCCGTCGTTCGCCCGAAAACCGTTCGTGCGGGAGCCGTTCGCCTTAAAAGCGCTCGCCCGAAAATGCTGAGTAATCGTTCTGGAAGCAAGAAGCCCAATGATTGGGTTAGTTTAGATTAGATTCTGGGCGAGCGAGCGACGCAAGTGAGCAGTCTTGGAAGCCAGCGCCTGGACGCGAGAGACCATAGTAGCCCCGTGCGCCTCGTTTAGAGGAGAGCTTTTCTCTGAATCGCGGTTTTCGGGCGAGCAGTATGGAACTTCTCTGGGTCGGCGATATTGAACGGTGGAATTCTTCGGCGAAGAGAAGTTCTTTGAATTCTTCAGCTTCAGATACCTTGCTGCCATATTTAGTTAGAGCTTGAGAAACCAGGACACAATTCCAAGGGTCGCTCGGGATAGTATGAAACAGTATTTCTCGGGGGGCATGGCCCCTCTGCCCCCCCCCCCCCTGGGTACGCCACTGTCGACTACGCGCCGATGTTTTTGTATTCTGTCCACTTCCAAGGACTTCCTCAAGGCGTACCTCGAATTTCATTCCTGGGAGCACACGCTTGACGTTGTATGGGTGTTTAGGATACTCAGATTGTATCAAGCCGGACTCTTGAGGCGTGGCTGAAGCTTCATCCAGTGCATACTTACGCTACTTTGGCAGGAGTATTAGTACGACGGATATAGATCGTGCCTCCATCGATTGGACTCCATGCATCTGTGACGACCAAATCGCCAATTCTCATGATGCAGACCAGTGATTCCGATTCTCGCGAGATGCCAAAGCCCTTGAAGAGTCTTCTCTAAGGAAACACGTTGTCCAGTGAACGCTTGCTCATTTTCCAATTCCGCCATTCGCAACGTGGACGTTCTCTCCAAGGGAGTGAGCAGGATGAGAACTGGATATGCTTTCTCATTGAAGCCCGAAGCTCCCGAAAACGGAACTACACAGGGACCTTTCCCGCTATAGGGTGTTAAAAGGCTCAAATAGAAACACCGGATACTAATCGCTAATCGCAGAAGTGACAAGTGACCAGGGTTAGAATCGTCTTCGATCTTTCGATGTATCTTCTGGGTTTTTTCGGGGCCGGGAGGAGTTGCAAGCCCTAAGCTCCTCTCTATTGAGGTTTCCGTTCTTCTGGAGTACAATCTCATCTGCGACACCGCTGGGGCATTGGGTTCCACCATGCTGTGGAGTCACTTCGAGAGTTATTTTTTATTCAATTTTCGATCCACGAGTGACTTAGAATGGATCATTTTGAGACACAATGTATCGAAAAGAAAAACTCCGACTATTTAACAATCCTTGCATTTCTCAGTACTCAGAGCCCTCAGAGAGTAAGTATTCACGAAACTCCATCACCACTACTTGCCCAGGGGCGTAGCCAGGATTTTTTTTGGGGGGGGCGACTCTATGTTATGGGGGGGGGGCGATTCGATACTCGGGACTCGGCAGTATAGGGAATTAACATGAGGAGCAAAAATTATGGGGGGGGCGAACGCCCGATCGCCCCCCCCCCCTGGCTACGCCACTGTACTTGCCATACACTGCTGTGAGCGCAGGTGGTGGTGGTGGCAGAGAATCGAATAACTCTTGTCAGCATTTTTCTTTTCTTGCTCGAATTCAGGTATCGTGCCAGAAATGTGTCCTCGACAGATTACATCGGATGTAGTTCCACATTTCGTCTTTTTCGAAGTGGGTAATTCCAGAATAGAACACTGTTCGAACAATATTAGAGTGCCAACATGCACCGTTCGGAGCATTACCAACGTGCTCCAAAGTGAATTTTTGCTTTCGATCGTCGGTGTCTCCAAAAAACTAAGGAAACGCATCTTCAAAAGCACAGAGACCATGAATCCTCGATCTCTGGTGTTACTCACGAGCTTCACTTGTTGATCACGTATGGCAAAAACTTCTGATCGTATACATTCGGATCATCAAAGATAATACTTTTGAGCTCAGAAAACAGAAGAAATCGAAAATACGTCGTGTCCGACCGAACAAAGTGGGGCCGACTCGTAGCGTGCATTTCTGTTTGAAACTGGGGTATTCTCCACGCCTTATACCATTCGAGAGGACAGAAGTCGCGCTCACGGGTCCCGGTATTTCATCCTCGATAGATCCGGGAATTTCCAGGGCATCGATCGATTATGAACCGTCCTCTAAGCTTGTGAAAGGCGACTGCTGCACTTTGAAGTTTGGAAGCTTCAAAAACAGAATCACAAAACCGAAGTCTGTACAGAAGTAGTGCGAAAAACTGCGGTCTCAGCTCCGGTCTCCGACGAGAAAAGACAAACTCGGGGGTGGTTTGTGGGACCATCAATCCCAATATAGTGGTTAGATTGTTTTGCTGAAAGCCACCCTCCATGAAACACCCCGCCAGTATCGTGGATTTGCATCATTAGTAGAAAGCTACTTCAGCGGGGGCACTGGAGAAGGGGTCGACGTTTGAATTTTGGCGCCACCAGACGACGCCGAGCTGAGCTTCCTCAGGTTTTAGTTTCGCTGTTTTCCAGTGGTCATCGCGTGCAGCACAGCAGCAGTAGGCACTCCAAGCAGTGTGTTGTCGGCATTGCATTCAGTGGATTATACATTTTTGACTGTTCAAACGGACTTGGCTGACGTCGCAAAATGTCTGAAGGTTAGTTATCGAGGAAGATCGTTACTTCGTGTTAGTTGGGATGCCGTCTGTCGCTGAGCGGCATGTTGTGGATTCTGAGCCCGGCCCGAGTGTCGTTTCGGCGCCTAAAAAATCTGAAGCGGACAGGGACCGCAAATGCTACTGGTTCTGGCTGATATCGAGACTGATAGATCATTCGTAGCCTACATCAATGAAGCGTCGATTGTGTGTGGTATACGAGCATGTGCAGGAGTCATTTCTTATGTCAGAGCTGGCCAGGGTCGTTGTTGCCAACACGGACGCCGATGTTTGCATCCTCTGTAGAATGTCAGAGGCGTTCTTCATGTGAATTTTGTGACGATTTGTCACTGGCATCGAACTTGTCTATAGGTCCGTCGAATAGAACATTCAGGATTCGTGAAAGGTGTCTGAACTTTGTTGACATCCGGCACGGTCATTGCCGAACACCCTGTCAACAACATGCGCTGTCGTGTGCACTCTGTTGAGTGCTTCAAGATGGTGTTCATGAGCCTTGTCAGCATGCGCCTAATCATTCTTGATGGACCGACTCAAGGCCACCCGCTTTTCACATCAAGAATCCTCATGTGACATGATTGGGACATCGGAGTCAGGATTCCCGTACAGTATTCAGGAGACATGCGTTTCGATCACAGACAGAGATTCTAAACATCGCTCTCGATCTACAGTCACAGAAATGCAAGTGGATCAGGTTGTCGCGGAACCGAGAACGGAGGAAACTCCTAAGGAAGAAGCTCCCAAAGAAGCCGCAAAGGAAGATTCGACTGCCACGTCCACCACCGCAGCTGCACCTGCAGAAGAACCTCCGGCAGGGGAACCTGCAGCAACGACTCCAACAGCTCCCGCAACTGCAGTGGTGAGTAGAATATTCTACGGCATGGTAACTCATGGATCTCCCTCTCTTTGGCTCGAATCTATCGACGTCTCTTCTGAATCACGAACTCGTAATAGAACTTCACGAACACACATTTTTCAGGGAGAAACAGTGAAGACAGATCCTGGAAAGGAAACGGCACCTGCTGGAACGAAACGGATGAAGAACGATGTCGAAACGGCGAGCTTATCCACGCGTCAGTACCTGGACACCACGGTCGTTCCGATTCTGTTGCAGGCGTTGTCAGCTCTCGCCAAAGAACGACCCACGTCTCCAATCGAGTTCGTGGCCAATTTTCTCCTGAAACACAAGTCCAACTACGAAGGAGGCCAGCCAGCTCCTGCTGCTGAGAAGTAGTCCGTCGAGCAATGAAATCTGGTGTGATCACTTCATGTACATTTAGGAGGATTTTCGGAGTCAGTCCCTACCCCGGAAAATGGCAAGGCATTTGTGAAGGCGGTGCGCGTTTTCGCTAGCGTTCATCCATGATCCGAAAACATTGCAAACTAAACGAAATAAAAACCCTTGACGCTGCATCACCAATTCCAATGACAACGGCGAGCACGCTCCGATGTACGCGTCGGGGTCAAAGCTTCAATTCAATTCGAACTCTAAATCCCTGTCCTGTAAGACTGACTGACTGACTGGTTGCTGATCGACTGACTGGGTGTTGCTAATTTACTCGAACTCTGACAATGCAGCATCATTCACTATTACCTTAGAGGAAGAAATATATGAGAATGATGGTGATCAACACCACTCATTATGACGACGCTGCTGATGCTAATCGTCTTTGGGTCGCGGGTACGTCATTTCAGACGTTCAAAAATAATAAAAGAACAAATTGATGTTTTGGAAGTGTCTTCATTCTGAGATTCTGGACCCTGCTTCGAATGGCTTGTCGGAGAAAACAACCGTTACTGACATTTTCATAATTTTTGTCGAAGCAGTCACGTTCCCGTGTCACGCACAGCAAGTTCTTCGCATTCTTCATACTTCATGTTTCCGGTTGGCAACGAGCGGCTCGCGGGCTGTATAGGCGATTCAATTGGCCGATTAGCAACACATAGCGTAACCACCACAGTCTGATTATTTGGCACGAAAAGGTCAGCTCGCATGGTCGGCTGCACGGAACGCACGGCTCTGCGACGTTGGCCTGGGCTCTCCTAGTTACACACCGGAGCAAGCTCCGGTCATTCGTTGTGGTGCAAGCATACATTTGCTATTATAGATCATCATGATCGTATACAGCTCTGGTCGATGAAGCGACGATGCAGGACAGCAATCGACGGTAGGATCACGTAGAATCATGAGTTGGGTGGAAGCCTCAGCTCACTCGAGTAAACTCTATGGGTCCTAGCGCTGCATTTGTACGTGTGTCGAATCGAGATGAATGTGAGACCATAAAGCTATATCACCCATAGTTCAACTGATAGATGCGCATCAACAGATGTTTCGGTCGAGGGAAAGAAACGAAATGGTCTGAGCTCTGAGCCTGCGCAACCCTTCCAGCTCACTATTATATCCAGTTATCAGGGTACGAAAGGACACATCGCTCTTTCGAGAGAAGTTCCGAGAAAGTCATGGGACGGAGTAGTAAGAGATAACAACGAATTCATCGGATATCGCATAGATCTTCTAGCATTGAGCCTGTTGCTGCATCAGCAGAGTTGGAGTATGATGCGCTGTATGAAGGGAAATGGGCACTCAAGGCTGCGAAACTTCGGGAAACGCAAATCTTCGGTGTTCAGTTTAGAGAAGGAGCGCTGCGGCGCGACCGCTCAGGAGCTTCGCTCGTGATTTGAAGCTTCATCTTTTCTTTCGTTTTTCGCGCCAATGAGAACAATAGTGGGCAACTTTCCGGGCTTCTAGTTCTTAAGTTTCTGTTAGTGACCTCCTCCATCAGTGACCTTGACCATCACCATCTTAGTGGAGGAGCTTTCCCCGAAAAGTCGAGCACTAGTTCAGTCATTTTGTCGTATTGAGCGGTGAAGCTAGTCATCTCTGACTTGTGTATGACCGGATGCTGATCGCCATCATCCGATTTTCTGTTCCATGTTGTCTCCCTTGAAGCCTTGGTTGGGCTACTCGCGGGCAGTCTGTGCATCGAAGTTTGCATCCAGTTCGGTTTCCTTCAGATTGGACCTTTTATTGGCCATGAAATCCAGGATTTGAATTTCCTTCATGATGTAGGCTCCATTGGTTCCTCCTGATCCGAGCTCCGATATCACACGTGATGTTTGTTTTCGTTTCTTTCTCGGTGACCTCAATACTGCCCAACTTACACTTCGGCACTCTCCATTGCACCGATGCTGAGTCTTGCTTCCGCTTTGCTCTTCTCCAAGATGAGTTTTCCCCCTCGATACGCGTCCGCGACGATACTCATTTGCTTGACGAGATCCATGATCTTGACGTCAACGCGGTTGGCACGGACTTGGAGATTGGTAAACCATATCACGGTTTCAATGAATCGTCCGTGGAAAGGAATTGAAGCTACAGCATGATTTGTTCTAGGCCCGTTCCCCTCCCGTACTTCAGAGCAGGTTGTCCGTCGATCCGGTCTTCCCCTTATGGTAAGTACAGGGCGAGGATCAGGTGAAGTCGCTTCTTATCCTTAAACTCGACGTTAGGATGAATAGGCATCTCATTCCTTGGTGGGTCCTCTGATCGACCATGATTGAGGCTATAAGTTTTCCACGGACCGCTTTCTGTTTGAGGCATTTGCGCGGCGATTCTCCATTTTTGGTTTTTTGTTGCCACGATGAACTCACAGCCTCATCGATAACCATTATTTGTCGTGGATGACCTCCATCACAGTCATACCGCGATTTTTTTGAGAAATATCGTGGCGAAAGTTGTCCAACCCACTGATTAGATCGGAACTGGTTGATTTTAGGAGAGATCCTTCTTCTGGTCGTAACTCTATTGCGGAGGGATTCCCTCCATCCATTCGCTGCCATGATTTCACAGCTCATTCACCCGAAGATTCGACCTCCTTTGAGGGGACACCAATCCATCCCATGACAGAATCGGTCGCAATATTTCCCAAATAGCATCCTCAATCGTTTCAGGATTCAGGGCCAGGCCGACCCCAAGTAGCACCGTCATCCCACTCGGTTGGCGTCGTCTCCTACTTCCCATCATGGCCTTCTCGTCTGCGAGTGAGAACCTACGTGTGCACGTCGGTCGAGTCATTATCCACGCCTCCCTGATTCGCCCGACCGCGACTGGATTTCGAATCACGTTTCTGGGGAGGGGGTTCTCCACCGCAAGGGCTCCCCCTTGCTGAAAAACAAGAGAAGTGCTGGGATAGCAGTCGAGTTTACTCTTGAGATTATGATTTCGTGGTGAAAGAGATTCATCTAGATGTCAGTGTTACATTTGTACTCAAAAATTTTGAATGTGGATCCCCTCCTCTATGTCCGTCGCACTGGGAAGCATTGATCATACTGTCCAACAGTGGCTGAAAGACACTTCATTTCACTTTTCCCGCGTTCCAGTGCTCAACGAAAACTGCACATCGAATCCACATTCCCGGTCGGCTCATTTGGACGAAAGTTGTAGTTGATGTAGGGATGTAGTATAGCGCCGCAGCTCAAGTTTAACTCAATGTACCGCGATTGTCCGGATTAGTTTACGCGCTTGTGTAAGTGCTTCGTTGTTTTATTATGCCATTCTTGGTCAACTTCGAACCTTTGGCTGAAATGGTCTTCTGCCTTTGACCTGAAACGTCGAGTCATCACTTCGCGACCGGTCTCGACTCCCGACTCGTACTTCCCGTTGATCTAGTGCTCGTCTTGATTAGGTTTCAGCCTGAAGCTCTCGGCCGCTTTCCAAATCTTTATTCCCGTTGTTTCACTATATCGAAGAACGAATCCTGGAGTCGAAGTTCACGAAGGGTCTCTCGTCGTTCTGGTTTTTCTTCAGACCGGACTTCAGGACGAGGCTCTCGCATGAGCGCAAGGGAGATGGTCTCAAACTCTTCCGATGTAGCACTTGATGTGCGAAACAAATTCCGCGGTAGTGAGATGTCTGTTATTCGAGCTTTAGGCTAAAATAGACACAGACACATATTGAGATTTTCGGGTTCAGATCCGTATGTTCGAGGAGAGGTAGCTGCTTTTCCGATGACAAGACACACCTAGGAAGGGGTCAACTCATGCCACGGCCACTCTTAAATGACAGAAGAAATAGTTGCTCACGGCAAGGGTGCTACCTATGTTCAGAATTGATAACATGCTGTCTTGAGCATTTGATTCTCGAATCCGAATCTACAGCAATCTAAGCATTCTGAAGGTTTGCGAGAAAGGAAATAATTCGGCAGCAGTCATCTGACCGACTTCCCGAGAGCCGAATCCCCTCGAGGTTCACATCGAACGAAAGAAGTCCGCATTCTGGCGAGAAATCCTAAGGGAGAACTCATCCCAGAGCGGTTGACACCCTAACCGATATTTGTGTCCTTAGTTCGTCGAAGTGCTTTTCCCTCTGGTGATCTCAGTTATGAGTTTGTTGGGGCGACGTGAGTGCCTCACGCCTCCCACAATGACCAGCGTTTCGTTTCTTGCAGGGAAGCGGGCTATGTATAGGAATGCCTTCTCAAAGCCCTAGTCAATCACTCCAAGATTATTTAGAGATTCTTGAGCTCGAACTTTGCCGTCAGCGCGAATCGAACCCACAGCAGAACTTGTTCTGTGCGTTTGCAACTCAGGGGACTCGACTCCTATGCTGCGTGATCCACATACAAACGATGTCGTTAACATTCGTCGAGGTTCCATGTTTGACGACAACTTCTGACGAACACTTCAGGCAGCTCTCTCTCCCGATTCGAGACTCCACGGAGTTCGAACTCTTAAGGAGCATGCCAAGATCGACACGAACTTTCTAGAACTCTTTACTGCGACAACGAATCCCGCTCCACCCCGCGAAAGACTTATTGGTTCCGCAGTGTGCCCGCAAGGAGATCGCTCCGAACTCTGAAGACTTGGAGATTCCATGATCAGATGGCGACAAGCCGTTTTTCGTCACTCTGCACGATGTTCTCCAGGGGACCGACTACATATGCGCTGAGAAGCTGGAGGGGACATGGTTTGTGGCGGATGGTGATGCTGCTGCCGGTCACAGTAGAGCCCGGCAGTTGTCGTTGTGGTGGTGATGGCGTGCAGGGAATCCTCTCTCAAGATGGCGAGGGACACCTGACGGATTTGGCTTCGTACAGCATCAGCTCAATGGCAGTAGCAGCAAAGACGACAGCCGCCAGAGTAAGCGTTTGCTCGAAGAGTGACCTGCGGCGGCGATCGCTTCGTTTGCATTTGAATCTTCATAACGGCTGCAACGGCGGTGGTGACACGCGCTGTTCGCTTCTCATGTGGCGACAGTATCGATTCTGAGTGATCCACGAACTGTAGCCCGTCAGTGAGCCAGCGAGCTGATCGAGCGCCTGGATGTCGGACTTACTGATTGACTCGATCGAGCCATCTCCGATGAACACTCGTTGAGTCTAATTCAGACTCGTGCTTTTTATTGTTGTGATACGTCGTCTTCAACAGCAAGTAGCGTGACTGTATTGTTTTGGTGCCAGCAGCCGGCCTTCACGAATAGCTCGGTGTGAGGATACTGTTGACAACACAACTCTAAATTGTCCGTTCGCTACAAACCCGTTGCTCGAACCGGGAGTGCTAGAGTCGCTCGAGATTCTTCCGACGACGACAACCACAACAACTATTGGATAACGCTCTGTGTCGCAGCTAGTGGTTGATTCCCTGCGTTGTGTGAAAAATTCCAAACTTGAGGTGAGTTCATTGTGTTTGTCATTAACGGTTACGCGCGTCCACTCACGGAGCGAACACATGTCTGGAAAGTACGTGTCTAGGTCCTCGAGGAACTCTCTTGGGCTAAAGTGTCGCTGCTGCCACAACGGTTTTCTGAATGGACCGTGGGAGGCCGACATGCTTTATCGTGTCCGTTGCGGACTCTCATTTATTCTCCGTTGCTATCGAGGCTCCTCGCCTCGGCTCAACGGAATTGTTCGACTCTTCGATCGAATCAGGATCTTTCCATCGACTTCAAAACAAATTTCGAGCTGGCTGCATCGCGACCATTCTTCCAAGTTGTCAAATTCAAATTTCAGTCTTGGCGAACAGCTTCGTCTCGATTTCTGATGAAGTTGAAGCTCCAGCTTCGAGTGATGTTTTCATTGTTTGAAGCGTCCTGGAATTCTTGCGCGACATTCCATCCGACCCCGACCGAAGGCTCCGATCAATCGAAACAGCTGAAAAATTTCCCTGGGATTCGCTCAGACCATTCGAGAACGAACGGATGCGGTGGTTTAGTGATCTCGATAACCACACCGAGCTCGTGTGACATTTCCCAGCAATCTATAAGCCGCATGCAGCGAGCACTGTTGCGCTGGATCGTAGTTTATCGACGTCACGCAGTCGGCAACGTTCAAATCTGTCGAGTGGACTATGCTCCAAACTTCTGACTGAGTGAGTGAGTGAGTACCTTAGCGTTGCTCCATGTGTTCTGCTCGAGAAGAGTTCGGCATACGCTCTCTTCTTGACGCCATCGGAGGCTCGTGCAAGTGGCGTGCAGATGCCAGGTGCGGACGCGACAGCAGAATAATTGTCGTCCTCATCATCATCATCATCATCACTATTGTTATTACTATCACTGTTCTGAGCTTCAACATCTGCGGCGTATGGTGCCACCGGTGTTGCCGGCAGGATGCTTGGTTGGTTTGTTCGGTCGCTAGCAAGCAGGCAGGGTACTCGCTGTAGAGATAGCAAGGAAGGTAATTCTTTCAGCTGGTTTTCGCTACGCCGGAACCCCCTGTTTAAGAAGGGGGCCTCTCAATGAGTGAGTGAGCGTGTGTGTGTGTGTACGGCTAAGACTACAAGTGAGGCTAGTCCGATCCGATCATTCAGCTGTTTCCGAGCTTTCTCTGGGTGTGTGGAGAAATATCGATCGGCAACTAGATTCAGCATCAATGAATTTGTCGCCTTTCTGACCAATGAAAGCTCGCTCGAATGTCTGCCGTCTGTCAAAAGCCGTTCGCCGTTTCATGGAAGGGACGGTGCGAGCTGAAATTACTCCGGTCCGTGGTAACCGCAGTTGGTTATCGATGTCATCTCCAACTGGCCGATGAGCTTTTCCAACGTAGAGCGAAATTACACCAAGGGAAATGAAAACCCTCGATGAACCGACCCAGTCACAGAACGTTGCTCAGAAATGCATACGAAAACTAAACTAGTAGACGAGGAGGAAAAAACAAACACGGCAGAAATTGAAAATGGTTATCGCAAGAAACGCGATACCTCGCTTCTGAATCAATAGGGGAACGCGACCACAGACGCGCGTCCTTTCAAATTCAAGGAGTGGTTCTTTGAATATGCGCGCACGAGTAATTCAAGTGAAATGATAATAATGCTGCTGCCTCTCCTCTTTGCGTTCGCTATTCGAAAGAAAGAAATAAATAAAAAAAAAAGAGAGCGATCGGGGAGCAGAAATATAAAGGAATCAAGGTCGCCCCAAAGTGTTACAGAAGTCAGCTGTCAAATAGCAATGATTCGGCTCCTCTCAAGTCACTGGGTTGAAGTCATTATATTCGACGGTTATCGCTTATCGAAAGCTACTCAACTAAGGGCGATCGTTATTTTCTTCTCTTTCCCTTCTTTCCCGAGGGAGGGTCACGTCATCTCTTGTCGAATGCCTTTATGGTCGGCGATGGTGAAATTTCTCCCGAAATTCAAGAAACTCCCGTCAACTCTGAGTTTTTCGAAACCCCGATTCTGTATTCTTTGCTCGATTTTGGTTTCCAGCGAAATCCTGTCACGATGATCGGTGGAAGCGTTGAGTACAGCCCTGTGTTTAGTTTACAATCGTCGAGTTGAGGGCCTACTCGGTGACTCAGGGCAGTCATTGTGACGGGGAATCTCGTCGGTTTTCCGAAAATCTGGTTTTCCGGAAACGAACCGTACAGTCCAAGAGAACTCGGGCGTTTTTAATGAGCTGCACGGCAGTGATCGCATTCGTTTCTTTCTGCTCATCCGCTCATAACGGTTGCGCGAGCTGCTGTCGATACCGAAGCCGACAGAATGCCGAAGCCGGGCGGTTGGATTTGTCATCAGAATAGATCAGCCGAAAGGAAGAGAAAAGCCGACGGAATTCGAAACCGAAGCGGAAAAAATCACGAAGTTTAACGAAAAGCCAACGGAATCTTCGCAATGCGTCGGTGACTGATCAACTGAAACCAAACTTGGCTTCAGTGACGATTCAGCACGGCGTGAACGGCTCTGTTTGTCGCCGATTCGGACTATCCGTTCGTCCGTTTGTCTGTGTCTTCGATTCGTCCGAACGTCTATGAAATATCCACGGAATATGATCAAGTGTCGTTTGAACGAAAAATCAAGATGATCCTGCACTTGTTGCGAGCGTTTCATCGCATGCCTCATCTATCGCGGTTGTTTTTTCTCTTTGCTTCGGACGACATCCGTCGGTCACACAGCTCCGCAGATGATCAGCGGCAAATGTAACGCATCGCATACATCATCGGCATCATTGAAGTGCTAGTCGTAGGCACATTCAAGTTGTCAACGTTGCCGTTGTCGGCAAGGCAGATCCAGTTTCCTGCTGCTGATGCAGGATCCACCGCTTCAAGCGAGCTGTCAAATTTTCGTCCTACCTACCGGTTGCCCGTCCGGAGGGAGGGAGGGAGGTTTGTTGACCACCGCATACCCGCCAATGAATTCTATCGGACCGTGTCGCGTTATCAACCCGGCAGCGGCAGAAACGAACATTACACGAAATCGACATGATTATTAGCAGTACACTTTTATTCTAGTCGTTCATCAGGGGGCTGTCGATAATGACGAGAGATGAAATCTGTTTTCTTGGCTTGACTTCAGTAATGTGGGGACATCTGTCCGCTCCTCGTCTGTCGTCTTCTGTTCTTCACAACGACGTCAACGACGATGACAGGGGCCCCGTGTGGCCTTTTTGCGGATGACGTGATAAACAAACAGAGGCAACACGGGCTGCGGATTCTTTGGTCAAGTGAATTACCTTCCCACCTGAGTTCAGGGAGAATCTCAGCTCCGTTCAAATCAGAACAAAAGTCTCAATGAATAACCAACTACGGTACGATCGATGAAACACTGGACAATCCCCGATTGGTCCATTGGGTGTTGATGATCTTGAATAATCCTTGGTCTACAGATTAAGAAGATTAGGATAAGCGTGAGCGAGACACTCCCCAACGATTCGTTCGGTCAAACGAAATTGGACGTTTATCTCAAGACTGCTACTGAGGATCGTCCAATGAAAATAATACTACCGTTTGTGTTTGATAAATGAGGAGGAGTTCAATCTACTCTGCTCTTTCCATCGGAGAGATTTATTGAGTGATTTAAACTCGAGACGATCCCGAGGTCAGAAAAAATAGCGCTCTTTTTTCTTCTCTTATCCGACTGTTGGAGACCGTCGCCGTCGTTACGAGATGTTGAAACGTCGCCATGAGTTGACGACACGTGTCCAACAGGCACATTCTGAGAGGCCACAATAAGATTCGGTACCGGAGCATGTGTTTACCCTTACGGAGTTTTTCTACTCCATGTGCTGCCGACGACAAACTTTCATTGAGAGCGACCAGCATGAAGCATCTCTTCTGATGAGCCGAAGGAGTGAATAAACGAATTACGTCTTGTCCTGAGTGATCCAGGCAGGGACATTGTAGCAACACCTCCGATACGGCGGCGTTTGCTCTGATTCGAAGAACCAGTTTCCGTGCTGCTTCGAGAAAACCTCGTCGCTCCGTGAGTTGAGCAACGCTAGTCGGCCGGTTGATTACCTGATTAGGGAAAAACAAAACGGTGTCAACAGACAATGAACGAGAAAGGAATTTCTGACTAACGAGTAGAAGTTCTTTCGTCTCGAGCGAGTCAAATTTAATTTCTCCGCTCATGTGTTTGCGTTCCAAGACGGTCGAGAATGGCGGCGGCGATCTGCATTCTTGTCGCAGAAAACAGAAAGAAAGGAGAAGAGCTTACCATGCAGTGCAAACGCTATTCTCTTTTCACGGATGCACTGTGGACGAGCGACAGCGAAGATCGCGACCGAGACGAAGCTGTCCGATGCCACTGCGAGCGAACCAGATTTATTGGAAGAAAGGAGGGAAACTTTGTAGCAGGCTTTTTTTCGTCTCCTCCTTCTCCAGACTGTGGACTATTATGCATTTCGTTGTTCGGGTCCAGCTCGTTTGTCGGGCACAAGTTGCGACGTCGACCGGCCATGGGGCTTAATTGTAAATTCAAATTTCTCGTATCTTTCACACGTGGTCGAGTCTTTCTTCTCGCTGACTTGTTTCCCCGTATGTCTTGAAGAGCCATCGCCGCCGACATTTCGACGACGATAAATCCTCGACGAAGTCACTCGAATTTCCACATTTCTTCTCGAGGAGAAGATCTGTAACCCTGGCCAACAGGTGACAGGTGTACCTCTAAGTAATGGCCGGACAGGATGCGATAACCCTCAAGGTAGAGAGACCGAATGTAAGGTGACCATCAGTGGTCCCTTTCGTCAGACGAGCTCTCTTCGAAAGTTGAGTAACCTGGTCGTTGAGCTGCCATACCTCACGCGTTTGGCGGGACGGAACGAATCGTATCTGCGAAGCTCTCTTCATGTTAGTTTTTTTTTTCTCCATTCGGTTCGTCTCCCTTCCCTCGCGCGCCTATCATCAGCTAACAAGGCGCGAACAGACTCATGAGTTGTGTGTCCGATGCCCGTTATAACAACTGAGGTGACATGTTTTGAGATTATTTTCTCGAATGATGTCCTGCTGGTCTTTCACGGCTTCGTGAGGCGAGTGCACGAGAGGCATTGCCCTAGGCTGTCCAACCCGAGCAGAATGAATGGTGTATGTATGTATGTACATACACACTCTGGCCTATCGGCGCATTTCCGCCTCGCACAGAAACCAACGATTGTTCGGGTCCTTCAGGTTATTCGCTGGTTTTTTGAATGTGCAGCGTCAGATTGCCTGCCTGCCTGCTCGCTCGCTCGCTTACTTGACTGTC
This sequence comes from Neoseiulus cucumeris, assembly GCA_021527715.1. Lineage (NCBI taxonomy): Eukaryota > Metazoa > Arthropoda > Arachnida > Mesostigmata > Phytoseiidae > Neoseiulus > Neoseiulus cucumeris. Next base: position 1,634,617 of record JAJSRV010000012.1, on the reverse strand, counting down.
AGTTGAAGACGGTCAGGGTCGACCCACGAAACCAAGCGATGGGAATTTCTGCCCAGCCTACATCGGACTTGACTGTCGGCCGGTCGGTCGCTCTGTTTATCTGTTTGGCTTCTGTCATTCAGCCAATACGTGGAAAGCGATTTCACGCCACTTTGGTCTCGATTGATGTTTCAATCCGGAATGTCATTGAAATTTAACACGGAACCGAAATCGTCTGCGCGTACAATGCCGTCCCCATTTATTCCTCAGATCGGGTATCGTCGTCGCTGTTGTCGTCATCTTCATTCTATCGTGGTTCACGGAGACCTATTTTCTGTTTTTGGTCTTTTGGGCGTTCTTCGGATGTATCTCCGAGCTGGTGGATTTATATTGGCGACACTTTAACGAGGTAACGTTACTCACTATTTGGGCAAACACGACCATCCCATACTCTCGTCGTGCTCTGTCCATCATCATAGGCAAACGACGACGATTTACAAGCGTCTGAATGGCGGTCCCTGGATGATGGTTGCGTGTTTTTTTCGCTCGCTATCACCGAAAGAAAAGCGACCGCGGAAACTGCGGAAAAGTTCGAAAACCTTCAGTCGACAAGTTCAAGAATCTCTCCATCGGAATCAGAGGCGGGCTTTGTCGCGCGAATGATTTCGTCTTGATAACACACTCTCAGTTATCAAACTCATCATGAAGAGCTTTACGAAGAGGACGAATGCAAGAGTCTTAAATCGTCGTTCAGCCAGACGCTCGTACTATGCCAACTCGAACGACGAATGTTTATGACGCATTCGTCCCGCGTCGACTTAATAGTTCAGCCCAAGAACCTTGAGATGAGCAGATCGCATTGGTGGCTAGCGCCAGGTTCACGCTCTGCATTGCGATTGTTATTGTCAAGTGGTTTTGAGTTGAGTTGAACTTCCGTGATTGTTGACAGGTGTCATCGACGGTGGCGGAATACCTGATAACGAGCCAAGTGAGGAAGTCCGCCAGATCCGTGGAATCTCGTTCGATTCGATCCTCGGAGAGCGCTGTTCGATATCAACGATTTCGAGATTCATGAAGCCGACGGTGTAACATTCGGATTGTTCTTATATCAGCGGAACGATTAGCTAGAATGGAGGTTTCGAAGGTCGTGAAGATAATCTGATCCGCTGTCAGAACTTTTAAGGAACGGCAGCATCCAAAGAGTTCCAGATAATTAATCTATGTGTTCCTGCTTTTTAGAATTCTACATGAATTGTCGAGTTTCGGGACGGCTGTAATTGAGTTTCTGGCCTGTGTTTGTTCATGAAAATCGTGGTAAAAGTCCGGAATAGCGATGAGTCAACGTGCGCGATGGTGGGAAGGCCGAATCGCCAAACCCTACGCGTGGTCTGAGGGCCACCTCCCAAGGGTAGCTCGGTTTACGTGGCAACCGTTTCATTATCAGAAGCTTCGGCTGAACTGATTCTTCGTCTCTTCATTCGCTTCCCGACCAGAGATCTGCTAAGCTTCTCCTCCGCCCATTTCGCAAACGATAGTTCCTCCACAAGGGTTGCTGATCTCAGCGTGCTTGGTCTGCTGCAATTCTTCCGAATACAAGGAAGCCCGAGCGTGGCGGAGGAGGAGGTCATTCAGATGATATAAAGTAGAATTTTGAGGAATTCATAAAAAGGAAAAAAAAAACACATCAGGGGTCATTCGTCGGTGTCGCTGACCACTTGCCGCGCCGCACAGGATTATTGTTGGTGTTGGCGTCAATGGCCGCGTTCGGTTGTATGAATTGTTGTCTTGTCGCGATCCGCTGCAATCTGGGTGGTAGAGCTCTTTTTTGATTTCTTGGTTTTTTTTTCCATCGTGGCTCGCAACCTTACCACCGGCGCGGCGCAGCGCCGTCATCTAGCTGTCTGGCTGGCGACCGAAGACAACGGAGTGTTGTTTTCTGTTTGCTGAGCTGGTCAAGACATAAAGAAAAAGTACTTTTTGTATGAAATCCTCATTTTGTTCACCTCACTTGAAAATTTCCCCTCGGGGCTCGATCCCTACCAACGGAATCTTTTGATCGAGGTGGATGAAGACTTCGTAGGTGGCTTTCTTCGTCGAATCCGAGGCTGCCACGCTGAGGTGCCAGATGGCACAACATTTGCTCCGGCATTTCCGGAAAGAATGGGAACCCTGGAAACCGCACAATCACAGAGAATCGAGGTTTTGACCTGACAGAGACCCTTCGATAACTCGAATCCGAAATTTCGATTTCACCCTGTCGAAACTATTCCTCGTATTCCCGTGGCGCGCACACCTCCCATCGTAGACTATTGAGGCACTGTTCACATTTATTGTGAAAAATTCCTGCTTAAAAGAGGAGCATCGCTGATAGCGACGAAGCGACGCTGCCTAGTTTGATGGGTCAGTTGTTCCGAGAACGAACGGAGCTAGTCGAGCGTTTTTCTTTTTACGACATTGATTACGTTCATTTGTTTTACTCTGGCCGAGCTGTTTGCGTCGCGTCCGTCACCGCAACTGAAATTCCGTCCGCGACAAACCATCGTTACCCGATACAACGCGAATTCAACCAAACAATGCCGAAAACCGGCTTCGCCGCTCGGAATTCGGGGGTACGGGGAAGGCATTGATCTCATCGCCGTTTTCGACCGTGCGACAAAACGGTCGCTGTGCAGTCAAGGCTCTCGTTTGAGTTAGTTTCGAGTACTGCCATTTTGGTAAAGAGTAACGATTCCTCTGATCATGTTGGGAGCTTCGGTTGATGATTCCGAAAATTATAAAAGAAAAAAGAGAGAATAAAGCCGCTCGTTCTCGGGATTTCGATGAAGTGCGAAAGATAAAGTGAGCGGGATCCGTGTTCTCCACTTCGCAGATGTTTTATACCACCCAACGCGGTCGACGGCCGTCATCCAAAAGAGAAAACGCACCTCCTTCTGACAGCCACAGTAAACGAAAAAAGAAGAACCCGAAGAATTATAAGTGAAACTTGGTGAACGATAGTTGAAATCGAACGTTTCATGTTCCGTCGATTCGGTCAGCTCTGGTGAAAGATGGTTCAGCCGTGTTTGCTTTTTGAATCCGTTCCAAGATTAACGACGAACTGAATCGTTACAAATGAACTTCAACTCCGACTCCTCGTCCTGGGTGCGGGTAAGCTGACGGTCGACGAAGAGTCACGTTTTCGAAACAGCGTCCATTGCGAGATCTTGATCCCGAACTTTGCTCAGTGTTCTTTCGCTGCTCCAGCTCCTGCTCTTCATCAGTGCTTGCGTCTTGAGCCTCACTCTGTGCAGGCTCCGACTTGAACCCCGGCGCTGCGCGGGAAGATCAGACTTCGTACTTCCTTCCGACACTTCTCTGCATCGGTCTGTGTTCGTTGAACTCGTGTCGTTTGTTTCTGTTTCCGATCGAAGAACCAATTATTAACCGTTGTTCAGCAAATCATCCCTGAGGTCTCGTAACTGTCCATCGGATTGTCTTCTTGTCTCCTCTATTCTAGCTTTCGACGCTTTCTTTCTACGTTACTAGAGCTTTGCCTCGGGGGGCTCAGATTCCTGAAGGAGACCACGGTAGTCAAGGATATCCGGGAGTGCTAAGTGGCATCGGTTTTGTTTCTCTTCTCGGAGATCCGGCGATCTCCGAATGATCCGAAGTAAAGCTTAGCATTCCGTCTTTGTGAACTTGGCTTCACTCCCATCGTGGCCTCAGAGGTACCTCCGTGACTTCGCGCCTCAGATGCTGTTCCGAGAATGATCCGCATTGCTCGACGAACAGCTGGTGAACAATTTTCTTGTCGCGTTCGCATCTGAGACACCAATGGGTTAAAATTGATCGAAGTGTAACAGCGCCGGCAACCGTTCTTCGAAGTGGGGGATCGTTTTCAGCTTCGGTTCATTCAGTTATTTTTCACTCACTCATTCATTCACTCGTTCATTAATCCCATGCTGGTGGTGGTATCAAGTATTATTATTTATGATCATAATCATGTCGACTGCGGACGCTACGCGGAAAAGCTACCGCGTCTCAAAGCATCCAGGTGAATCGTCGACGTCAACGAACTTCATTCGGCAGTTGGACAGACAGAATCATCATAGGACGCTATGGTGAAGAAACGAACTGACCAGCCAGGAGAAAGTGTGTTGATTGATCACACGACTGGTTGCGCGATTGCGGCAGCAGCAGCAGCAGGCAGCAGGCAGCAACCTCTACGCAGGCGGCTTCAAGTGTCGCTGTGGCTCCGCAGATGGCAGAAAAGATGAAGAACAGTCATCTCATTGTACTTTCTATACCTGGACGGCAATTCCAACCTCAACAAAGACTTGCACAGAAGGAAATCGCCTGTGTTGCCGTGGCCACCTAGCGGTGCTGGTTACCCGACCCGCTTCCATTTGTGGACCATAACATATATTTGCCGGACTTAACAGTTACCCATCAGATCTCTCAGATCTTGACTATTCACCCATCCGTCCGTCCGTCCGTCTGTCTGTCTATTCAGTTTGCCAACCTCCTGGTGTCGCTCATACTCCTCCCCATCCTACGCGACAGAAATCGTCGGCCTTTTGCGTTGACTATGATCTATGCGCGTTCACGTATTCTTGTGGGGTCCCTCCCTCCCTCCGTCGCGGGGACCTCCGACCTTCATGAGCAGGGATCCCGGCGTTCGGTACCAGACGTAGTATTGAACTTGTGTTGTCAAGCAGCGACAGACAAACGGGAACTTACGGATAGATGGGTAAATGCCAGATGCTGTTGGGTCCAACATGCGAGGCGATGAAGGGAGAGTTCGAGAAGTTGCGCCGAATAAATAGATGGATTGATGAATGGATCGATCGATCGATCGATCGATGCTTAGAGACGAGAACCCACGGAAATTTTCTGTTCCGCGTTCGGTGCTGGCTCGCTCGCCCGCTCGGATGGATGGCTGACTGTCGGGCGGGCGGGCGGGCGTTCGTTCGGAAATTTTTTTGGTGACCGTGAAAATTTTCAAGTGACTCCAGCATCTTAACATCATCCATTCGTCCGGCTTCACATCGAACGTTCGATCTGTTCGCTCAGCGGTTCGAGGATCGCCTGCGCCCTCTCAGGAGGTGTGAAAACGTTCAAGGAGAGACCTACGTCGAAGTTGAATGTTGTTTTCTTTTCCGCTGTTTTTCGTCCGTCTTGAAAGCTCCCCGACAACGTTCCGCTTCGAAGCTGTATGTCAAGACCATCGTCCGGAGTGACAGAAACTCGATAAGAAAACGTTAAGGAGAAACTTCGTCGGGAGCGTAACGATTCGTTCTCGAGGTTTTCGTGGACCGTATGAATTGGGAAGCGTCTCGACGAGGCTCCGCGAACAGGCATGCGACGAGTAAACAGAGGATCGCTCGTTCCATCCATTGGATGTTTGTTGATTCGCGAAGAACTAGTGCAAGGTCATCGGGAACGTTCAGAATCGCTCGTTCCGTTTAGAAAGCATGTTTCGTTTACGGAACTCATGCTGCCGCTGACGTAGCTTCCGAGAAAGTGAGCGATTCGAATCGAGAGTCGTCGCAGGCGTTTTTTTTTTTCTCGTTCCAAGATAACTTGTGACGATGTTTTTTTAGACACCGAAATTCACGCATTACTTTGACCCATCAAGCAGCACGTGACGATCATCCGATCGTCCATGGAAGCAATCGAAATTCTTGCATCGATCCATGGATTCTTTTTTTTTGCCATCACATCTATTCATCAACTCCGATCCGTGCATCAATTCACGGATTCGAATCGGATCCTCGAGCTGCATTCATTTTTTCGCCGTCTGCTGACACATTCTTCAGTTGCTTCGATGATTGGGAAGAGTTTTGAGAAAAGCTGCAACAAAAATAATGGTTCCCATTCGTTCGCTTTAACGGGAGCGCTGTCATTACGTCACCGTCAAGACCGCTTGTTGAAGGTACGGTGAGTGAGTGAGTGAGTCTATTCTCGATGCAAGGTCGTTCCGTCATCGCCTCTGCTGTGGAATCTGCCTATTTTGTTCAATTGCTGTCTTTGCTCGAATCGCTCTCGGCGATGATCCCTATGGTTCTGCTGACTTTCGTCTCAATCGGAGTAATCCACCAGCGATCGGTCCATGCAACAGTATGCCACGACAACACCCAGTCGCCGCGAATAGCACAACAACGAGAGTGACGTTCCGACAACAAAGTATTGATTGATTGTCTATCTGACTGTTTACATCAAAGTTCCTGTCGGATTTCGCCGCATCAACGTTCCTCCATTCCTCGATGATATGCGCTGCTACCGTCCACCACGCGTGCAATCAACGCTGCTTTATAGGAAACAGCTGCGATAAGGCGATTCGGAATCGATTGTGACAGCGAAATGATTTCATACGAATCTTCGGTTGTAATGAGACAACTTCGAAACTTTGTTTCCATTCAAGCACGTGACAATGTTTGATCCGACGATGTTGCTCAATAGCTGTTAACGCATCGTCAACACCGACACAACGATATAGGATGTCAGCCTTTCATCGAGTCGAGAAATCAATCGTTGTGTACCTAACATGCGTTTAGTTATACCGAAACCGAATTGCAAGTGAAATAATCTTGCGCCATCTCCGTATGTTTCGATCGCGTATGAAGGAAACCATCATGTGACAGATGATCAAACCTTGAAAGTGAAATCAGAACGCAGCGATGAATCGGCTCCTCGGTCGGAAACTCGATGAACTCGTCGACAAACGCCGGCGGTAGATGGACGACGTGGAATATTGTAGTCGGTTCCGATGTTTATACAATCGGCAAAATAGATCTGTGGCGGCCACTCAAATCGCCGCGGATAGTCCGGATTCAATCGTTTCCGCGCGGGAATCGTCGACATACATGAACATTAAGAGAGGGAGAGAGACTTCTCTTCGAAAAGCGCTCCAGAGTTCCCGCGCGACAACGATGGGCTCGAGAAAGAGCCGCGAAGCATCAGAAGCCGAGGTCTTCTCTATCGGATGTAGCTAACGATTGAGATGTTAAGTTCAAAAAGCACAAACGATCCCAATCTTGAAGTCGTCCGAATATTTCGTTCAGTGCGGGCTGATAACGATTTTCGAGTGGCTCGGTGGCTGTCGGCCAGGCAGGCAGGCAGGCATTAGCTCGCCGCCGAGCTGTACGAGCCGCCGTAGCTTCTGGCTCTTAACTTAGCTGAAGCCAAAACTGAACGAAGATAATAAAAAAAAGAACAGCCAAGTGACAGGCAAGTCGTATAACTAAACGAATACTCTGCTAGTCAGCTACCCGTCCAGTGGACCCGTCAGTGGTCGGACTCCTCCCGGGCCCCAAGCGCCCCTCCAGTGCGGGATCAACTCGTGGCGAGCACGCTGGCTGCTGCCTCTGAGCGAGCGAGCGAGCACGCACTCAGTCATTCGCACACGCACACTGCCATTGTGTTTGACAGGCTGTAATTGTGGGAGAGATCCGTCTGTATTAACTCTTCGGTGGCTTCGGCAGTTCAAGTACGTCTGACAATGCGTGCAATTTCTCACGCTTCGCTTCTGAAGAAAGCACACAGCACAGCTGACCTGTGATTCTAAAGATCCGCGGACCTGACAGAGGCCTCCCTCGTCGCGTTCCTCTTCACCGAACACAATCAAAACAAAAACAGCCTACAGGTGTTGACTTTTGAGGCTTCCTCGCTGTGAGGCGTGACAAAACTCGAACGACAGACGATAAGATCGAGCTCAGTTGAAATTCGCCGTAGAGTCGTGCTTCTTGCGGTTAGGTCCTCATGTGTTCGACGTGATCAGTGAGGAAAACCCGTTGAGAAATGATCGTGAGAATGAGGATGAGGAAGTCTCTCTTCTCGCCGATCTTCCTCGAATTTCTAATTTGAATTCGTATTTCTCTTTCAGGAAATTCTCGGATTAACCAGCTCAGAGAGTCACTACAACGGCCACGTGAAGACACTGCTGGAAACTATGAGCATAGCCAAAAAGCCTCGTGGTTTCCTCAATGAGGCCGTTTGGCCCAACAGGATCACCATCAGACAAGACGCCATCTCCGACTCATACGCGGTCGAGACCAGGCCTTTCGCAAGGTATGTGTTGATTTCAGACTAGATTCCAACATCGCCCGCTTGATCGAAACCTTGACGATGCAAGCGAACAGCGAGGACATCCACAATGAAGTCGAAAACAATCTTCGTTGCACGAAATCGACCTCCGGTTTCGACGGAAGGTTCAAGCTCGTCGTTTTTCGGGGCACACTGTTTCGACTGCTGCGGAGGAGGGGGCAAGGGGGTAATGTTTTACATCTAGCAGCCTCCGGCCCATTTCGCTCTTTGGTGAAATCGGTTTTCGTGCAAATTGATTCCGCTGCCAAGCCCGTCGTCATTGCCCAAAGGAGGTTCTGTGTATTCTTGCCCCACCTCTCTTTGTGTCCACTTGATTCACTGCTGGATTTAACTTTCACCTCACACGCTCCTATCTTCTGTGCGGAACTCGATTTGCGGGCATCACGTTGTTGGACATGTCGACCTGAAAAACAAGGGAAGCGGGCGGGCGGACGGGCGGGCGAGCAATCAAGCCCCAACGTAATAACAACTGGCGAAGAACGGTGCTTTCTCGGTGAATAGTGCGATAGGCGATGACGATGGGATATGTCGGTGATGGATGCTATGTCTTCTTTCCATTTCGATGGAGAATCGGGCCCAATCGAACGAGAGGGAGACTGATGGGTTGCTCGGTCCCGCGTTGTCTGGATTCTTGTGGGAGGCAAACGAATCATGCTCAACGAGATAAAGAAAAGCCATTCTTTGTGTAATTCGCGTGAGGTGCGTCCATTACCAGATGCTGCTGCTGCTCCGCTGTCGATGATGACGGTGGCCTCCGTCGCATGAGGGTCGCGAGGTCAAAGTGTTCGAGCCTCTGGCTCGCTTCTCTCCTAGCTAGAGTTTCTCTTCCGGGCCTCCTAGTCCGAAACGGAAATCCAGCGCATGGAGTTAACACGATGCTAAACGTTTTTCCAATCGGCCAGAATCGGTCGGTCCCGACTGGAATCGATTAGAGCCAAGTGGAACAATGGGATGTCGCTGGAATTCGCCAACTCGCTCGTTGAATTGGACCGGCCGGAAAGGACTGGGTGGTCGGATGGAACGGGAAGGAAGGGTACAACACGAGGAACGGACCTTCTGCTATCCGGTATTAATTACTGTCGACAAGTCGTTCTGCTAATTATTTTTATATCGATGCCAGACACAAACTTGTTCGTTTGCTCCTGTGTTTGAACGGCAGAACGATGTTCCGCAAGGCAGAAGAAGGCTTGAACGGTGAATTGCTTGGGCAAATATTGCTGGCTCTTTTTTCAACGCGCAGCCATTGGAGCGACTGATCGATGGATTGACGCCAATTGTCAATGTTTGTCAACTGTTTCTCGGATATTGTTTGCATGAAATTGCTATCATGTCCCTCAGACACTTGCTTGCTTGCTTGCTTGCTTCGGAGAGGCGTGAAAGAAATATGCAATCATGACGAGAACATCAGATCGGCCAGACTCTCTGCTCATCTCAAAACGCGACGAAGTCAACCTTAGGCTCGGCGGTGGTCTTCAACGATGCGACGAGAGCTGCTGCACAACGAATCGGAGGACAGATGAATGAAGACTCGATTCTAAATGCGGGACAAACCGAGATCGCGGCGATCAAGAGTACGATGAAATGTGAGCTCTTGTTTTTTATCTCGAGACGACGATCTTAACCAAAGACATCTTACAATTAGATAGATCACCCAGAGCGGAAAAAGGCTGAATTCTTCGTTAGTGACCACACTCGATTGTCGCTTCGATTTCATCCGGTTTCGTTCGACCCAATAGCTTAGTTTTAATAACGCCAACGATTTCGTTCGATAGTCTCGAAGTCGGAATTCATTCGACAAGTCGGGTCGAAGGATGTCAACTCGGGGAATTAAATGACCCAGAAACGACAGCGGCGGTGCGAGTCCGGATTCAACTTTTTCTCAGAAGCTCGATGTGCCAGATGTCCTCCATCGTCGTCTCGCCGCTCCGACTACCGGCTCGAATAGTTCACATTCCTGTCGACACTGATGCTTGAGAATAAGAGTGGCTGGCGGTAGCGGCATCGGACAGCTCCCTGTTTCAACTGACTTCGAATCGATCGATTATCTGTCACAGTTTTCACTCGCTTGAGCTTCTCCTGAAACGTTACAACATAGCTGTGAACGTGTCTCTACTCGGTTTCGCGCTACAGCAGTCCGTCATCTTGGAAGCGTTGCAAAGTGAATGAATTTGATCTCTTGGCTGGTCAGTTGCTCGCTCGCTTGATTGAATGGCGACCTTGGCTTTCACCCTGTGGAAACGCAGTCGAAATTCGACTCTTTTTTTTTTTTTATCTTTTTCAATTCCATTCCGGTCCACGGGCGGATCTGGAGGTGTTTGTTTCGTTTCATCTTATGGTATTCCGATTTGAAACATGAAAAACTAAAAGAGCGAAACCCCCGATCACCCGAAGTATCGGCCGAGCACCTTGTGTATGACGACCACCTCGGAATTTGAGGCGCCGCATCTCACTTCCATTTCCGTATTTGCACGTTCGTGTCGATTTTACCATTCCTTTTGATTTTCGATCCATTTTCCGATGTGTGTGTATGTTTCGTAATCTATAGCTCGTATAGTAAGTGTACGGTTCTCATCGAGTCGTTTGATCGCGACGCCTATTGTCTCGCTTAGGACCCTTATTGTTTCGCCGAGGTGGCGAATGATTGCCGTCCAGTGCTGAAGTTTTTCTTAGCGAACACCTCTCGTTAAATGAAAGCCCCTTCCGGAAAGCTTGAAATTGAGATGACAATCTGATCGTATGAGTCTGCAGACAGTTGATCGTGCCGGCGTAATTTTGACAAATGCCATTGTAACAAAGTTATTTACGCTAATTGCCCGCTGTCGACTTACCGGCGGTCTCCCCGGCTCTGTTTGAGACCGTACCAAACACACGGTTGGAATTTTTATTTTATTTCCGATTGCCAGTGGTGAAACAGCTCATGTAAGCGAGAAGAACGAGTCAATGATAGCTTTCGAATGTATGTAGTTAGGTAAGAATCATTGTTCGATTTTCCTCGATGTAATCGGCGAATCAAGATGAAATATCTTCTTCTCTTCCGACTGTACAGACATCATATCTATCGTACACCATCATCATCTTGGCGCCGCAATCTTCATAACGCGGAGGGCTATTATTATCTATCAGCAACAAGACCAGCCACTATCACTAGCGGTTATTGAGTGTGAGCTTCTTACGAACTGGTCATTTATGGTCGAAGGAAAAGATGGTAATTTACTGCGGAACGCTTTTTACAAACATATTGAAATAAATAAACAATCGACCCCTAGAAAACCACAGCTTCCAATTTGAAACTTGCTGAAGCTCTACATAGGTAACCATGCTCCCATCTCGGTTGTGAAACTTCCGAGATTTCCCCCGCGTCGGTATTTGATCTTCCATCCGCAACTCGTGAAATGATGAACTTTACGGAGAGGAGATTTTCGTGAGCCCGGGATCAACTCCATACCCAGCACCCGACGCATTGTTTTCGATCTTCTGTTACCGTTGACCTGAGCGGAACCGGGCGTTAGCGACCAACAACTATTGAATCTCCATCGACTTCGTCTACGTCTACGGACTTCACGGCATATCGACATCACCAACGACCTGGCATCACTATTCCTGGCACATTCGTTTAGCTGTTATAAATCAGCGCGAAGAGGTGGCTCGTGAATGTCGGACAGCAGCGTTTCCGAAAGCGAATTGCGGTTAGTCTTCTCTTTCTAACTCTTGGATACGGTCCGACTGAGAATCAAGAGAGAAAATATCGAACGAGTGGGAGCAGGACACCCCGCGTAACTGTGGGAGCAGGGTCCGTCCATTTCTACCCAGCACGCAGTACTCGTACGTCATGCAGTAATCGTGTTGGGAAATTTTCGAAATGCTCGCCGGTTTCATTTCCACATATGCAAATGGAGGAAAATTTAGCCGAGAATTTCGGAGACGTATCTGCTAACCGTGCAACCTGGGGTGTTTTGGGAGGAGTGGTCTATCGACAGTTTTGTGGGAAGCGTTCGACCCAATTGTTCGGCGTGCTTATCACAACAATTGATTGCTGTTTCGAGTTCCGCCGCTCACATACAGAAGATCGTCTTGTGCCGTAAACGCCGCCGTCGACATTTCGACCGCCACCAAAGCCAGCCAAAAAGTAGAGAGACGAACCAACCGACCGACCGACAACAGCACCATTACCATTCGGTGGTTTTAGTTGGGGCCTTGTTTGCCTCGTGCCTGGCCGTTCGGATGCTTGGGTTAGCTGGCGGAATGACGGGCGTTTTGTGTGTCGAAATTTGTGAAGAACAAATTACGAAGCGACGAAGAAGGGATTCATTGGCCATCCAGCGAGCTTGTGCGGCAGGCAGGCAGCTCAGTTCAGCCGCGTGCGTGCAACCAACACCGACGGCAACGAGGAGAACAACGGCACCAGGGAAGGCAATGAAGAGCACGAGAAGATCGAAACTGAAGATTTTTTAAGTGGTTCTGTTTGGGCATTCCTCACGTGGGCGTTGTTGTAGTTGCTATTGGTGCCGATGAAGCCGACGACCAGCACCAGGAAAGCCAATCAGATGCAAAAGCGGCGGCAGGTGCCGAATGCTGTGAAGTGATGTATTGTCCAGTGTCCGGTGGAGGCGGCCTTTCGCGACGTGATCGACCTTCGCAAGGTGTTCCTATGCACAAATTCGGATCCGAATGATTGAGGCCGAACAGTTCTCGATCGATGAATCTTGCGAAAACGCCTTTTGTTTGAATTTGAGCAGACGCCGATCGATGTTAATTTGTAATCATTCCAAAAAAAACTCACTTCTCTATCTTCGACTTCGCCATCGTCCGTTTCAAACTTCATTTCCTTTCGTTGCTGTGTACGGCATCCTACGTAGATCGGTACTATACAAACGCTGCTCGCTTTCGTTGGTGGCTCGATGATTAAACGGACTTTATTCAGAGTTTTTGACGTAAGTTGCTTTCCGATAGGTTTCTACTCGATTCAACCGGGCGCACGATCTAGGGGGCGGGCGGTTTTGGGAGAAAGCGCTACTCCGACGTCGCGTCGTGTGGGTTGCGGTGGCGCCGCCGCCGTCGTTGCTTTCGGTGGAGTACTCGCAGTCGCCAAGGGTGTTCCAGCTGATCGCGTGATTAACATCGGCTCTATTTCTTCTCTCAAATTATGAACTACTCCGTTGATTTATCCTGAAATTCTGGTCGCTTTTCCGGATCACTTCAGAGAAACTTTCCTCCGCGATTTTGACCCACCAGACGATTCCGATTTCCATGCGCATCGAGCGAGCGGGATCGATTGTTGTACGTTCAATTGGAGAGACGCTGTATCATAAGTCCACCATTGAAGCTATCCGACGGTGGTCGAGGTGAGTTTCCCGCGGCGTTGATTCTGGAAAATATCAAGTGCGGACGGATTTTCCCTTTTCGGCGAAGTGTGACCGGATCCGAAAGCTCACGGGGCAAGCGTCTGTTTGAGAAATGGTCTTCGGAAGTGCTCGTATCGGAGATCGAACTGTAATCCGTGGATTAGTGATTCTAGCTTAAGCGGCTTCAGATCACACACCCACAGATTCCGTGGCTTCAAGTAAATTCCGCGCGTCGATTGAATCGACAAAGTTCTCAGTGGCGATCAATCGATTTCGACACCTTCCGACTCATTCGACGGGACAATGAATGCTTAAAATTCTTTCCTTTCTTTCGGTGTTCTCGAGCGGCTTGTTCATTTACTGCGAACTTTGAAGAAATTCATTCGATTCTATGGCGGCGGCGGCGGCGGCGAAGCATGGAAGTGGTGATCAACCCGCTGACACGGTGTTTTTCGCTTCCAGATGTGTGTCGCGAACTAAGCGCGCGCGTCCGTAAGCACCGTTGATTGATCACGTTTGAATAGAATAACTGTCGTCTTACGAATGATCGAAGACGCTCACTTGGGAATTATGCAGATTTTAGTCGTTTCGCGTGGACTCCTCATTCGGGAAACATTATCATTTCTGTGGAAGTATTTTAAAGAAACGCGAGTCCTCAAATCTCATCTCGGGCCACATCGAACTGTTCTTGAGCAAAACCCCGTCGTCGGAGTTCTTCAACTTCGATGAGAATAACGATCGTCGGCAGCGTGCATATTGTCCCGGTATGGGCGGTGCACGTTTTTCTTCGGGAACGTCGATTCGATTATTATTTACGTTGATTTTCACTCCTTGACCGGATGATCGCAGATGGAAGACGCGTGAAGGTCTGAAAAGGGAACGGGTTTTTCTTTCATTTGGGGTGCGAGCCCTGTTTGCGGTAAGCGATGCTTCGTAGTCGCGGCTTGCGTTTTCCGAAGCGATGATTGAACCTCGACGAGCGTCAACCGCGACCGTGGATTCACGCCGCGAAACCGTGAATTCACGTCGAGCCATCAAATAGAAGACATTTGCTAACTTCTTTTCAGGCTCAACTTGTCAACTTATGTAACTTTACGTAACGGTCCCGAGCCATCCTCCCGTCCGTCATCGACCAGCTCGTTCCTCTGATCATCCGTCCGTCCGTCCGTCCGTCCGTTTGTCCATCTATCAGCAGTCAGTCCGCATGCCATTCAATTTGTCTGTCAGTCTGATTTCGAAGTTGCGCTCGTCAGCTCCGGCAACTATTTTGACGCTTCAGTCCACACCTTGCAAGCTAGTTTCGAAGACGAAAAACAAGGCCTCTGCCTGCCTGCCTTGATTACGACGCAGAGATAGGCGTAGCGCGCTCCGACCGATTGCGTCAAGTAGGCCGAAGGAACTTCTTCCTTGACATCGTGCTGGAAACGCTTGCGAGCAGACGACCCCTGTAAGTTTATCGATATGGTATCTGAGCGCACCTCGCTTGACTTGCTAGCTGCTTGGACGGACCGACCGATCGTTCGTTCGTTCGTCCGACCGTACGCTGTTATCGCCGGATCTGCCTTTGGCTCGCTTGGAAAGAAGAAAAAAAAACTGTACAAACGGACAGCTTAGCGTTTTGATAATGAAGCGAGCAGTCAGGCAGACAGCAGGCAGGCAGGCAGGCAGGCTTCTTTTGTCCTGGCGGATTATTCGGCTCGGCTACTTAGCCAGCATTGACCCAGTATCTTCGACCCGGTTCACCGAGAAGAAGAACGAGAAAACCTTGTATGCGACAATTTAAAGAATCAAGATGCAGTTTGTCAGATACGAATAGACAAACGAATGTGCGAAGCCACGAATGACAGGAATGCTGGCGAACAATCAGACCCATGTCCCGTAGAAGATTATTCGTCAGCAAGAAGAAGTAGAACTCTTTGTTTCCGTTGTTGCATAAATTTTGCTGGGTATACTGGGACGACTCACAAGTTTCGTGAACCGGAAACATAATGAGAAGTTTCCACTTGGAACGTCGCAACTTTGTCAAGCGCAGCATCGGTTCCGTCTAGCTTCTTCTGGAAGTCACCCGACGGAAATGGCACGCGGCCGTCGTTGTTTCAAGGATTTCCCGTTCGAGCTCCATCCGCTCCCGTTGAGGCCTCGCTCTCCTCGCGTCCAAGTAGTTCACCGTCCGCACAGTTACGCGAATCGTCATCGAACATCGATACTTTCGCCTCAGATCGATACAAGCTCTTAGGTCTACGGATTTGAGGAGCCCTCATGTGTGCCTCTAGCCTCACAGATTGAATCGTTCAGGAAACGACCAAGTTCATGTCTCGTTTTCTTGAAGAGGGGTCTCGGGAATGAGAATGTAGGCTTCCCTGATTCCAAGCTGCATGTGCGATTGGTGACGATTCTCGTTCAAGACTTCAATCAGGCGAAATTCAAACAGGTCCCGTTGGTTTTTCTCCAAAACTGTTTCATTACCAAGAGCGGTTACAAAGTCAAGAGGAGCCTTCGAGCATCTATTATTAAATTCTGTAGAACTCTCTCGGAAGGCCACCCTGGAAGCCGTGGATCTATTCTGTGGAATAATTCAAGTGCACTTCAGCAGAACAGCAACGACAACGGAACCCAATGTTGACATTCACTGGAATGGATCGGTCAGTAAAGCCGCGAGCTTTTTTTGGATAATTCATCGATTCTGACAATCTTTTGCTTCATTTCTGACTTTGGCGCTCAACAATCCGCCAGATAAATGGCCAAGTTCACGAACGAGCCAACGGAACGAGTGAATAACAACGAAATGGAGAAGACAGACGGACAGACAAACGACATTTTGAGCTGAACAACCAGCACGGTAGGAGCGAGCGCCGCGCCGGACTGTCCGAAGTTGGAACGCTCCAAGGGTCTCCCATTTTTGGGTTTTCGATGAGAAATCGAACAAGATTAAATCTTTGTGTGCTGATGTGTTTTCCCCTCGTCTTTTGACGCTGACGGTAAAATATTTGGTGGAATTCTTCGTGAAGATGAAAAATAAAGTAGAACCGGTTGGTGATTCGGTTCGGCTCCGGTTGCCAGCTGTGGCGGCGTCGACACATGCGTTTCAACCAGTTTCCAACATTCTGGTGGAATCCGCACTTCCTCAATGAATTGCAAGTTTGCCTTGTTCTGTCGAATCTTCCCGTTTATCGGAGAACACCCAGCAATTCTTCACCATCGATCTAATCAATTTACCATTAACGCCGAAGGCCGCGGGGTTTTGCTGAGGAGTGCTGCGCCGGTTTATCGACGCCGGGCCGTGCGGAAATCGATGAAAGTCGTTGTCGTGTTCATTCATCGCCCCCAAAGTACTGTAATTTACTCCACAAAAAATGTTCTCAATATGAGGAAAAGCACCACAAGTGAAATTCTGTAGCATCACACCGGAGCAGTACCACGAGACACTTCGGTACAGTACAGACTCACTACGGACTGTGTCATGAGTGTAGCTTGGAAGTTTAGGCATTATTCATTAATCAGCCTCCATCAATCCATGGATAAATTGATCGGAGGTCGATTACTTCGATGATATTTACCCATCAAAGTCATGGGCTGGAATAATCAGGCCTTATTTCACTAAATATCCATCAATTCATATTGATTGATGGAGGTTCAAAAATGATTATTGCCTAAACTTTCAAGCTCTAGTCATGAGTAAAGCTTTGCAGGCTGTGCAAGAGGCTCACATATAAGATGATAGTTGAAGCTTCTCTCGAGGTGCGATAACGGAGTGCAATCTTGTCGATCATTTGCTCGTGGAAACACAATCGTCCGTTGCCCGTTCCAATCGAACATTGTGTCCCGCTGGCTTCGTCGCTCAACTAACGGTAGGATCAAGAGGATCCCCGATGGGATGAGAGTTGGCTGGATGAACACAATGATTGTGTCGCACAACTTTGTGTTGTTACTTCCAGTCCAAACAAATCGACACGACAGACACACGGCCAAGCAGCCAAGCAACAGTTTGGCTGTTATTCCGGCTGTAGAGAATAGGTTGCACGGGTCATGGAACTTCCCTCGTGCTGTCGGAGAAATCCTTTTAACGGCGACGCCAAGGCGCGTCATGCATCGCCGCCAGGTGTGATCGAATCCTCGTTGTTCCAGCGATAGAGGTAATCACGGGGAAAACTGTTGGACATTCACTCCGGCAAGCGATGCCGAGCACGTGCATTCTCCAGACGATCTCTCACCTGAAACTGCGTGTTATGGCGCTCGATTGAGAAGATCGGTTTTAGTCAAGTTTAATGCACTGTCGTAAGAATCCGGAGAATAGTAATTGAATCCGGCTGATCCGAATCGTTCGACCTTCGATTGGCTGCAGACAGACGAATGCTATGCGATCTTCGTGTGGTGATGGTGTTGTCTCAATTTTTATTATTGATCTCAGCCCGGTCCGTTGGTTGGTCGGCCGTCGTCGAGCAGTAATCCGATAAAAGCGCAACAGTGCTGCACTGTGAGACCCTCACGCAAGGTTTCGCGTTAACCTTTTGGCCGGGTTTCCTCGATTTTCTCGAACCAGATTGCCTGATCGTCAGATCGGTCTTATTCCTGAATCTCGTCGTCGTCGACGACGCGGACGACTGCAAAATCACTGGCGATTTCAGTTGCCGCATGCCAGACGCAGTACAGTATAGAGGAATCCGTCATCGCCGTCGTCATCATCAACGTTTCCCTTCCGTATGATTGTTGGAATGCAATGATTGTTTTGCTTAGTCTTGAGCAGAAAAGCACTCAACTCTACCTCACGTCATTTTGTGGATGGAAGTCGCGCTGCTGCTCCAAGGCCGTGCTTTTGGCTTCATTTTCCGTTTTGACGGTGGAGCTTCTAATTATTGTCGCCGTTGAAGAACAAAATGACCAACAGCGCAACGAATGGGGTGAGAACAGAGAGTCTTCGTTGAGTTCGTTCGTAATAGAAGTCAATCGATAAAGGCATCAAAGCCGTTGTTGGTATTTCACCTGCGCCATCACAGTTATCGTGCCCTTGGTGAACTCGAGTGGCGTAGTGGAGATCTTCGCTTGATGACCGTCGATGGCTTTCGGTTCCTGGTCGGTCGGTCGGTCGGTCAACCTCTTACGATCGAATAGCTCTTACCGGAGTCTTTTCTGGCAATACCGACGGACAATGACAAAAAAAAAACACAGTTCCGCCGGTTTCGTAACCGCCCGGTTCACCAACCAGCTAGCCAACCCTTATTTCCGGTGACAAAACGTCAACGAGGATATTCGTAATAGCGGCTAATCGAAATCCCTGCGTGAGTGTCATAGCAGACGACTGTCGCGCCAGAGAACTAATGATCGGATCCGATCGATTTTCGTAACCGATGGGGGTTTAGACTTGCGGTTTCTGGAATCTCTGAGCGGGATTCGTTGTGACTTGCGTTACGTAAGACCGGCGGGATTTCGTTTCGTGTATTGTCGGCGCACAGAGTCGAGAATCATCTGTTTCCGTCTGGGCGTTGTTTGTCCCTCGCTGCTGTCGATCGGTAGGAAGGAATTCCTTCCATAAAATCCCCTCCTCGCTCTGGCTTCCTCCGGCGAATGCCAAATCGGTCTGCTTCGTATGTTAAGCCGTTATCCAATCCGCGCTGGTTGTGATGATTGATGATTTATTCGTGTGCGCAGAAGAACTCTGGAACGTCGAATGAAACCCATTCATCGCTCACTGGAATGCATCATCTGCAATGCCCGAGTATCTTCCTCGATTCGTTTTAGATTCGGACTCTCAGTTTCATATTGAGTCAGCTCTTCCAGAATTGAACCCTGCCGAAGGTTCCAAGTTGGCTAGTCAGAAAAGATTCAGGATTTACGGAGTTTGAGCCAAGTACATCGAAACCTTTTTATAACGAACTCATCAAGAGCGCAGAAAGTCCTCTTCGGAGTGTTGCAAGGGCTCGACCGTTTTAACCGTTGAACGGTCGGGACCTTGAAGAGGAGTTCTTTATAGCGGTTGTTCGGTCTCATATTGGTTCGTTGTTTCGGGGTTTATCAGTATTGAGTGAAGGTTTCACGTCAACGCCCGACCGTTATATGACCGTTGAATTATTACGGAGGAAAACGGTCGGGATCTGGAAAAACCGTTCGTTATAACGGTTAGGCCGTCTCATCTTGGTTCGTTGTATCGGAGTTTTTCTGTATTGAGGTAAGTTTTCACGCCAATGCCATTCGAACGGTTTTGTTTGAGGTAGACCTAACCCCGTTCCCGACCGAAAACAACGGTGGCGTAATAATAACTGCGTTACGCCGAGTGAAATTTTAGAATTGTTCTCATACGACGATAGAGGAGCCCAATTGCAGCCAAATCGGCCGGCTTTCTCTGTTCTGTATATAAAACGGCCATTTTGTCTCATTGTTGTTGTCGAGGATCGTGGATTGCCGGCTGAAAACCGCATGTCTTTGTTTCAAAAACGGATTCGACTGTTGCGATGCCCGCCCGTCCGCCAGCTTGCACGCTCGTTCCCTTCATTGCCTGTCTGAACCCATCTGTCTATTCGGCTGCTCCGTCTATTTTCTTCGTTGTACATATTCTTCATCAGCGGCAGCAGCGGGATAAGTTATGTAACGCCTAACGAGGAAAAATATATTCTTCGAACATTCTCTGTGCAGGGTTCAAGGCTGGCGGCATTCAGCTGCTTGTCAGCTGATGGTGCGGCGGACATTGTTGCGTACACTTCGATCGCTCGTACGCGTCGGGGCATTCGTGAAGTGTCGACTTTCCAAGGGAGATCGCGAATGGAATTCCACAGGAAATCCTTAAATCTGACCATTTGGAAACGAAGCGCAACAAACGCGCAGACCAATGAGTGGCCCGAAGCGTGAAGAAGGCCATGGCCAACACGTTTTGGAAAGAAAAAAAAACTCTTCCGTTAAAGCAGTATTCAAACAATTCGAATCGTGGATGCGGGTAGAGTACGTTCAAGGATACTGAGGGGGAATTTACTGTGAAAATGACTCACGAATCGTGTGTGTGCGTGTGTGGTCCCCGGAAAACATATGAACGTGTGGTCATGGAGCCATCGTTTTCGTGAGTTCGAAGCTGGATCAACTCGAAGAACCGTTCGAGCAAGGTTTTCAACGCGGGTCCACCAAAGCTCGCGGGTAGTTCTGCTTGATTGGGTGGATGAATTAATTTTCGAGTTTTTCGTTGTTGTTTTTTTCGCTTGTGGAAGGAGAAATATAATAATTTCTATGAGCGCCGCGGTCCTTAACGACGCACCGAAACCATTAGGGTCAGTTTCAATTTTTTCTCTGCTTTTCCCCTCCTTTGACCAGAAGACTGAAACATCAGCACCGTCATTGGATCCTATTCCACGCGCCAAATAAGACGATGTAAGGGCTATGGATTTTTTTTTTTGCTATCATGTACTTTTGCTTGTGGCTTGTGGTAGTGATTAAACTTCTCTGGGGAGATTCTGGATCCATCCGCGAGTCAGCCGCGCTGCCAGCCGGCGGTGGTGGTCGATGAAAACACCGTTGCCATCTTTGAGACAACTCCCACGTGATTCTTCTGGCTCAAGATTTTGACGTCGAATTATAGTGCGCTCGCTCGCGAACGAGAAGCGCATCATCTATCAGCTGTCGATTGACACCAGCCGTGTCCAACAGCGAGTGACACTTTCGTAATTGAATAGTTGCAAAGAAATTCCTCCCTCTCCTGCCTGCTCCCGTGCTTCCGATGGACCGGTGGAACGAAGTTTTTCGCTCCTCGAAGCATAGGTCCATAACGAATCAAATTCTGCGGTTAATGACGCATTGTTTGGAACAGACTCTATACGCGTACGTTCCGTCAAACGTTGCCAAAGTTCGTATCTACGGCACGGATTGATGCTACTCAAAATCATATACGGTGGCTTAAGTGGACAGCTCCGATCATTTTTGGCATGAGCTCGCCAAGCCCATTTTCGTGATCTACGATCACTGTTGCGGCTGAGAGCGTGCGCGATTCGATTCTGGATTTGATGGTGCACAGTTGGATGATTCAATTTGATTCGTTTTAGTCGTTTTCTTCATCGAGTCGACGGGTTCAAGGGAACGTCGACGCCGGACTGTCGTGAAGGAAATGTTGTCGTAAGCTGTGAATTCAATCTTCTCTAGACCTACTTGTTCTAACCTGTTTCTTCTCTCTTTTCAGGTAAGAATAAATCCGAAGGTTTTGCTCAATGCAAAGGATAGGCGGTGATTGCGATTGGGTATTCGGTTTCACCCCTGTCGTCTCAGTCGCCGATCGGCGCTCATTCTGTTTGGTGCTGATTCAATATGAGGAACGAAGGACGTTGGGCAAGGCTCAGCGTTAATGTAAACAATGAGCCGACCCCAGGCGGACAGGCAGATAGTGAGCGATAGCCTATGTAGGTTGAGGCCGAACCATTGGACCTGGACCTAATTCAAAATGGCGGACCCTGCGTCAGCCTTTCTATATCCTCTTTCATTTGTCTATATGAATCTCTTCACAGATCACAATTCGAGTCGTTCATAAACTTCATTACGGTTGAATATTGTGACTCGATATACTTCCGAGGCTTTGTTTCTCCGCGGTATCAGGTATTCACTCTAAGAATAGTACCGCGGGAAGGGTGAAAAGAAGAGTCTCAGCTTTTTTTTCAAAGAAAGCCAAAAGTGTTGCTTCCCAGAGCCGAAACTGTAGAGTTTCTATGAATGCTCGATGAGGACGAGGTGTTGTTCGTTCGAAACTTACTTTTCGGAATCGGATTGCGCTGATCGAACGTCAATCGAGATATTCTGTGATTTCCAAAAGAGCAAGTCCATGAAATCCGCGCTCGTGTGTTCCATACTTATGTAATCTGAATTTGACACGCTTTTTCTCTATTTATTTGAAGGGCGTAAAAACCTTGCGCATTCCCCAGCGGTGCCGCAGCAAGCCTCACTGGCAGATTGATACTCTTGACGATATTGAATGGCTCGATTTGTCAAAAACCCATTTTATCCTTATTAGAAGTGCCAGCAACACTGGCGTTCATGAACGGAGGAAAAAAATGGAAAGCACATCTGAAATTTTTCTTTCGGTCGAGCGGAAGGACGGACGATGTACGAATGGGATCTGTCTGAGAAGGAGTGTCTCCCATCTGTTATTATGCAACGGCGTTGAAAATTCACAACGACCGATGATATTTTTAGCGTGGATGACAATATCCAACCGTTTCGGCCGTTTCCAAGATATGAATCTCTTTTTTCTTCCTCATTCATATATTTTTCTCAACATCCTTCAAGCAGCATCTTTGCGAACATCTCGACTCGAAAAGCTTGTACTTACTCAGCTCACTGTCAGTGTTCACCTCATAGAACCGTGACAAAGATCAATGATTGAGCTCGATTGAGGCTTAAAATGTGAACTGGATCGGCATCTGTAGATGCGCGAGCAGAATGTTCTGAACTTCTCATTTCAACTATCCATGTCGTTCGAGGAATCTTATGACAAGCTGTTGTCTGTCGCTGTTTCATGTTTTTCCGAAATATGCCGCATTTGGTCACTCGAGGTTGTAAATTTACGGGTTTCCGAAACGAATTGATGAGAAAGTCGAAAAATCGCATTCCGAAAATCGCTCATCAGTCCGGAAGCTGCCCGGACATCTGGTTGAAGCGGTGTGAGCCAACTACGGTTCATCAATTTCCTTGGCTTCTCAAACGGCTCCAATGGTTCGCCCTTAAAAGGACGCTGAAGAATTTCCTCCGCTCAGAGCAGGGACCACCTTTCAGCGATTCGCCTCATCTGTGTAAAAATTGACTCTAATCACACAGTCTAAAAGTAATTTTAATTGTCAGCTCTTGTAAGCGGTCAAGTCTGCGGGTTCGTCTTTCTTCGAGTCTGTTTGCTTGACTGTGACTACACCGCAGGCCTCATCACGACGACCGATGTAGAAGGAAAGTTTCGGTGCGCAACGTTCAAATAAAGCGCATTCCTGCCTCTGCCTTGCTGGCGTCAGGTTGTCTGCAAAACTCTTCATAATTCAGCGAAGACAAAACCGTCTCGGAAGCTTAAGCTTCTCAAAAATTGAAATCAGAACGTGCGTCCCGATCCAGAAATGCGAGCAGAAGAATTCTTTGAGATCTCGGTCTCGGATTCCTCATCAGTCTCGTCAATGATGACGGTTCGTCAAGATCCAAAATGTTCGCAACAGAGAATTGTATAATTTCTGAATGTTCTTGACTCGGTTGCTTTGTTGCTGTTTTCGCTTCTTCTGCGTCCGCTTGTCTGTTTTTCTTGCTTTGGTCGTCTTCTGCCGCCGCCACCGCCGCGGCTGCTGCATGGTCGTCGCGTCTTCTATAGTTGCTCGTCCAAATATGGCTCTCCGATGAAACTTCGGATTTTCCTTCAGCGGCCAATGCCGTAGCTTCGTCCGCAGTTTTTGTTGTTAATCCTAACGCCACAGAAAACGCGGGAATAAGGATTTTTCTCTTCTTCAGATAGAACGATCTATATATATGTGTTCTTTTTCTCTTTCTGCCCCGTCTTCTCAACCAGAGCGCAAGCACACAATGGAAGTGTTGCGTGACCAATAACCAACCACTCCATGATGACAGAGCGTGGTTCGGCGTCGCTGCTCAGCTCTTGCGAACATCATTCGGTTTTCAATTACGATCGAGCTTCGAAACTCTTGAGTAATCGCTTAAATTCTTCTTCTCGCACCCGACAAAGTGAGCTGCTCCACGCGCTTTGCTAACGGGATGGGAGCGAAAGTGTACGACAAAAGTATGTTCGGTGGTTGCCGTCGTCGACGTATATTCGCTTCGACCCCAGAGAGAAGAAGCCAAAAACAGCTAGAACCATATAACAACTGAACTAACGGTGGGTTGGATCTACGGGGGAGGAGGCTGACTAGCCGAATCTTTGCTTTTCTGATCTTTATGGGTCTCGTGTCTTCTGGGTCTTTTCTTCCCCTTCGTCTTTTTGTGTAGACTCGTGTCTGTGTGTGCTGCGCTACACCGTTTTTTGATTCTTCTTCCTGGTGAAACGATTAATGATTCGGTGTGGGTGATCATCTTCAGACGCGTCGTTGCGAAGATGCCCTCGATACTCAATCGAACACCAAATCGAGAATTTCTCCACGGGGCGTGCCACCATTCTGAGAGTCATTCATCATGACTGCTCGCTCAACTCTCTTGGAACATTTTCTACTCCAGTAGCATCGCTGCAACAGCAACGAAACTGAGAACACATTCGGTGGAATTCATTCTTTCGTTCAAATTACTTCAATTCCTCGTTCTACTCCCAAACTTCCGTGGGATTGTGACGAAGCCGGGCTCGCGTGATTCGAAAAGAACCTCGAAGCGCATAACTATGTACTTGTCTCCTAAAATCAGCTCTTCTACTGAATAACAATGTGGCGTTGCCCTGTTCAAGTATCTTCGTCACGTGAGGTTTGGTTTACCTACCGCAACACGTCGGCGAATTCATTGGAGCATCTTCAAGGTTCCTATTTTGAATGTGAATTCTATTCTTACGAGTCCCGTGTCTGAACACAGTTGAGGTCACGAACCAACGAGATAAGAACTCTCGGAGAAAGATCCGCTACGAAGGACACTACGTATTGTTGTTCGCTACGCAGTAGTGCTGATAACGAAAGCATCGGATCCGATCTCGGAGTGGGAGTTCTGCCTTCCACGTCTTGTTGTATTCGTTCTAGAGCTGACAGCTCGACTGGCTGACCTCTGATAACAGCAACAACAATCGGCATCATAACGGTGAATTAACACTTGTTCTAATTGGATCCGGTGAAACCTTTGCACGCTCGAGTGACGGAATGATTGACTGATCGGGCGAGGAAGATGTGAGACTAGGTCAGGCTTCCGGACACACCTGACGTTTTCACTGTGCACTAGTGACGCCTACGAACCTCAGCGTGTGCGTGAGGTTTTTAGGTCGTTCAACCGATTCGGTAAACACTCACACACACACTGGGGCGTCGTGACATACAGCCACGTTGAGGATGTTCACTGTGCTGTGGCGCGGGAATTAATTCCGACAATGAGAATCCCGTTTATCGGTCGAATACTCGTGGCTGCGCCGAACCATGTCAATGCCCTCCCGTGTGAAACATCATCGATTTCTTGAAAAGCAAAGAAAAAAAAACTCCTGGGAACAGTTTCAGGTCATCTTCCAGCAACCGAAGGCATCGATTGCCTGGAATCGTTTCCAATTACGAATTCATTTTGACTTTATTGGCTCGAAGAGGTGCTTTATTATCTCGAGATATTGGAAGAGATCGATGGGATGCCGAAGAATCGCAATAACACTCCGTGCGAACCCAGACTTCCTATATCGAGAAGAGCGAAACTTTCCTGCGGTTCTTGGGAATCTGCGATCTTCTGATTCAATGGACCGCTGCGTTGACGCCGCTTGCGGGATGAGCGGTGCTCGCGATCCTGTTTTCTCTCGAACGAACAAATCCGGTCTTTGTTTTCAATTTGCGGCATCGTCATGACTTCACTGTTTTTTCATATTTGTTCCGCGATGCCTCACCTGATACTGCGGCTCCCTTCGTCGAAAGATAATCCAAGTGATCCGCTTCGCTGTTTCATTCCAGACCGTTCAAGTTCACGTTTTACTCTTGTGCGTCACGTGAACGCGACCATCGCTGCATGTCAAAGAGACATAATGAATGATGCTCGTCGTAGCGGCTCCAACGAAGTTAGTTCGCGAACATGATTCGTGTGTGTGTGTGTGTGTGTGTGAGCGTGTAATGAGTGGCGGTATTATTCGATAGAAGCCTCCGGAATTGCGCGATCGATTCGGCGAGTCAATCTTCTGCGAGCTCACTCATTGCCGACGGTCCGACCGACCACCAAGCGAAGCCAGTCAGTTTTCTGCACGCTTTGTACGTCTGTTTGACTCTGGATGAACGTGGGAGGAGTACAACTTGTGTTGGCTGACGAGAATCTGGCTCAGAATGGGAAGAAATTGTGGATAATAGAAGGCGGATTGCTGTTGGATCCAGCCGTTGATGAATACGGTCGGAACGGCCACCGATCCACGATTCTGGACCGAGGATCGTTTCTGCCCTGTTGTTGTTGTTGATGACATCGTCATCTGCTTGGAGGCTTGATGGCCAACTGACCAAGCCACCGAGTGGCGGAGCAGTGTACGTATAAGTCAAGGCCAATACAAGTGGGAACAGCGAATAGCCGTTACAATGAATTAGCCGTAGGACCCATTGAACGACAACACTCAGACTTTGTTGATGTCTCCCCGGACTCGGTGAGCGGTAGCCATAACGCACACAAACTGAAGCTGCTTCTAAACAGTGTTTCAACAGTATGAGTTGTTTTGCTTTTATTGACGTGTGTCAATGCCCCAAACGATGGCCATTACCGCGGATTATCTTGCGTGTGTGTGTGTGTGTCTTTTTACGTTTCTTTTTCTTGATATTTTTGCGGCGTTTGCGCTTCGACAACAAGGGCCTCCAAAAAAAGAAAGAAAGAAAGAAAGAAAGAAAACACTGTTTAGTCTCCCGGCTTAGGACGACATTAACGGCACTTGCATTGACCACAGTACGGAGAAGGAGCAAACGACTGACTTTGCTCGTCAGACACTGCGTTCGTAAAGCTTGAGACAGGAGCAGCAACGGCTTCAGGAGTGGCAGCCGTGGCGCGGGATCATTATACGTCACGGCGCTCGCTTCTTGAATCGATGCCGTCGGACAGCGGCTAAATATAAAGATTATTGCAAATTTATTTCTGCTTTGCGCGGCTTCTCCATCGCGTGATTGGCGTCCAGTAACGCTGAAAAGCTTTCAACGTCTGCGCGCTGCGAATTTGTTCCATGTCCGGAAAGCATATGGATTCCATCTCGAGTTCGCTTGTTCGAGCCCAGCCACACCTCCACCTTCATCTTTCCTGCGGTGGCCGATGTCTAGATCGTCTTCCCTTGTACATATGCTGCGAGCTGGAAGCATTCTAGGATTTTCGCTCCGGTCGAGCTCCAATCCCAGCCTCTCAAAGCTGAGCTGGCATCCGCCATTGATGATAATAGTTCGTAACAAGCGTACGTTTTCCATGAATTCGCAGCGCAATTGAAGTTCCCGCTGAGCATTTAAGCAGTTAGTCGCTTGTTGGTCAGCCGATCGCTTGCTAGCTTGCTTTTCGAAAGACGGACGGACGGAGGGACGAATGTCTGATGCCGATGACGTCGCATAAACTCCCCCGCACGAGCACGACAGACAGTCTGTTTGTTGCATGCATTGCAGAGCGATTTCCGGGAGAAATCTCGGCGGGAGACTGAAAGGCTCCGTACAACGAAGGTCGGTTTGTCGTCGATGTCGCCGTTCTAGCTGAGCTAGTGAGTGAGTTAAATAGTTCGTCGAGACTTTGTGCTATTGCCTTGCCGGTGGTGTTTATGTCTGCATTTCATTCGTGTGTCTTGTTTTGTTCCGAGAGTTCAAATGTTACAACTTTAACGCCCCCTCACGCGCTGCGTACCAAGTTGAAGTCGGCGAAAAACGCGTCGTGAGACAGTGATCGCTCCATGACAAACGCAGGTGAAGTTGTCAGCATTCCGATGGATCGCAGATCACCCGCTAACTGGAGGCGGCCTGTTCCTGGAAAAAAGATCGCTTACCAACATAACTATCAAACTTCAAAAACGCAAGCAAGTCGGTTGGATACCGAACAAACCTCATTGATAAGAAATGAGCTAGAAAACGCTCTTTGAATGCAAACGTGATAGGTGTCAAGAGGGGTTTTCCTTCTTTGATGTTGTTGATTGATGTTACGGCTCAATTTGGTCCAAGAGAAGAAATGTGTTGTCATGTTCAAGCGGAGCTATCAGCAGCCGAAATCATCACAGTCGTCATCATCATCATGGACACCCCACTTTAGTGACGGAATGATAAACACAGACTCACGCTCATGGATGGATTTAAAGGGTCAGGTCAAGGTTTGCTAAGCAAATGCTCAGATGTCAATTGAGATTCGTTCAGCCGAAGCTAGCGTTAATGAGGTCTTGCTCGTGTATTAATTGCATCCTAGAACAACGGTTCACGTGAATCCTCTGTTCGAAACACTCAAGGCCGACCTTTGTGGCGGTTCCGCGATATTTCCAGCTGGAATTCGCGCTCACTGCGCAACTGTGCTCAATTGCGTTACGATCAATTTTTCTTTGGTCTCTGTCGCTCCATAATATTCTTATCGAAATTGCTTTTCTTTTGTAAAAGATCCCGTCCGTCCGCCGGAACGGTTATCAGTTTTTTCCGTTGTTGTTGTTTCATTAGTCTGATGGCTCTCCCCGTCTTCAAATCTGATAACCTATCTCGGTGACGTGTCGCGTACGCGTATCGTCGCGGGAATCATCTGTTTTTTCGTGTGTCTCGGACATTTTTCTGGAAATTTTTCAAAGAAAGTCCAAATCTCTCGGCTCCGATCGGACTTCCTGACGCTGTCACATCGCGAGACCGGTGACTCAGTGAGTCCTTACGCGTCTGTGTACGGAAGTGAGGGATGACGGGGACTCCGGGGTACGTTGGTCTCCTTTATCGGCCTTGCTTTCTCTGCGCCGCGGAACATTTACATAGATTTCACTCATTTGAATCTCACGTGGGTGGGCGGGCGGCTGGCAAGGAAGTTTTCAAGCAAAGCTCGCAAGGCGCTGTTATGTCATCTACCACTAAGGAGAATTGTAGAGATAGAAAGATGGGCTGATCGATAAGTGGAAGCTTGCAAACGATCCCTTTTGTCCGTCGAGGTTTGTTATCTGGAACGAAGCGCGAAAATTCTCGTTGGAACTTTCTCATCAAGAGAGTGCCCAGTCATCACAGGGTGGTTCGTGACTTTGCGGCTTTTCTCTCTTTGCTCTTCTAAATTTCAGTCTTTAAAACTTGTAGCTTGCGGTAATCGTTCGCGTGCATCTCCCACAACTCGTGAGTGCTTTCGGTCTTTACGCAACACGTTGTCAATGAGCGCCAGACGCCCAGATGAAGACTTCCACCGACATGAGGACTATAATCGTCGCTTTTCTTCCTCGCTCGAAGACGACCAATTTGGTGAATGAGTGAGCAATACAAAACGCATTCGCTGGAATGTCATCAGAGAGCGATTCTTGTGGGGGTCGCCGGACATGAGAGCAATCGAAGATCTTCTCTCGCAGAAGACATTCGTCTTTCTGTGCACGCAGCCTTTCCACCGCTACACCGATACGGGGATTCGGATTGAAATTGAAACGGTGACCGGGTAGTTTCGCGGACGATTGCCTGCTCAATTGCCGGATCAGATGCGGGATGTTTGATTTTCGGATTCGTTCCCAATATACTCAAAAACCGCCACCGCGAATCGCGTTCCAGTGGTCGGTCTGGCGAAGAAAAAGAATGAGATGCTATTGCTAAGGAAAGGAAACGACGAACATTGTAAATCGTCGTCATCAATATGTTGACGCGATGGACGCTCGCTTGTTGGCCTGCGTTGGAAAAAAAAAGTTCTAAAACGCATTGACTTGAGCGGGGCAACCAGGGCAAGCGCTGCGTCAGTCCCCCGGGCGTCAGAGCTGTAGAACGATTCCGCCATGAAGTCATCCATCCCATGACCTCCCTTGGCAGTGCGCAGAACGATTCGATACCTCTGTCTTCGCTATTCGATATTTAAGCGAGATAGTAATCCAAGTGTCTCGAAAACCTTTGAAACGAGAGCTTCCCTCTGTTCGAAATCATCCTGATCTTCCAAATCCGAGAAAATGCCATTTCGGACAAAACATTCTTCGCTATTTCAGTGTCGCGGGTTGAGATGAGCGGAATCGGCGCTTGTTCACTCCGAATACAATGTCGTCCATTGACGGCCGTTTGGCGTTGCGATACTTCGGATTCGTTGGGAGTGACTTTTCCACCTCATTCATGTCCGCACTACAAGTGGTGTGAAAACTGCAAACTGAGCCGTCAGTGGGCAAACCGAGCGTTGTCAAATAGCGCAGTGTTTCCGTCAAACGAGCTCTTGTTGTCAACAACGTCGTCAATTCATGTGGGTGGCAATTCTAAGTGTTCATTTTTTCCGGGCTTTCCGTCCTCGATCAAGAAATTGTCGAAGAACGCTATCATTAAGCGAGAATTCTCTTCCGATATCCATCAAATCCGGTGAATATTCGCGAATCCAACCACTTCCGCGGAGTTCGATCATCAATGCGCTTGTCAAAACTCGCCGCCCAAATTAAGGGCCCCGTTCTCCTGATCCTTTGTTTCTTTGCACCTCGTGTGTGAAACTATTCGTCCCCTCGTTCGACGATCGGCTCATAGTCTCAATCAACTGTACTTGAAAATGACACCATGTGTCTAGAATGTGGAAGAAAACGTGTTGATTTTTCTTTGAGATGCTTTGGAAGAAACTAAACGCCCATCTATTCGTCCGAATGTTCCACTGGATTGAACGCCCGCTTGCCCGCCCCTTTTTCGCGCTTCGTACGCGTCTCACGTTGACACTTCGTAGATTCACTGTTTGTATTTTGAGCTGCGTCAACAATGGTTCCACTGCTGCATGGATTTTCATTGGCGCACGTCTTTCCTTAGGTACCTCCCGCATTGTCAGCCAGAATAGTTTCCTTCCATATTCTCCGAGCAGTCGTTTTATGGGTCGAAGGTTACAGAGTCGGCACGAGGTTCAATACTTTGTACCGGCGCGGCGATTCGCGCCGAGAATCGTCCCGCGAACGCTGTGTCAGCTGGAATAAATGGCGAGACAGCGTTAACACTGCGTAAACATTCATTCACTGCGTAAACTGTCGGCTATCATGGTTGCTGTTTTACGTTCCGACAAACGGTGGGATCGAATAAGTATGTTTGTCCGCCCGAGACCTGTTTCTACTTTGACCGTGCGGACGAAGTCGGTGTGAGCGTCTGCCGCCTCGTCATGGGTTTGAGCTAGCGAACGCTCGGAGATTTTGGTTTTGATCTTCTCGTTTTGGAGTTTTGTTCTGTTGTCGTCGAGTTATTTGGCAAGCGTCGTTGCCAATTCCAGAATCGAGTGGCCGCCTCGTCTCGAGCGAAGCTACGCCGCACGTCAGCTCTGTCCACGCAGTCCATAGACCCAAACGATACGGAGACGATACGTAGGTGTCACGTTGTATTGGCATTCGACGAATCCTTGCCGGGAGTTGTCCAAGTGGAGAAAATGCAGCTTGGCACGTCTTCTGGCTTCTGGTGTTCGCCGTCGGCGGCCGTATATTGAGCGTCCCGACTGCTTGAGGGAGCGACTGTCGATACTGAAAGTTCTCGCGGAGACTCGACCTGGCGACTGTTTTACTGTGCAAGTGAAAATTTCACGCCAAGCATTTCATCACCGGCAACGAGATTAGCCTAATGTGACTCTGCTACTGCGGAACGTAAATTCTGGCCCGGTTTACCGTGAATAATCGTCAGACTCGACTTCACAAAATTTTTACTCTCGCCTTCGGCACGATCGAAGAGCTCGCGTTGTCCGAAAAACGACGGACGGAAAAAGACAATCCAGAGTAAACTAGAATGAGCTCATCAATCATGCGAGTAGAACAGGCTCGATGGAGCTTCCTCGTCAAAAACTTCGAACCCAAGACTCACTTCGCGCGCTCATCCGGATCGTGGTCGCTCTCGGTAGGCCCGTTCGAACAAGTTGATTGTCAACCTATTGAGTCAGAGAGTTCTAGCGCATCCCTTACGCGGCGGTTCTCGGCGTGATAGGGAGCAAGCTCCATGCCGTCGGTTGGGCCTGAAGAAGATATCATCGGGTTATTAAGTGTCTTCCAAAAGTGAGAAATAATTAAGATGTTAATTGGTTCAACGAAGGTTCTCACGTTTGTCAAGGATTGCCTCGAAAGATACCGAAGTGTGTTTCAACAGAATTTCCTACGTTGACATGGTTGACATTTAAAGCACATGAACGACCAACTTCTGTCCGAACGACCGTAAAATTTTCAGCAGAGACGAGTTCCTCGCTGGGACCTCGTTGACAACAGTTGGGACGCAATTCAGGGCGAAATTGTGAAAACACTGCGGTCACGGCGAATTTTGATTACCTACTTTCGTCCAAGGAAAAGTGTTGCATGACTTTTCAAAACGATTTGTGGACTTGACTGGCTCGCTCGTTGCGGAAACTTGTGTCTGACTGAGTGAGAGCCATGATGTACAGTGCGGATCCGACGAAT
Source organism: Neoseiulus cucumeris (assembly GCA_021527715.1). Taxonomy (NCBI): domain Eukaryota; kingdom Metazoa; phylum Arthropoda; class Arachnida; order Mesostigmata; family Phytoseiidae; genus Neoseiulus; species Neoseiulus cucumeris. The sequence goes on along the minus strand of JAJSRV010000012.1, from coordinate 1,602,082 downwards.
TAACGAGATTGAAGCTGGTGTGATGTCTATCTGAATTTCATCGACGCTTGTTGTCAGCGGAGGTCCTATGCGTTACTGTCGTCATCCGCTAGTCCGCTCTCTCTCTCTCTCTCTCAGGCAACGCAGCCGTCATTCATAGTTTGAATTTGCAATCCACAATTACGACGTCAAGAAATTCGACACATCAGTATCCGACACGCGATACTGGGGACAGGAAGAGAAGCGAGTTCCGATCGAAGGTCGTGTTTCTCGAAAGGCTTCAAGGCACAGCTTTCATAGCGCTCGGCCGCTGCACCCATATGGTTCAGACTGCCAAGAATGCGGCTCGCTTCCAACTTTTCTCCTCGTTGTCAATTTTGTCAACAGTCATTCATGTGACGTCCGTCTTTACCCGGGAACGAGGTAATACGGACCGATGGGAATGACAGCTCGTCGGACAGCTTTCATTCAACAAAGCAGCCAAGCCAGCGAGACGATTGATCCAATGGACGGACAGTCAACATATCGGTTGCCGGCGATCTAGCTTGAGCCACTGATTACCGTTGTTGCAGTGTAGCGTACCGCTACGGTCACTTACTGATGGGTCGCTGCCTCCGTTGCTGAGGCAGAAGCAGCAGCAGCAGCAGCCGCGTAAGAAGAAGAATGAGATGGAGGAGAAGAAAAGAGAATCTAAGTTGGATTTTGCGGAAGTCACGTTCGACCACAAACCGCGCCACTTGGCCCTAAGGACGTTCTGTATCGATACGAAGAAGAACACGGACAAGATAAAGGAGGCTGAGAAGAAGCACTATTGGCTTTCGGATGGTTAGACGTCAGAGAAGACCACGGTCCGTGGATTAAGAAGTCGCTGGTGGCAGCGGATCAGGCGTTAGTCACGAAAACAAAGTTTGGAGAGCGATTCTAGAAGGGGATCCAGGGCCCGGCTCCCAAGCTCGACGATCCCTTCGGTCAAGAGATCGAAACCTGATCCGGGAGATCGTCCTGAAGGTTTTCTTCCGGCTTAGTCCTCGCGTTCCGGCCGCCTATAGTTCAGGACAGAAGAGGACGGAGGAGTCATTTCCGGAATCATCGACGGTGCATCCGTCAGTCAACCGGTCGGTCGGTCGGTCGATCCTGCAAGCGGGCCAAGCATTCAGCCAGTCGGCCACCTCTGCTATCTTTTTTCTTGGCTCTGCGTAATTTATGTTCAGGGAATCGATAGAAAATGTCGCAGCCGGCGATTGCTTTCTCCTGTTCTTCTTTCGAAGACGACACGTTTCTCCTCGGTATGTATCGACCGTGAGCGTTGTCGTTGTGCGGTGGCGGCGGCGGCGCCGACGGTTTATTCGTCTGTGTGTCCGTTTGCTTCACGACTAGCTTTGCTATATGTATAGCTTGCCGTTTGTGAGCATCGAGCCTCGCTGTGTCCTGGTGTCCGGGAGATTTCGCCGCGGGAGGCTCATTCTTTCTCTTGCTCTTCTGACCCGTGCTCAAAAGCGTGAGACAAAACGTTGTTTCGGCCTCTTCACGATTTCAATGAACTTGAAACTATCGCTTCCACCACAGATATCTCGACCACGGTACTCCCAGCGGGTCTGCTCAAGTATCACAGATGAATGGATTTAACCAACAACGATCTCTTCTGCCTCTGAATCTAAGGTCAAGGCTTAAGACTGCCGCACAAGTGAAGACCGTGGTCGAGCTTGTCGGTGTCGGCGCTGTTTCGCTCAGGGATCTTTACGCATAACAAGATTTCAGTCCTTTAGAAATTTCTCTCTTTCGTGAGCCCTCTCATGGAATTCCACGCTGCCTCGACCGATGGAAGGGAGCTGGTTTCTTAAAGGAAAAGGGAGAAGGAGGGATACAGATGAAGCGAAGAAGAAAACAAGCATTATCTTATCGAACTCTGTGCGCCGTCCCGTGATCTGGGTCGCGGTGGAAAACTTCCCCTACCGAGCAAGACTAACAAAACAGCGGCTCAAACAGCAGCCTGCCGACGAGCCATCGAGCGTGGGCGTTACCGTCTCTTTCTTGCCATCACGGACTTCGAATAATCTATGAAGTCATTAGAGTTGCAATCGACAGAGAAGAATCGCCAATATGAGACCAAGGAAGACGATCTTGATCTCTTGAAAGCGTCACAGGCATTTGTTGGAGGTTTCCAGGACTCCGCGAGCTTGCTCCTTGGCTCGAGTAAAACCAACTCTAGGTATTCGAATGAGCCCAGGATTTATTTTGCGTCTGCTTTCGGTTACCGTCTAGGGTGTCTTTCCGTATCATTTTCTTCGTGGGATGTTTCGATCGCGACGGAAAGCTCCGCAAACACGACCACGAAAGTCAGAAGATAACTCCGCGAAAATCGATTTCGCGATCGATTGTCGTCGGCTTAGCCTTTCGCTCTGAATTTCCATCGCGTGGCCCGTGTGATGAACCCAATACTCACATAAGATAGTCGCTCATCGGAATTTCCTCGGGGAAAGAATCGAACAACGAATATCTTATCGCTGGAAATTCGAAGCGACAAATTCCTCAAATTCACCAATTAATTATCAATTTCGTTGCAGGGGGAAATTCGCGACAGTGCGACGATGCCGCCACATCGAATCGGGGAAAGATTACGCCGCCAAATATCTGAGGAAACGGCGAAGATCTGAGGATGTTCGACACGAGTTGATTCACGAAGCGCTCGTTCTCGCCATTGCTGAAGATTGCGAACGAATCGTTTCGCTCAAAGAAGTCTTCGAAACGCCAACGGAAGTCATACTAGTGCTGGAAATGTGAGTAAATGCCTCCTCGACATTTTCCAGATGCTTAGTGTAGTGAAAACTCCTACGGACTCCTGGGTTGCCGGTGACTCTTCTCGAAACGTCATTTGAACCTACTGTGGCGTCATCTTAGTCGCCGTTGCATACTTTGGCAGGCTGACAGAGTTAGAAACCAGCAACAAGAGAGTAGACGTTGTTTACAAGCCAGAGTCAGCGAAGGTTCTGCTCAGATGCCGATAGATCTGGTTTCGACAGCGACATACCCTCCGTTTGACTCACGGTACCGCTTCGACAAGGAGAGAGGCCGAGTCGCTTGGACCTCGATCAAAACCTCGTTCCAGACTGCTCGTTGTTTCATAACTGTTGTGGAATCGAGTTCTGAGCTCCGTGTTCCGTTCTGGACTCGGCTCAGAGAGCCCAAACTAGGTTCTGGCGGGCATGCGCAGTCTATGTTCAGGCTGGAAAGCTTGGAGATAGAGGGTGCTCGAGTCGGAGCTATGTTTAGCCAGTCAAGGCAGACCGCATCAAACGATCCTCTCGTGATAATCGTGTGCTCAGCGCTGGTGAACATTCTCTTTCTTCATTGAGACCACGCTTGAAAAAGTTCCCATTCCAGAAAGTGAGGGTTTTCATCGGTGGTGTCGATTGGAAGTTTTCGATCGGAATCAAGTAGCGAGCGTGTTTTCTAAATGAACTATCACTTGTCAACAGGGCCACCGGTGGAGAGCTTCAACACGTTCTCGATTCTGAGGATTGCTTGCCAGAAGCCTCTTGCCGCCAGCTTCTTCTCCAGATTTGCCAAGGATTGGAGTTCCTCCACAGAAACCACATCGCTCACCTGGACATCAAACCCGCCAATCTCCTTCTTTCCAATGCTTTCCCGCACGGCGAAGCGAAACTTTGTGATTTCGGTATCTCCAGACTCATCCTCCCGGGCGAGGAAATTCACGAAATAGCTGGAACTCCGGATTACATAGGTACTACAACTTTTAGGCCCTTGACTATTAGACTTGATGCCTCCCTCAACGGTTCCTCTCTCAATGTTGTCAAACTAATAGCGATACTTTGTTTTCAGCTCCCGAAGTACTCCAATATGAACCGATTTCGCTCGCAACCGACATGTGGTAAGCCTTGGATACTTCATCTCGAACCGCCGACTGAAATCGCCCGCGAACATTTTTACTTCACTGTATGGTTTAGCCAAGGACGTGGGGCAAAAACTGTCCCGTAAATCACGTGCGCCGAGCGGATCTTAGACCCACCCTGAGCTATATTTCACTGAACGATGTCTTTTGAGCAGTGAAGTTTTAGTTTTTGCCCGGCCGGGGACTTCTTCTCCGATTCGATCAAGTAGCTCCCGTTCTCATTAGTTCTGCTAATTTGTTATCGTCAGAGGCACCCACACGCATCGCGAGTTGATTTGATCGCTGTTGGGAGCAATAGCTCCGAGGCAAACGTTGTTGTCCACCAAAGTCGATTTGGAGTAATCCGACGACTGTGCGTTTTGTTTAACCGTGGGTCCGTTCCGTGTGGAGGTAGTTCGTGGTGCTGTTACCGTTTCGTGCAAAATATTGATGTTATCATCGATTTGGATCGATATGTAGGGCTAATTCGATAAGCTCGATTCAAATCGTTTCGTTGATTCATGTCTCGCGGTAATCATGCCTATCATCGCGCACTGGAATTTTCTAGCGATTGTTCCGCACCGATTGAACTCGAGCCAAAAGGGAGGAGGCGTTCGCGAACGAACGCTGTACACACAAACCTTGGCAGATCTGAATGGTGTCATTCCGACCCCGCTGGAATCAGAATTCACGACTTTCAACTTCGTTCAGCGAGCTCCAGGATACGAAGCGATTGAATATCAGAAAGAAGTTCCTTTTCCGAACTGTGTTGACCTCCTCTGCGTGAATCACATGGTTTATACTTCATTCCTTGTTGCAGGAGTGTCGGAATTCTCACTTATGTTCTTCTGACTGGTCACACGCCCTTCGGAGGAGACACGAAACAGGATACGTTCTGTAATATCACACTTGGAGAGCTCGATTTCCCGCAAGACCTATTCGAAGACGTCAGTCCTGAAGCCATACACTTCATCACACAGCTAGTCGTGAAGGATCCAAAGTGAGTTTGCGTCCCATCTTACGGTGAAGCTCGCTACAGACCGATCAAAAGAGAATCATCCAGATGTCCAAGTCAATATCACAGCATATCGCTCAATACTCAACCTCCTCTGTGAATTTCAGAAAACGTTTGACTGTGGGTGACGTCCTTCGACATCCTTGGTTGAATTCATCCTCGCCGTCTCCGATGTCCATATCCGTGACTTCTTTGTCAGAGGGCGACCACAACAACAACATCAAGAACAACAGTAACAACAAAAACTGCGCCCTAATCCAGTGTGAAACTCCATCGACTTCTTCAATGGGAAGTTGTGAGAGTGATAACGAAATGGAAGAAATAAAATCAGCCGCTGTGATCATCGAAGATCACGATCTGAGGAAGGTCGAATCAGTGACCTCTCCGCCAGGTCTTCCTTCACTCGTGCCAAACGATTCGGTGTTGTTGAGTCACAGCAAAACCGCTGAGCAAGTCGTGGAAATCCAGGACAGCAGTGAAGAAGAAAGGTGAGCCCAGTTCTGTCAATGATTTCTCTCATGGATATTCTCCATCCTATGGATGGCTCGGTGGTGAATCTTTCGGTGGCGTTCACGACACGTTCCCACCCCAAAAACTTAAGATACCGACTCTGTTTTCAATTTTCTCTTCTTCTGTCCCTTGCCCCTTTCTTACTAATTTCCAATCGCTCACTCCTCTGGAATCCATGCCCACCCGTCACCCTTGTAATCGTAGCGAGACAGATTCGTCGTCAGAAGACGAGCAGGTCCTAATCACGGATGTGACCGACGAACCGGAAAGTCAGGTCGAAGCGGAGGAAAACTCGGCTACTCCCATCGTCACTGATTCCGAAGACGTGCTCAGTCCGAATACATCTCACAGCAATATCCATGTTCTGCACAAGAATCAACGCATTCTGCTGAACAGACTCGCTGACAAAGAGCTCTTGAAGCCTTCGGGTTCTCAGAGCAGCACAACTTCGAAAAGTGTTTCCGCCTCGGACCTGAGGAAACCCGGCGCCGTCAAACGTCGCCCAAGCAAGAAAAAGGCCAAGAGCAAGAGTCAGTCCAACTTCTGCAATGAAAGCGCTCGACGCAATACCGTTATTGAGCGACCTGTCACTTCACCGGTCTCGAACGGATCAGGCCCCAGCGTCCGTCCCAAAACTCAGCAATCTTCTGAGACGCCAAACTCGAATCCAGAACCGATGATTCCTCCAAGAACTTTGAACGAAAAGTTTGCGAATATCGAGGAAGGTAAGGTGAACGTGGAGAAAGTCGACGACTTGGAGCAAGGCGGAAAGTTCGACGCTTCCAAGGGATATCGTAAAATCAGGGTTAACGTGTTGAGAGAGGGTGAACCCGTGGTCGAGGAGCCGACCAGCGATTCGAACGCGTCGAACTCATCTCTGTTTCGAGATGTTGCTTCACAGCGTCAGCGTCCCTCTAAGGAGGATCGCTACGATGTGGAAAGCGTAAGTTCAGAAGAAGCTCGAAGGATCGAGACCAAACGCATCGTTGACGAAGTGATGCGCGAGAACCGCCCCAAAAGTCCAGAGCTCTCAGTTTTCGACCGAATCAATCAGCGGGCAGCCAAATTCATGGACATAGGAATGCCCCTCAGAGGCTCTCGGAACTTCAACAGGAGTCGTTTCAATATGACGGATTTCGCGAAAACCGACGACGTCTCCGGGTTCAGCAGGTCGAATAATCTCTTCGAAGATTTCGAGCTGAAACACGGAGATCTCATGGGTCGCTTCATGATGGACTTTCCCTTCCGGAACCGCGACGAGCTCGGGCTTGGCAAAAGCGATCTCCGTAATGTTCACACCCGCGAGTACAACGCCCAGGCCAAGTACGACACAACTTGGCAGTACGCCAAAGAGAAGCCTGTACTTAACGGAGAATTCAGAAATCGCTGTCCTTTCAGCGATCATGTCTCGAGGTTCGAGGGAACTCCTCGTTCTCCACAAAAATCGAGCTCACCTCCGAAGTTCTCTTCGTCGCTAAGCGAATCTAGTTCGTCGGACTTCGATGACTTCAGTCCTGACGTCGCTTGGCAGTATCAGGAGAATATTTCTTTTCTATCTAATCGTCAGGAGCCGACCGCCGGTGCTACTTCCAGGAGCACAGCCTTCAACGCTGAAGAAGATCTCAGCATCGATGCTCACAACATGTGGCAATACCAGGACTCCATTCCCATTCTGAACACCCCGACCAGACGTATACCGGTCACCAAGATGAGTTTTGAAGGAAACGTTGAGAAGCGCCGTCAGAACGCGCTGCAGAAGATCAACACGAACCTCGATGGAGATGAGCTTTTCTCCGATGCGGACAACGATCTTATAAATCAAATCATGGGAACAGACCTCGGGGACGGTCTGCCTGTGTTCCACCGAGATTATGGAATTCAGCATATCGAAACTCAGACTTCTCAGAGAATCAAGCAGCCCATTTCAGTAGAGGACTGCTATGACGATGATGAGGAGGACGATTTCCTATTCGAGCGACCGACACCAATGAACGCGGTCGCAGACAATATAACCGTTCAGAAACCTCTTAGAACTTTGGAGTATCGTGAACCGCAACTCCATCCTAGAACTCCGCAGGATGAGAATCAGGATCCTCCAAAAGCGAATCGGGGCAAACTCAGCCGTCTTCTCAGCAAGCTGGATGAGTGGGAGGTGAAGATCAAAGGTGCCCGCAACCAAGACGACGTTGAAGACGTTTCGGCGTTCCGAGTGAAGACTTTTGTCGAAGATGAAGATTTCCCTTCGCCGCTCGTCTCGGGAGGAAAGCAGAACCTCGCGAAACAAATCGCGAACTCTTGCTCTCGTCGTGGGTTTTTCAGTCGGACCGAAACCTCTTTCGAAGGAGGCGCAGATTCCTTCTTGGAAGAGTTCTCCATCGAGAACCTGAGTCGCCGATTAACAAAGACCTCGATGTCGTACGAGAAGTCAACAGCTGAACCCAAAAATACCTGAATCTGAGCTATTCTAGTCGAAAGCGGCGTTTCAGTGAGTTGAATTGCGTGGAGAGTGCCGTGCTATGCCCTAGTGTTGTTGCTGTTGTGGCTTCTCGAACCCTCATCTCTCCTTCCAACCTAAGATCCGAGCATGACTGACTTTCGGTTTAAAGACTTCGGGATTCATCAGAGGGGGAAGGGCAAAAGACCGAAGATGAAAGATGCACGGACAGAGAGACGGTTTTTCGTTTTCCACTAAAGCTCGTTCCATTTTCAGGATTTCCGTCCCCGAAAGCGCAGAGTCCCCAGCGCCGGAGGAGGAGCTTCCCTCTCTTCAATCGTCGACATCGTCCGACTCCCCAGTTCCCGCAAAGAAGGACAAAGAATGTGAACTCCGTGCGCCTCAGCCAAAGAAGGTCAACTTCACGTCAAAGGCCAACAAGTCTTCACCGACTCCCGCCAGATCTTTCCAACCCTCCCCTGTAGATTACCCCACGTCGTTGTCCCCCCAGGTTTCTCCCCCGTTGCGTAGAGGCTGTCCCTCTCGATCGACCAAGGTTTCTCCGACGAGCACTTCTCTCACGCGAAGTTGTTCCGTCAGTCCCGTTCGAACCAGCACTGTCTCAAGGCATCCTCTTGTGAATTCCTCTAAATCGCTATCTATTGCTGCGCTCCAGCCATCCAAGAGCTTTAAAGTTTCTACCCAAAGCGAAAACCGTCAGAGTAAAAAGCTCTCGAACCCTCCCGTAAACCCAAGTCCCACTGTCAAGCGCGTACCCTCCACCGCTTTGAAACGACCTCAACCCTCGCCCACACCAAAAACCTCGAGGTCATCCAATCAGAATTTAACAAGTCCGTTATCTGTAAAGTCGCAACAATCATCGCCTCGTCCCAGTTTGCTGTCTCCTACCGTTTCGAGCGCTCTTAAATCTTGTGCGGCTCCGCTGCGTCCGGTCAACTCACCATTGAGGAGTCCCGACACCGAGTCCCTGAATAGCCATCGAAGGTCGCTCATCATTTCGACCAGATGCAAGCAACTGGGACATCCCAACAGATCGAACCGTGTCAGTGGTTTGGGGGTCAACATAAAATGATGCCGTGCAGACTCGTTCTTGCGAGCCAACGCGAACAATAAGTGAACTACTCTGTTTCGAGGAAAAAAAGATTCTTAGTTAATGACGAAGCTCCGTCAACTCTGGTCTTGTCAAGCGAGAGGAGTCGAAGAGTGGAATACAGTAGAGAAATATTATCCGATCGACCGCCTGCCTGGAAACCTGCGCCCACCCCCGTGTCTCACCATCGGACTCGGAAACTGTGTCGCGGAGGGGGAAACAGAGCTTTATTATGATTATTATATTACGATATGATGATTATTGAAAGGAGTCCAAATAGGGCTTAAGTTCATCAAGGTTCCTTTCAAGTCTCCCATCGATTCCTCATAAACCCGATATTCTATCCATCCCGGAGAGAGCCCACGTGAATAAAGCGAACACATTAGATGAGCGAATCCAGGTCTCAGGCATTTAGCGTCTTCGTGTATAAAGTGTTTTATACATAAGTTGCGAATGTTTATCAGCAATAAACATGCGGAACACTACTGCTTATTTAAACTTGGACGTGATTGCCCGCAGAGGACTCTTGACGGTGTATCATGTCTTTGATTGACTGACGTTTTATATCTAAGGAAGATATCAATAAACTATCGATGGAAACTCGACATTTGGTAAACAAAGACACGCGTTCTTTCTATTTGCAGCTTCTGGTGTTATTCTGAGGGGAATTCTCGCGGTGACCGTTATTCGCAAGATACAATCAATAAAGGCAGCGAAGAATGGGACTGGAACGTCTAGCTCTCGAAAAGAAAATCATGACACCTAACGAAAAAATTTCTCGAGGCTCAAAATCTTGGACTAAAAATTCTCTCGCGTGCTTCCGTCAGAAATAAAGAAGCAAAAATTATGGATATGTTCTTTACGAGTAGGGAACAAACTTTCTTTGAGTGCTCAACGTTGTTGATCATCATGGATTCACGAAAAGTTGTAGGTATGTAGGTACCTTCATCATGAGGAGTTGACCGGAGTCCTCTGAATCTATTCAGTAAACTCTGAATATTGGGATAATTCGAATAGATATTTCATAAACAGTGTTGAGAGCAGCGATAGAAATCGTAAACTTCTGGTTGGAATCCCCATCGCACAATCTTCATGAAAATCGACAAAGGGATCAGGATTCCTGGCATTTTATTGACAAATATACAGAGATCCTCAGCACGTTGGATCACATGGTCGGTCTCGATGGCGGAGAAACTAAAATGACGCCATCACCTCTAACGAACAGCATCGGAATCGATCTTCTGGAGGTTTTGTAAACTTCCTCGAATGTTTCTTCATCGATTTCAACCGACGTAACAGTTTCCTCAACCTGGAAAGCACGGAAAATTTTTCTGAGTCGCGATTCCGTGCGCAATATCGATCAGAAAAAGATTCATAGAGAAGCTTTAAAACTAGAGCTTCACTTACATCGCCCAAAACCATGTTGAGATGTTGATCATAGGCGTGTAGCCGACCTCTCAGCTCACGCTCGTTCCTCATTTTCACGTAGATGCGCTCGTCCAGGGAGAGTCGCACCATATCCAGCGGCTCATTCATGACACATGGCGCTTCAATAGAAGAAACTTTTACGTCAGGGAGCGGAACATTTGTGATCTGATCGTGTATAAGATATTTGTAGGAGCATGTGAGAGCGATATTCCCAAGAACCCACTCGTCAACTCAGGACTTACCGGATTGAGTCTCAGCGTCTTCGGCCATTTCGCAGCTCTAGAAAACACGGAATGTATGCGCGGCCTTCAAGGATTCGATTCCACAAGATCCTGCTCGCGAATCGCGCGTTTTCCACTCGATGTTGTGACGAATATCTCCTTTGCGCGGCTATTTCGTTTCTCAAAGTTGCGGCTTGCCGCTCGTGTATTTGTTTGGATTACAACCGCTGCTCGCCACTGCTGCTGATCTTTGTCTGTCGTACTTGCGGGCTGTGTGACCTGGGAGCGAAAAAAAAATATCCATCTCTTCTCGCGGTTGATTATTATTGGCCGCCCCGAGGCACTATCCGATAACATCGAATCTTTGCTGATAACAAAACAGAAGACACGCAATAAAGCACACCTTGGAGAGAAAAAGAACCATTTTATTCTCTCAAGATATTCGAAACCAGCAGACAAGAAATTATCGATTTGGGAGGAACTATCTTATCAGCATAACTTTGGACCACTGAGTTCCCATCTGTGAATCATTCAGCTAAAAACATGGTCGGTGGAAGAAATTCATTCCATGCTTGTGTTCCAGATTTTTTTAGGCGTTTCTCTGGCTCGAAAACCGCTGGTATCAAGGAGTTGAGGACACCCATTTGAGTCCGTAGTATTTTTCTAAACTTGCTCCAACGCATCAATCAATCAATACGTAATTTATTTGCGCACCAACATGCAGTATAAGTGGCATAGTAATCAACTGGAGTTTAGAAGATACGCCTTGGGGAGTCTCTTGAAAACAGCAAAGGAATCCATGGCACGGATGGTGTGGGGGAGCTCATTCCAAAGACGCGGGAGAAGGACCACGGACGAACTCCGCATCGCTGAGGTGCCGAACGTGGGGAACACAAAGTCCAGCGGGTGTTGCCGTCGGGCGGATCTGACAGGTCGGAAGGGGTAGAATAGAGAAGGCTGGGGGCGCGATTCAGCGGCGAGAAAACCAAGACGGGCCAGACGGTACCGTATGGCTGCGGCGACATTAAGCACATTCAGCCCGCCCGGATAGGGAGCGACGGAGGTACGACGAGGTAGACGAAGGGCTGCGCGTATGGCATTGTTCTGACAGGGGTGTGCTCAGAATTTTTTTTGNGGGGGGGGGGGGAGATAGCACAGATGATGATGATCTCTTGAAAAATGAAATGATGAAAAAGTATTCATCCGAAACGCTCCGTATTGAACCTGAAATTGTTCCTGATTGAGGCTCCCCACGAGCCTAATTTCACATAAAAATCAGGAGTTCGATCAAACACATTGGCTGTAAATAATTTACCATTTCTTGCCTTGGCAAAGATATTAGAGTGTCTTCTCGACTGCGAGCCGTATTCGAGATTTGGGTTCACACAGATGCGGATTCAGAAAAGTGCCGCCCCGAGGTTGAACCACTTCGCCGCCCCTCGTTCGGGGTGTTTGAGTTCTTGCTCTCAGAAATGACCGTTGCTGGCGAACTTTGCCCTTTTCCGATGAGCGCCAACTCAGACAATCTGAGTTACTGCGACTTGAGTAACGGCTATGGTTCACTATCCTCAAAAATTTGCCGCCCCTGATAATCTGCCGCCCAAGACTATAGCCTTCTTAGCCTGGTGGGAAATCCGCTCCTGAGTTTAGATGGTGAGCAAGTTATTCATTCCATCTCGTAGCAACCGGGTTCCTGAATATGGCTCAACATCGGAATTCTGCACCATCTGAGATTTTATGCATCTCACACTGGATAAGAATCATTGCTCTTGACTTTGGCTATGAACAAGAGAAGGCAGTTGGCCCGGGAATGATTCTATGATACTTCAGAGTAGTTACATATCATTCTTGTCCGGCGGATTCATGCTTTCGGAACTGTCACGAGTTGACGAGCCATTCTTCCTTCATACTCATTGTTCTAGGTTCTCTTTCCGTGGGAATTTTCGATCTCGAAATTTCGTCCATAAATCGAGCGACTTGTTTCCACCAAATGATTGCTTCTTTTCCGTGGAATCCCACTCCTGACCTCGTCTGATCTATCGTTGCAATATCATCGTTATTAATTCTAGTGGTTTTCCGAGTCAAACGCCATCGTATCAAGTTCAGAATATTCCTGTTCATCGATTTTTTTCCGAAATGATTACCCAGGATGCACTTCGAGCGTGATACTATGCGATCGTACTCAGTGCAGCTTGATGTAATTCGGATCTATTTCGCATCAGACACTAATTTCTCCGCTTCGGGAAGACTTGGTTTTCTCAGCCAATTTCATCGGGGCACGGACGCTCATTCATTATGTTCCCGATGAGCGCTAGGAGCGAAGCCAACACCGACAGGCCGGCCACTAAAATGTTTTTCGGATAACAAGCTCAGGCGAGTGTTGGGCGGCCTCGTCATTCAGGCTGGCTTTCGATCGGCAAAACACGCCGAAGATAACTATGCTAACAGAGAGAATCAAACGAGTAATTTTAGGTGCTGCTTGAGAGGCTCCGGCAGATTGTCAAGATGGTATGCGAACCGTACCCCTTAACTAGCCTCCTTAACAGGCTGAAAAAACCGCCGAAGATCTTTACGAAGGCCACGAATCCGGATCATACACATATGTCTTGAATCAACATGTTCTCGAGAAGTATCGTCAGCGCTCTCAGCGACATTTCCGTGATGAGCAATCACATGCGGCATTCCGCCCCATGACTGACACCACTTGACGTGCAGAACAGTGTAGTTAGGCAGAAGTAGGAGATACTAGGGAGCTCTCAGAATCTCTTGACTTTGACTTTGGTCAACCAGAGATCATCATCATCAGTCTTGTGTCTCGATTCGTCTGCTCTCGGACACGATCTAAGTTTTGCATTTGAGATTTCGAATCATATTTTGTGATATTGAAGGCACGGTTTGCGTGTCCGTGCCTTCGGTACTTGTACGGTTGTAGTCGTCCATTCGGTTCCAGAAGGTGGTGAGTCCATGACGGAACGTTCATGGCTGGTAAGTTGCCCCTGGATACGCTGCGTGTTTGTGTGGTGATGGGTTTTCTGTCTGCTAAGCACTCGCTCCGGTGTTGTTGTGGTAATTTTTCTGTCTGCTTCTGCTGTCTGTGTTGTTCCTTCAACTGTGTGGTGATGGTGTCATGGCTGACTTGAAGAAGGAAAAATTTCCACCGACCCGTCGTTGTTGAAAGCCAATTTCCAAGTTAATTCGACCCTTGGTGTTCGCCCTCTGCCGGTGAGGTCCCTCTCAGTGAGCTTGGCTATTATATGTGTACTGTGATCGGTGCGTACGAGTTCTCACGGAACTGGTAAAGAGTGGAACCTGCTCGGCGCCTCGACGAATTCCGAGCCACTGAGCACAAAGTTCGGTGTTGATACCTCTTTTCACTCAGAATCGAGCGCACTGTAATTGCCGAGTGTACGCGCGTTAACACTGTGCTATGGCGTTCTGTGGTTGGCAGTGAGAAATCTCGACACATCTTTTTGACCATGGGAATATTGCTACGTTGCAAAATTCCTCACTTTTGTTTCGAATGTCATCCGTCCGTTGTGTGAATCGTATCCAGGGACGTTCATACAACATTCTTTGGTGACAACTGGCTGGAAATCCCTGCGAGGGGTTCGGCCCGGTACATACCCATAAGCAGCTCGAGATCCGATGAATCAGATTTGGACGAATTTCCAGGAGATGAGTTGATCGAAATGGCTCCGACAAGTCATCGTGTTCCTCGCGTTCGCCTGTCCGAACAGGAGAAATCATTGGAAAGTTTCAAGGTGGCTCGAACGGGCCACCGATTTGCCTGAAATCTCAGAAGCTTCTTCATGAGCTTTAGTCGACTCCGTAGTGTTCGCAGTGGTTTCCGACAGGTCTGCCAGACGCTCGGAAATAATACAGCAGCTCAATGATACATAGATTCCATCGTCTCGGATCCTCCCGAAGGTCTGACATGCTGGATACCCGGGTGCTGCGTGTGTGTCTTTCTACAGAAGGTCTGTTGACTCAAATATCAAGATCCATCAACAGAAGAGTCATTTTTCGAACGGAATCGAATCAGACGTCTAGTGTTCGTCCCCATAAACTCGAGCGATGCTTTTGCGCACAAGTGAGCGTATTCTCATTATCCCGTGGTGGATGTGTCTTCCTCGCTCTATCTTTAGTTGTGAAGTACTGACGTGAAGCTATTTTTATTGTTCGCGGCGATTCGGTTTAGGTTTCAGTCTTTGAATTGGGCAGCCTTCCGGCTCTGTTGACTTTTAGGCTTCCTGATGATCCACCTTTTGGTCGCTCTGTAGGTTTATCTTTCGGCCTTCACTGTTATTCCGCGTAATTTAAGTAGCTTCACGCATTTTCGTCGAAGAAAGAAAAACTGAACGAAAAAAAAGAGCGTCGGTCCGGAAAGTAAACTATTTCTGTTCGAGCTGTAGAAGGATTCAACGCTCACCAAGACTTTATTCAATGCCGACGAGTTTCCGTTGCACTATTACGATGGATGGAACTATCAAATATCATCATGGCGATCAGAAATCAACGTATAGGCGATTTAGCTCTGATTGCCGGGAAGTGCTTTGAGAGAACGCTCGAGTCTTTTGCAGCGTTTTGGTTTGATTTTCAAATCGTCCTCCTCTGTCATCATCTTCTTCAAGACGATACGGTGAGAGTAGAAAAATTCTGTTGACACGAACCTCGAAATCGTTGGAGGCTTTGTTCGCTCTCTCAAAAAATGGGAGAAATTTGGCTCGTTGATGCGGTTTCTCAGAGGAGAGAGGGTCGACGTTGCATGCGGTTCCTCGGCGTAGCAGCCAATTGAGACTGGGTGAAGAGTTTCGTCTGATATCTTCCGAAGAAAGAAGCTCCATCGGTTCCATGCCTCCGCACAATCTCAGGTTCAGTGGTCTATGATAGTGACATTTCGTCTCCGGAAGACCTTGGCTGTCGGCTGAGCCATCGAGCAGCGCTCTTCAGTCGACCGGTGTTTGATACTGGTTTCGAAGACGGAGGCGGAAAACGCGATGCCGGTAGCCTTCCTCGTCTGTTTTCCCCAAGAATGAAACAGTGGTTCTCTTGGCTCGTGATATTTCTGTGAATCCAGCGTGTAGCTTCTACGCTTTCGATTTCCGCAGCGGTCAAGCGAGATTAATGGATGACAAATACTAACGAAATCCTTCTTCGTTCTTAGGGCTTGGCCTTCGGGCGCGCAGTTTCCTCTAATCTGGTCGTGAAACGCTCCGGCGTGACTCTCCGTCAGCAAAATGACGAAATCTTCGTGCCCCCACGTCATAACTATGGGCGATTGGTCTCAAGAAGAAATATGCAACAAGAGCCGAGCCTACAGTTGTGAAGCGTGTGGGGAAAGAGAGGCTGGACTCTGGTGCTGTCTCTACAGAGAGTGCGGATACGTCGGTTGTGGGGAGAAGAAAGCCGACCATTCAGCAAAACATTTCACAAAGAATCAGGAACACTCTCTTATGATCAATCTGAAAACCTTCAGAACCTGGTAAATACTTGACAGCACAATCGAATCTTCTTATTCATGAAAGACGGCAGATGCCATTCCAGTATGACGTATGGCGTGTGTTCCTCGCCGAAACCGAATTCCTTTCTGAAATCGTATTTTCAATTTGAAGGTGTCACACATGCGAATGCGAAGTGTTTCTCGAAAATAACGTACCACCGCTGAGAAGAGCACCTCCGAATGTCGCCCATAGTGCAGGTGTTGCGGACGAACGACCTCTCGGGCTTGCAGGCCTTCAGAACCTTGGCAACACCTGCTACATGAATGCTGCGCTTCAAGCCCTCTCGAACTGCCCCCAGCTAACCGAGTACTTTATAAATACACCAAATCTACCCTTGAGAACTCATGGACGAGGCGGAAACCTAGCCATCAGTTATAGTAAAATGATTCTCCAAATGTGGCACGAGAAACGACCTCCGTACGTCGTGCCGTCGGGGGTTGCCTACGGAATCAAATCCGTGTGTCCCGTGTTCCGAGGAGCGACTCAGCAAGACGCACAAGAGTTTCTTCGATGTTTTCTCGATCAACTTCACGACGAACTCAAGAAGGAGTTCTTCCCGAAAAGAGAACAAGACGAAGAGGACGAAAACGCTGAGGAGCATCAACGGTCTGGGGAGGATGAGGAGGATGAGGACATGACCTCTTACGATGCTGAAGTGTCTGCCAATACTAATGCTGATAATAATGAAGACCTCTACGAGACCTGCGACTCTGGCTTGAGTTCCGAGAAGAGCGAAGCATCGGAGAAAACCGCGGATAACCACCGTTCACTTGAAACTTCCTTGGGGAGCTTGCTCATCGGAGGTGAGCGCTTCAATCATCAAAAATAGTGCGACCTATGAGTGATGTAACAATCGAATATTCGCGGACTCCGCAGATTGAATTGAATTGAAATTGAATTTTTCTCGATCTAATCAAAATGTTCTGTTCGTAGAATTACAAAAAGTCATCGCCAGCTCGGTGCCCGGTGGTGATATGAAGCGACCGACTCCCCCATCTTATCGTTCCATAATATCTGACGTTTTCGACGGTCGGATACTGTCGTCGGTACAATGTTTCACCTGTGAGACCGTTTCCTCTACGAAAGAGGTTTTCCAAGATCTTTCATTACCCATTCCCTCAAGGGACCACCTCAACCGACTACATCACGGCCCGTCTCACGGCGATCTCGCGTCAAGTTCAACAAGTCTCAATTCCTTGACGAGTACACAAAGCCAACAGGGTTGGATGGATTGGATTTTAGGATGGGTACGTGGGTTCTTCTTTCCACTTTTCACTTTGATCTTTCTTTTCGTGTTTCGATTTCTATCCCGCAGATCAACTGTGTGACAGCGGATGCTATCGTTTCACGAACTAATCGCTCATAATATGTCATTGCAGCTTTATTCATGGGTCTGGGGTCCGTCAGTTTCGTTAACAGATTGTCTGGCCGCATTCTTCTCGGCCGACGAACTCAAAGGGGACAATATGTACTCCTGTGGCAAATGCAATAAGCTCCGTAACGGAGTCAAGTATTCTAAGGTGAGAAATTCGATTCCATCGGAACACCGTTCGGCATCCGTCGCATCTTTGTTTACGGGCGAGTGGGTGAGAAGGTGGACGGAAAAGTAACCTTGATTCAACATTTCTAGCTGATGGAGCTCCCCGAAGTGCTGTGTATTCACCTTAAGCGTTTCCGGCACGAGCTGCTGTTTTCAACGAAAATTTCAAACTATGTATCGTTTCCGCTGGATGGACTGGACATGACACCGTTCACACATCCGCACGCGAGAGACAAAGTCACATCCTACGAGCTGACAGCCGTCATCTGTCATCACGGTCAGTGAGTCAGATACTTTCGGAGTCGGTTTGCTTCTCGATGCAAAACAATCCAGTCAGAAGATGTTCCACCGTGAGAACGGTGAATCAATGACTCAGATCGGATGAAAGTTCGGTTGATAGAAATGATTGACCTTGAAATTACCTTCGAAGGCACCGCCGGCATGGGACACTACACCTGTTACGCAATGAATGACTGTGATGGTCAATGGTACGAGTACGATGACGTTTACGTCACTCAGGTCGACGCTTCCACGGTGGCCAACTGCGAAGCATACGTCCTATTTTACCGGTGAGTGCTCGGATTTTGTTTCGCCAGACTCTTTTATGACTGCTCTTCCTGGGTTCATGTATAAGCGTAATAATCGATTCCGCATGACTCCATCGGAATTTCTGGAAATTCCGCATCGGAAAACTTCACGTTCGTCGAAATTCTGGAAGATTTCAACTTTGGAAATCGTCAGGAATTTCAATTGTGATCGCTAAGAGGACCCTTTTGTTCGGCGGAACGTAGCTGGAAGCGGTCAAACTAACGAAAATCATTCATATCAACCCTGTGCAGAAAATACTCCGAGGAGATGCTGAAACGACGCCTGCACACAGCGGATCTGGTCGATCGCAGTCAGTGTGAGCATGGTGGAGGTCCGTCTTTCTACATTTCAAGACGATGGGTCAACCGTTTCAACACGTTCGCCGAGCCTGGCCCAATCGACAACGAAGATTTCGTTTGTTGTCACGGAAAGCTGGATCCTCTGATAGCGAACAGCGTCACTCAAGACGACTTTGTGCTGTTTAGCCAGTCCGTCTGGGAATATCTTCGGGAGACGTTCAAAGGCGGCCCCGCGCTGACGAGCATTGAGCCTTGTGCGATTTGCTTGGAGAAGCGGCGAGCGTTGATCGGGAAAAAACTCGCCGAGATCGCGGCCGGGGATGTTCCATTGATTCAAGGCTCTTTCACGTCTGCGGAGATGCTTTTCTATCAACAGCATCATCCGCAGAAAACTATGCCTCCGCGGAATCATGAGCCGCAGTTGCACAATCATCGAGAAGATCATCAAGCTCAGAATCCACAGCACCAGATCGAAGAACAAGGGATCCAACAGCATCCTCAGCTACATGAACTACCGCAGGCCGAGGAAGAGGACGAAGAAGAGACAATGAGAGAGGAAGATGAGGTCCTAACAATAGAAAATCCCGAATCGCAAAATATAATCGATAACGTGAGTTCTATTCCTTCTGGAAAACTTCCCGATCAGATCTAAGATTCACGAAACGTGAACAATATCGGAGGCTTTATACACCTTTTTGTTTTGTTTCATGTCCAGGAGGTTCTCAAGATTTCTGCTCGACTGCAGATGAACGCCATCGAATCGATGAGCGGTCCGACGGGGAACGACTCCGCGTTCAGCAGTCCTCTCGATAGTGGAATCGGTCAAGGTATACGAACGGAGAGTTTTCCTGAAGTTCAATAAAGATTTCACACTTGTAATCCGATGCAAGTTACAACGGTTCAGTCAGCAAGATCCCCAATGAGCTGTTCCATGCAATCGCTCGAAGCAACTTCAGAACATCTGCTTTTCTCGGAACTTCTCGATCTCGATATTCGGATGAGTGATGGATGAAGAGTGACTGTGATGGATGATTGCGCATATGAGGAGCAGAAGGGATGGAGCAACATTTGAGAGCACCTCGATGTCGAGCGAAGAAGACCGAGCACCTGAGTTCCCGTGGATGAGAAGTAGAGAGGAGATACAGGCGCCAAGTTTGTTAACGACTTCGAACTCAACTTGCAGATTACTATGTGCACTTCGAGCACCCGAATCCTAAGCCAGCTCCCGTCGAACGGAAGCGAGCTTCGAAGGAAAGTCGCAGCCAAAAATCGCGTCGCAACAGACGAGAGAAGAACACTCATTAACGAACGGTTGCCGTGTTCACAGTGATTGGGACGGCCGTTGGGCGAGTCACAGGCGGCATCAACAATAGTATCCCCGTACACCGTCGCAGGTCGCACATGTACAGTGAAAGAGGCTGGAGTGTAGGTGGTTGGTTGGCTGTCTGTCTGGCTGACAGGCAAGCGAGCGAGCGAGCGAGCGAGCGAGCGAGCGACGTAACGCTTGTGATTCCCGAGAGCCCTGCACATAGGCTTGAATGCTAGAGATAAACTTCTACTAGACTCGCAGTGGCAGCAGCAGCAACAGCAACCTTCAACGGTCTACATGATTTCAATAATTACTACAATTTCTGAACAGAACTACAATGTCGGTACTACGGACCCAACGTGATAGTGATGGAAGTTGGGAAAACCGCCTGTGAGGAAACAAACGGAATATTATGCAATATGCAATCGTCCAAGTTAGCCGAATCTGAAGCTCGTTGAGAGCGGATGTAGCAAGAAAGCGAAACGAAGAGAGATTAGAAAGTAGAAAGTAAGAAAGAGGCTCTAGTCACCCTCCGTTGGACGCGGATCTGTGCATATTAACTCTAGTGCACCAAGAAGTTCTTTAGTATTAAATCTTCACTCGTGCAACTTCAACCCTACTGATCGGAATATCAAACTATAGTTTTCAATGAGCATGAAGTCTGGGCTTTTCAATTGTTCTTCAAACGCCTCGGAATAGTTTACGTTCTGACTTGGGATCGACGCCTCGGAACAGCACGGCTTCTCTTTGAGATTTCCACAGAGCATGACAGTCTTCGTTGTGTAAATGAGCGGCCGCTGATTTTCGCCATGGAACCAGTTTCACGATCAGACGGCTGACAAGAGAACAAGTCATTGAATTATTATGTTTTACGCTTTTCCGGAGGTAGCACCTCAGGCCTCTCCGTCCCACCGCGGTCTATCATAATCTGGGGGAAATGGACAGAAGTTGCTCAAATGTTCCAAAAACTCTCTCCATAAGTTTCATGGACGTAGTGAATCTGCTGTTGTGTCATCGTGGCCCGCGGCCTAGTCTTTGTTGAAATAAATTATTTATCACGACGATATTATCGGTAATAGAGAACATTTATGCAGTACTTGACTGTTAACGGGAAGAGGCTGATTCCAACAGACGATCCCACGCGCTTGAATACAGATTTTCCAATTGAAGCTACAATCGACTGTCAACGAGGATCATCTCGAAGACCGAGTGTTATTTGAGTTCCTTCCGCGTGTGATTCGCGCGGACCGAGTTGAACTTTGTTCGAATAATCTCAATTCAGACTTACTGCTACTGAATTCACTGCAAACTGTTCAATTAAACGGAAATGATTAGCTTTAATCCAGGCGAATTTCTCTTCCTAAGAATCGAGCGTCTCTAGAAAACGTCCCGCCCGAACTCAGTCGAACAGCGTCCGTGTTCGAAGGAGGCTTCCCGAGAACTAGCTGAAGAGTGCTTCGAAGTTTCATACCGATCAGCAACATGTTAATAAAGCGGATCTATTATCGTTTATTCGAAGTGATTGTTCTTACTCGACGCTAGTTAATTGTGTTCATATTCATTCTCTGATTGCGTCTTCGAGTTTTTCGGAGAAGCGGAAAACTCCCGGACTTCCAGTGACGGTGATTTCCTGCTTCGTGATTTGAATCTTGTGATTTCCTGAATTGTTTTTTCGGTCGAACGCCGGAATCTTTTGCGATTACGGAACGTTGCGAGTTGGGACTCGACGCGCTGGTCTATAAGACGTCCGCAAGCGATGACCGAAGACGGAATCGAGCTCAAGTACAACGACTACTTATTTCACGAACCAGACGAATGGACGGAAGAGAAAACACGGAAGTTTCCGACGGCGAAGGCGGTGAAATACTTTCGGAAAACTGAGAATTCGAATTGCACGGCAGAGGTGCCGGCGCATTGGTAACTTAGAACTTGATACCGTTGATCTTCTTCGACGGGAGCCGCCATGACACCGCTGGCACTCTCTCCACTCGCTAACCGTCGCTCTCTGCCGCTCTCTGAGAAGAATTTATTGGATGACTCCGGATGAAAATCTGCGGGAATATGCTCTATGTTGGAATAGATTCTTGTATTTTCGATTTTGGAAGGGATTTCGAGGAACATTATTCGAGTACACCGAACGCTTCGTTCGTGACATTTCATACCAATGCTGGTTCTCCCGAGATGATTGGAGAGAACAAAGCTGCGAAATGGCGATGGGGTTGAAGAATGCCCCGAGGACTCTCGCGAGAGGTGGAAAGTTTCAACGACGACGCGACGTAATCATCGCGACGAATTCGGAGGGAGTTCACCTGCAGAAGTTGGAAGAAGTTTTGAAACGACTCTCCGACGATGGTTTGGAGGTGAACAAGGCAACAGGTCGATCGAGGAAATTCATCTCCTCCATCTCGTCGATTCTTGACAGCACCAGCGTGTGTGTACTATCCTATTTCTTCCGAGAAAACATTTTTGATGGAATTCCTCCTGCTCCTGAGGCCAAGAAATAGTTCGTGGAGTACAACGAAGATCCAGTTCGCGGCCTTTTTCTCACTTTTCAGCCAGGTCCAGTTGCGTACGCAACACGGAGCTGGCCAATATTCACCTACCAGCCCTCAACACTCATATTATCTGAGTTGACCTTATAAGTCGGTTTCATCAAGGCAAGTTCCAGGGGATTTTTGATCATCTCACTCACGGGTGACGAACTGACTCCGTAGTCAATACATTCATCGCTGATCCTCGATATTCTTCCATCGGTCAAGTTTCGTTCAAGCAAAACACCGCTTATTCCTGTCGTCACACGATGAAAAGTTTCGCAGTTTTGCCTGATCGCGGTTGGGGTTCCATAGATTTATACGGTGCGGCCAGAGATATTTGAATCACATCACTCCATGCCGCAGGTCAAGTGAAGTACCAGGCCTTCTGGTACCAGATGGCCTCTGGTACCAGAAGGCCTGGGGCGTGGTATCAGAACTTCTTATTTTGATACCAGAAATTCGCTTTACAGAGTGGGAACGATGGGAACCATCTCTGAAGGAGTCGGTCTTCTGGTCCAGAGAGGTTTCGAACCAGCGACCTGCCATTCGAGTGTGGTAGCACGAGTCAACATGGCATTTGGCGTGCAAACTGCTTAGACAACTCGGCTATCTCGTCGAACTCTTTTCAAAAACGATCATGTCAGATCTATTGTCAATGACTGGCGTGCTTTCGTTTTCGAGCATAAATATTCTTGATTTGCGGCTCTGCCTCGGGATCGCGAGTTGTTGTTGTAGAGTGAACTCAACGCGGTGAAACCAGACTCTCACAAATATGTTGTTGCAAACGGGACAAGAACCTGGAGAGCTCTTTCGGCGAGCAGCGGGTGACTGGAAGTGACAGCACTAGGAGTTTCCACCATCCGCTCTCGAGGTTGGTCCGAAGCACTCGGTTCTTCCGCATGCCGACTCTGACTCTGCAGTCGTATGTGATCAGATCGCGCGGAGGGATGATTTCATTTCGATGGGAACGCCATTTGGATCATAGTGGCGAATATCGAGTGGAGACATTATTTCATCAACGTAGTCGATCTTCGATCAATTCATCCATTAATGCCTAAACTTCCAAACTCTAGCCGTCACCACCGTTCTGAAGGGTCGTAGTTCAGGAGCATCATGCTAGGGGGATTGAAACAGCCCATGCTACACTCACTTCTTGATTTTTGGAAGGCCCTTCTCTTGATATTGTGTACATCGATGTCTCTTTTGTGAGAACATTGTTGTGAGTTATGAGCGGGAAACACCAGATACGAAGGCATGATATTCCACTGAGTTGAAGATGCGCCAAAGTGGCACTCAACCGCTTTTTTTTTACCGCTATATTGTATATATGACGATATATATATAGATGTGACGAATATATACGAAAATATCGAAAATGTAAATTCCTCCTTGGGAACTATGGCGAAATCGAAGTTTCTACGAACTACGATGCAATCTGGAAAATTGCGGTCATTGTCCAAGTTGCGGTTCCAAGATGCGACTTGCGGTTAACCGCGAACCGCGGTTATTGCAAATTACGGTTATTGGCAAAGCCTAGTCAAGACCTAGACGTCCATCCACCTCAAGACATCGCTCCAAACTTCTTCCACACCGCCCCTGAGTCAAAGCAAAACTAGACCCGGTGGAGCTTCGAACAGAGCGGCGGCGAGGATGACGAAAGGGTTGACATCGGAGCAAGAGATCACACCCGAGTAGCACGGCGCACGAACTCAAGTCGAATCGGAAAGGGACGCACACTCCATTATGATTTCTCATAGAACATTGGGGTAGACATTAGAAAAATGATAGAACATATTCCAAATGGACTCAATTAGGACAATATGTACTCAAATGAAGTTGTAAATATGGTTCTGATTGGAGGAACGCATCTAGTCAGTCCAGGATCACCACAAGAGGCAAGTGGGTCGGGACTCCCGAAGTCAGAAGGAGGACAACGAGGAGATATGCTCAGCCATGCCAACAATAATCACACCCAAATCCGAGAACAGAGACCACATTCTGATCGGCGGGGAGATGAACGGACATGAACAGCAGTAAGTGTGTTGAGTGTAACCGAAAACCCCGAGCCACGTCATCTGGGAATGCAATGAGACATGTCACGGGGAGATTCTCAAGAGACGATAAGCCACACCAAGAGGCTTCTGCATTAACGGAAGAAAAAAATCTGTAAACACCTAAGAATCGAGAGTCTCTAGAAAACGTCCCCCTTTGGATGAAACCTACTTCCAACTAGATCACTTATTCATTCAGGTTCGTTGATTTTTCAGATAGGCGACAAAGTTTTGTCCCTCGATTCAGAACATACGACTCATAAACTTGAGAACCTCAGAACTTGAGTTGAAGTCGTTTCCCCGAAATCAGCTAATTTCCAAAGATGGTTGATTGGCAGTATGTTTGGAGAATCATCATTTTGTCATTCCCGGGACTCGATGATATGCCGAATGAACGCGTCAACTATTTTGAAATAACCGATCCAAAGCCGGAAAGAGAGAAAACTTGTGAAGTCGTCCCCCGACGCGTGGAGGTCAAGGCCTGCGGTGACCTCGAGTGTAGTTCTCTTCATCTCTAGCGTTGGATTGAATGAGCCGTTCGGGGGAAAAGAGAAAATCCTGGATAAAATAGTTCACATCGCAGAATTTCGTGCTGTGAGACTCGGGCGTTGGCAATCTAAGAGAATTGTTTTGGTAGCATCTGACTAACTTAGCGACGCACTGGCGGGCGGAGACGGCCCTGTGGGGACTTGATGTAAGTTGGTATTCTCCGGAAAAGAGAGGGACGAGGAGGGAGTAACCAAGTCCAACTCCCCTGACGAGCAACGCCGTTGAAAGAAGAGTAAGATAAGTTGGGATTCGCTGGTGCTTGCAGTTGCTCTGCCACTGAAGATACATAAGGGAAATGGTCGAGGCCAACTTGGCTCTCAGCCCTAAGAGCAAAAGAACAGTTGTTGCGCCGACCCCTAGTTGCCTCCGTTAGGCCAATGTGTTTCGAGAGCACCCGGTCGTTATCTGGATGTTTCTCTCCATTCATAGTCGGACGGCTTCTTGTGGATAGTTCTCTCGACCGAGAGACATTCTCCATCCCTTGTTCATCTTTTTTTTTTCAAATAGCTCTCTGATATTATTAATTTGTCCGTGGCGCTTTTCATGGTCGCCTTACCTCCCGTGCAACCAAGAAACTCGGTAACGCCGTGGATTCGACCTTCGGTCAAAGGATGGATGAGGGAAGGCCTAACAAGTGCTCGTTACAGCTAATGCCATCACAACAAAGTTTGGATGGAACCAACCGGAAATGAAGTTCTGTTTGTCCAGGCTTCCATATCGAAAGACTCATGTAATAACGAACTTTTGTTACAGCGAATAGATTCCGCGAGAGATCGTCATCTTCGATTCACGTCCGAAAAATTCTCTCTGCTCGTCGCCGTCCCGTCACAATCGCGGTTCCTCGATGACGATGCGACCTCGTGGTGTTCCGCCACTATTACATGAAAAGTATCCGCCGCGAAAATAACGGCGCACTCCTATGATTGCGTATTGAGCTGTAGAGGAGTAAACGTCCAGAATGGGACTTGTACTTTCGGTATTTGAGGTTAATTTTATGCAGGAAGAAACTTCTCTATCTGAACTCGTGGTTTGTGAATCGAGGCGTGGCTTTATTCTTATCTTGCTGTCTTACCCCTGCTCCTCAATTCTGCGGCTGAACTTCAAACTGAAGGAAGGGCTGAAATGCTAAGAGATCGCTCTGGGAGTCCATGAATCTCTCCACCGTAGTAGCTATACGAGCCGAAGAAATGTGAGAATGCCAGATGCGTAAACTGAGTGAGGGAGAATAATCATCGTCCGCCGGCGTGAGATTCTCGCGAACAAAAAGACGATGTCCTGTTCGCATCGTCTACAAGAGCTTGTACTTTGATTCCTTCGCTCGTTACGCGAGCGTTCTATTACCCGAATTTCGGAGGTTCAATGTAGAAGCTATATTTCAATTTGTAGCCTTTGAGTGTACGATGGCGCCAGCACTGCCGTCAACAACGACGACAATGGCGAGCAAGCAAGGCCTTAAGGGAGCGATTGATCCCCACAGAGCCCGGGGCAACATTGTGTGCTCGCAAAGTTGTTCATCAGAGCTCTGTGATGTTGTTGGCAGTGGTGGCGTTGGCAGGTTATTGGCATGGCGGTTCCATGCTGCCAGTATCCCTTGTGACTGCATCCCTTCCGACGATGTGGTGGCTGCCAGGAGTCGTGTTTGGCTTCTCGGCATCCGAGTCCTGGGCCCAACTCCCACCGTGGGTCGCAGCCGTCGTTTCCAGCTACCAGAGCGTGATTGGGGTGTGGCATCGGACCCTCGAGAACGTCTGATAAGCCGCTCTGCCGTTGCTTCATTTCTCGCTTGGGCTTCCGAGGTAATCTGTCACAGTAGTTCGCATCGACTTCATTGAGGGTGTGATGAGCTGCCCAACGGCAGCAGTGCTAGTGACGGCCCCGCGCTGCCTGTGATCTCACCTGATCTCCCTAATTTCGGGCGCGGAGGGCGTACAACTCCAAGAGCTTCTAGAGGGGAGGGGTCGGTCGCGTCACCTTGTCTTCGGATCCATCAGGATTGAAATAGGTGAATAGAAGTTCGTTGCGAGTTTGCGGCGGCTGTGGGGGTGGTGTTGTTTTCTCCTCGGTATAACGGCCATGATGGAGCATACGCACAATGGTGTCTCGCCCACGACGGGTCCGCATATTTATGAGACGGTCACTGCTGCGTTGAGTGCCGGCGTCAGCTGCATCAGGGTTAAAAGGGTTCGCGTGCCAACTTCTGCGTCCGCTTGCTTCAAAAGTCCGGATGGAGTGGCCATAATTAATCTCATAGTGACGCACGTTCCGCAGAGTGGCTCAAGGAAACTTCCAACCTGAACGACCACTCGACACTCGCGGTTCGTGAAATTCGGTCGGACTTCTATATCGACGAACGCGCGGAACAGAACCGAACAGCTGAGGAGTGTATCTATGGATCTCGAAAGCTCGGACGCTCGATCAAGGAGCTCAAGACGCTACACTTGTCTACCTGTGCGTATCCATGACTTGAGACGACGAAACAAAACCCCCGGCAGAAACAGAGAATCCATGAGATGATTTCGACGCTGACTTTTTTCGAATTGCTCTCCTCCAGCATTCGAACCTTTTGTCGATTTGCTGCTGGTCTCGATCGCGACAATCTCAGCCAAAAGTTACTTCTCCGATTGGAAGACGATTCCCCCATTCAAATGCAGATCGTCGTGGGTCGTCGCTCCGTGTTCGTAAGCTTCGCGCGAACTCAAACTGTTCCAACGGCTCCGAAACTCTTCACATAGAACTGGAGATTCCCAGCTGGACGATAACAGAGCGGAGTTCCTCGCTCCTTCATCTGCTCAACCTCCCTCCCGACGTCGACAGAGATTCGGCTCCGTGTCCGTCCTCTTTCTCAACCACTCTGTTCCTTCCCCCTCTGTCTTCTCATCTTCCCCATGTTCGTCCACATCCAGTAGCCTTGTTCCTGTTTGGCCTCACGCCGGTCTCGTTACGGCCGACATTTTGAAGGAACAGCTAACAGGCTGACGTCGAACGCAAACATTTTTGAAAACACGACATCGTGTTGACTCGGGCGGAGGCATCCAGACGAGCGGGCGAGTAGTACAGTCAGCAGGAAGGAAATATTCATCGGCTGTCAACAGCAGATCGTGAGGCAGCCATCGCGACAGCGAATTCACGTCTTGACGGTCCGGACCGGTTGCGCTTTCGGGGTTAGAACTCGTTCGTCGAACTCTATCTGCGCCCGGGGGACTTGTTGGTATCGGAGAGCAAATTACTGCTTCCTACTCGGCCGGGCGGTCTTTTCGTCGGTGGGTTGGTGGCTTCAGTGGAGGGCTGGTTGCTCACCCACTTGGCTACTCGTGGCAAACTAGCTCACTAATTGTGCTCCCGTGGATTCAAAGCTCTTAGCGAGCTCGAAGCAAGCTCCGAGCATAATCTACCTAACTCGCAAAGTTTCACACTATTTTGCGATCTCGGTGCGGTGGGCGCCATCTGCAGTCCCGACTCACCCACTGCAAATTAGGATTTATTAATGTAGCACTTGTGGTTGGGTAACATGGTTGGGCTCTCGCCTAAAGATTCGAGCAGTGCTTACACCGGCATCTTTTAGCATATGCCGACGAAACTTACGGGAACCCACTTCATGTTTCTCGAGCTCTTTAGATCGGCCGAAACTCCCCTCAAGCGCAACAAAGGAACTCCGACCGTGGAGGAACTTCGCCCAGTCATCCAGTGAACATCAACCTCTCCGAGCTCTCGCGACACCGAATAATTTTGGCAGACGGAGTTGGTTGCGCCGAGCGGTCGCGCGAATAGTCGGACTCTGACTGACTGAGTGCAGCCTCAGGAGTGTGATCAAGGAGGGATCTCCGTTCTTTTTCTCGCTATCGCGTCGTTCTCGTGGAGAGTTCGCTCCGCGTTCCCTTAATGGTAAACGATGATCTCCCGCGTGAGGCGAGTGACTTCGCCTTCGGATCACTTCGGGTCATCAGGTTTCTCATGGGGCCAAGTTCAGATTTATCTTCAAGAACCAGTGAACCGTTTTCGGGTTTTCCCTTCATTATGATTTCGTTTCGGCTTCCAACAGAACAGCGATTAGCTCCTTCATTGCTCCCGTGACTCCTATGGAGCTCCTTCGATTTCCATGAGTCGCAGTTCTTGCTTCTCGATGATCCGTTCAGATTGATTGCGGGATGGCTCGACGAACTCTTGTTATCTCGTCATCGGGTTCTGAGTGGAAACAAAGTTCCACTTTTTCGAAAGCGATCGCACGGAACGAGAAGCAGATTTGCTGACCTTGACAAGGTTTCGAGTTGACAACTTACACGATGTGTTCTTCCTCCCGACCTGATTTTGATCGCACACTCTATTGCTTTGTCTGAGTACCGGACTTACTTGCCCCTCGACAAAGCTATTAGAGTCGATGACACGACGAACGTTATCGAAGCTAAACATGGTCAAGGTTCGAAATAACGAGAGAGGGAGGGGGCTCATTGAGGCAAGATTCTGAAGACCACAGTCTATACCGGCGCTCGAAGCAATTTCAAGGATTTCGATGCCCTCGACCTTTAGGTAGGCCTCGAACGTGAGATCACGTCCGGCCAGAAATCGAATGGCTTCAACTGAATTCCGCTCAGAATTGGCCTTCCCCTCCCTCTTTTGCTCGGTAGAATGACTTTCTGTTCCTCTTGGACCTTGCTCTAGCCTCAGAATTAGCTGCCGGGCCGAATATTTGTTCAGCTTTTCGATGGC
Source organism: Neoseiulus cucumeris (assembly GCA_021527715.1). NCBI lineage: Eukaryota > Metazoa > Arthropoda > Arachnida > Mesostigmata > Phytoseiidae > Neoseiulus > Neoseiulus cucumeris. The sequence continues at coordinate 1,572,420 of JAJSRV010000012.1, read as the reverse complement.
CTGCTTCCACGATCGACTTCCGCGGAGTGAGCGTGAACTCCGCGCAGGAACATTTGTCAAATTCTCTATGCTCCGATGCTGTAAATCATCGAAACTGAAGTTTCGCGGAGCGGAACTCCATTTTGTCACTTGAGCAACCGAGACCCGTAATTATCTGGAAAGAAAAAAATTGGGAGACGGCGCATAGCACATCTTTGGAGAGGAGAAAAGAACAACACAAAATCCGATTGCACGAATCTGATCAAGACGGATGACGCCCGGTTCCTTCGAGCATCATGAGAGCGTCCCGAGCCAAGTTCTCATTATGCTTATCATAATCGCGGATATTATTCCGATTGAGAATAATTCTCATGCGGCAAACGCTTTCCCGTGTTTACAGAGGGTTCGCGCAGCAGGGTTGCCGTCAGAAAATAGATCGAGATCCAAAGAACTGGAATGCTATGCCGCAATGGAGACGTATTCTATTTTGGAGCTTTGTTGAGCTTTTGCTCTTGGTGCATCCGCCTTGTCGCCTCAGCCCGAAACACACGTTCTCTGTGAGCGTGCTGACAGCAACCTCCCGCATAACTCATTCGTCCCGTGTGTTTTTGGCTTGCCTTCACTCGAGCACACAAGCGGGCATACAGTGCCCGTCGTCATTCATCATCGGCTCCCACGAAGAGCGAAACCTTCAAACGCGACTCGGAGGACTAATTCGCTGGATCAGTAACTGAATCCCAGCACCAGCCGTGAAATGTTCAGTAAGCATTCACACTCGCGGTTCGTAGGAAAGTTCTTCTGTCATCCTCAAAAAAAAGGATGGAGCCCAGAGCTGATTTCAGCGAGGTCTGTAGACCTGCATTTCTCCGAGGCTGAAGCACATCCCGAGAGGTTCACACAGAAGAGCACGAACAACCATGGAAAGCATTTTCGAAGTGAGAGGTTGAGCGGTAGGTCGAAGCGTCAGTGTCAGGGCTCGAACCCATGGCTCATGCTGTCACATCCAGCTTGAGATAGCTTCAGCGTAGTTTTCCACTTTTCGCCCGTTGACAGTCTGAGTCAGCCTTCACGTGAACGCGGCCAATTATTGGGCACTTTCGATGTTTTGTTGGAGATTTTCTCGGTCAGCCATTTTTAGGGAAGTTTCCAGACGTGATGTATGGCCGCGCCCGCCTCATATGGGAATGGATGCACACCACAAGTTGCTTGAACTAACTTTGTATGAATATTATATAGTCGAAATTTCTACTCTCTGGATCTCGGTCGTTCACTTCTTCCGTCGTTGTAAATTTCTTCCATGGAGCAGCGACCATAATCATATCGAGTGGGAGTCGACCCCAAAACGGGACAGACTGAATGAAGGTTGGTCACCCTGAGATAACACTACCCCTCTTGTCCTCGCGTAAGCAATTATCAAGCCGATCCGCATCGAACGTTATTCAAATTGAATAACTCACTTCGAGACGTGCATTCTGCAAACTCAATGCCCATCAGCTTTGGTTAGCTCCACCAACAAGTCATCCTATTCTCAACTGTCGGTCTCAAGAAAAGTCGAATTTCCCTCTTAATGCGCGTCTTGATCTCAACTATCTGATCGTTTCCGACATTCGGATCCGAATTGGCTCAAAAATCTGCAAGAACGAGAAAGGAAAAGTCTCTTGACATAGAGACGAAGTGGAATACAGGAAACTGTCGTTACAACGAACCTCGCGGGATCGACGGAATCTGTTCGTTGTAACGGGAGTTAGTTCTAACGAGAGTCTTCCAGCATTAGTCCATAAGGCAGGCTGGACAAATATCGAGGTCTCTTCGTACTCCGTTCCAAAGAGTTTTCGGAACGGATCTTCCGAAGAAGTGGATCCTTGCGAAATATGGGAGAATTTTAACCTACAAAGTCTCGGCATGTCGTGATGCGAGTTTTTCTCCCCATTATCTCTTCTGATATCCAAATATTCCAAACACGCCCCCCTCGAACTCGAGGCTAAATCAGCAGTTATTGCCCGCTGAAAAGACTCAAAGGCTTGGTGATCGACACGCATTCGAGCTACGAGCTCATATTCCGCCAAAACTCAGAATATAGTTATGTCTCCCGACTCGCGAGTAGTTTGAGAAATCCATCAACGAAACATAGTTTGGCATCAAGCCCATCGTTCAATCACGCAACGAAACTCCTCGTAGGATCCATCTATCAATGCTTCAATGGATCTGATCTCGAGTTACGGAGCGTGCTCACAAGCGAGTCTGGAAACCATAAAAATCGGACGGACTGCTCCCAGCGATGGCGGGGCTTTTTTCTTCCTGATATACTCCGAGA